>OX103953.1:82965077-83042577 GCA_944470425.2 Schistosoma bovis
TGATCCTTCACGCATGATTCGGACCCAGGATTTTTGGTTTCACGAGCGAATACTTAATTTCTAGACCACTGAGACGGCATCCAACGGTGTTATTGTCTAACTTCAATCGATTCATGTTAGACATTAAAACCGTCGGAATTTTACATACCTTTAATTTTTCATTATTTAGGGTACGTATCCGTGAATTCGCCCAGCATCTGCTTCTCAATGATCAATATGTGTGCATTATCTAGCATTTCTACGTTCATTTACTGAGTGAATGCAGCATTTAAGTGCACAATGTTCACCGAAGATTTCATTTTAAGCTATAACCTTCACTTGCTTTTTTCATCCGACAAGTTCAGATATACTACAATGTTGTGTTCACAGGATACATATGCAGATGGCTTCAGATGAACAATATGAAGTCCTCAGTGAAAATTACACTTTTATATGTTTGATTGACACACTAAACGAACGGACAAAATGCGCGATATCTCACCTTTATTGGACATTGATAAAGGATAGTAACCTCATACCGATTCGCTGTTTTTTTTAATATTCATATGACAAGAAAACTGTGTTTCAAACCTAAATTTATTATCACATTATAATCAGTCTAGTACAAGAACGATTTAAGTAATTTGGTATCTGTAATGAAGGACAGAGTTGGTTGGAGAATGCGGGTCGGCGGCCTATGCTCCACTGGGAGTAACAGGCGTAAATAAGTAATGAATATTTGTTTAATGACAGACTATTACTATTATTTTTGTATTAAAGTCCACTAGTTAGTTATTTACAAATGCAGATATGAAATGAATATTCGATAGACAGTTAGAATGATTCAAATTATCTGTACTAACTACTTACAAATATGGGTTAGCTAACTGTGATTCATATATTTGTAAATACAGAAAGAAACGTCTATGCCGTGTAAAATGAAAGTAATTTATGTCTACCATTCGTGTCAATACAGAGAATTCTCAATCTCGAGACAAATGTCAACTATTTTATCAGTTACTCTAAAGAGGACCTTTTTCCGTCTTTCGTTTACCGTATGAATAATGGTAATGGGTAATAGAAATTCTTGCTGTCATTCGATTCATATCCACAGACAAAGTGTAATAGAGAAATAATTTTTCATCGTCGTTTTATCACGTTTAATCAAAATCAAGTACATCCAGAAGACTAATATCCAAATTAAGTTGAACCACAGTTGAGAAGAAAAATTATTCATTGTCTTCATTCAGCTCCTTACATTTCATTTAACTAAATATATCAATCGCTTATCTGGAACACATTTCCCGTTTTTCGTGACTACATCCATAACCACCTCGCTAGTCCTCGTCAAGTTATTCTCTTTCCTCTCATATCGCTTTTAATACAATAATAACCAGTGACTTCATTTTTAATAACATTGATTTCATTGAACGAAAAGGGATCAGGTAAACTTCAAAATGAGATGAATAAACTTGTTTAATTTTAAGAATAAAAGAAAATTGCCAATTTGATAATGATTTTCCGAAATGCTAATGGACAATGCTCTTATCCCTAACATGGGAATCTGTGACACAGTACAAAGAGAGAAGAACAATAGGTGTGTGTCTTTGAGATCATATGGATTGATTGTAGTGAAAACATGAAGTTAATTTAATGTCGGTTGTTTATTCACTCTGAAGAAGTGTATTACTCTATGTCACGAAATGTCAGAAATACAATTTTTCTACTCATTGAAATATAACAAAAAAATATAGTTAACTATCAAGTTCAGCCTTAGTATGGACACCTATTATTTCTCATCAGGTCCTACAATTATATATCCAAATTATTTATTCCAAAAATTGGTCAAGTTTAAGAAAATGTATATCATTTAAAATTATAACATACCAATTAAGGATTGTTTGTCATATCAAATCAAATCAAATCGTTAATGTTAGATGATTGATATGAAGTTTTAACTCGAATCAGTTTATACATTAAATGATACTGTGATAGAAAAGGATGATCAGAATAAATATGGTTAACATGAGGTGGATGAGATAGGGAGAGAATAATGTAATTATAAATCAGAGATTACGTAATATGTCAGTCAGTCAGTTAGTCAGTCAGGTACAACGTAGGACCGGGCACATATATGCATCGGTCCAAGTTGCCATACCTCATTAACACAAGATGAACACCAAATTCATGAAAGTGTTTAACTCATCGGTGGTAATATATAAAAGAAAGATTGCATATAAGGATATAGTACAGGAAGAAAGAATTAGTTCGTAGAAAGAAATATATGAAGATATTTTAATCTCTTAGTTTAAGGGAAGACAGAGAGTGTATACATCTACGCCATTGTGATCGATTCACAGCCATGTCACCAAGAGTCTCCAACCATTGGTTACGATAGTCACGCGGACCCCAACCAAGTAGTCTGCATCTCCTAACATGGCTCAGACCAGAAGTTAGTGACTTCAATCACTGATGCCACGTCGTGGTAATCGGTGTTAAGGCATACGTAATATGTAGGATAATATGAATTAGGTACGATATAGTAGATAGTGGTAGATACTGAATAAATTTCTCAAAAAGATCTGCAGGTAATGAACAAGATCAACTAATGAATTCAACTAGAATGTTTTTAGAAAATGTCACTAATAACTAAGTGATTTAAATGCAACGATTAAATAACTATACGGAATCCTAATTTCTAACTGTATAAACTAGAAAATATAGCAGTAGCTAAGTGACTAATTAAATATGTGAATTTGTATCTGAAAATCTAAGTTACTGGTGTAGTATATGAAACTATTCAGTCAAAATAGTACGACTGGCTTACTTGTCTGATGACAAATGATTATAATATCATAAAAAGGAAGGTCATATTATAAATAATATTCATCTGAGATGATAACAAATGACGGTAATGCTATGACACATATTGGCTGAAATTTCAGTTGAAGGCTAGTAGAAGTCTAAATGTCATCAGTTCAATTAACTGAATTCATCTGTGTTTATTAACTAAGCATCACATACCAATGCAAATCTGTCGATTCCCAATGGCTCTCTAGTTAACGGCATTTGATATGAAAGTAACATTTTCTATAGCTTATTAAATTTTACCACATTTGACTGATTTTACCCTACTGCTGATAAAATGTGGTTTGGTATTAGAGTATGCAAAAATTCAAGTTCAACTCTTACATTACAGTTACTATGGGAACAAAATATTTTTGGTCAGTTAAACAATCATAGCAATTCTTACCTTGTTCCTACATAACTGAATGAAGAATGTAACACAATTTTACCAAACCTCCAGTGGTTTTGGTATAAAATGAATATTTTAAGCACAACCAATAGTAAAATATTGTCAATAAATGTGAGAGTGTGTACGACTACTCCATAACATTTGTGGGGGGAGGGTAGTGGAGGGAACTATTTTCTGAGAAAAACATTTTCAAGGTAAGTCGGATAATCTTAATGACCTCTGTTAGTTTATAACATGACTTCAGGGAGACAGTTGTTTGCGATTATGTAGGACTGAATTAAAGCATGATCCATTTCACATATACAGAACGATTTAGCAAATGAACCTCAAACAAAAATTGGCTTGCTTTTGGTGCTATCCACTAGTACAAGCATATAAACGTCACTCCAATACATACTTGATAATAGCGTACTGATATTTACAAACATATCGTTCCTACTTACAAACTGTAAAAAAATCCGTTCTGGAGTCTGATCAATGTTGTTTCACGAAAGCAAATTATGATTATGACGGAATATTGTCATTAATATAACAGACTACTTATAAGCAGTACAGAATCACAAAGCAAAATTATCTGAGGTTTAACGGTATTTAGTCTGGTGACTCCAGAATACTTTTTCTTGATATATATATATTATGTCATATTGTGGTGCTTGAACGAACTAATGATAATTTTGTACTTGCTGATTGCATGATTTCGAATTCCAAATACAGTACATTTGTTTCTGATTGTGCCTTCCTAATTCAATTGCGTTACTTCTTGGACTCGTGCTATAATTCAAATAATTTGAAACATTATACATATGCATTCCTTTTACCAACAAAAACTCATCCTTAAGCAAATCATAAACACATCCATAACATTTTTGCACTATTCATTCTATCAGTTTAGAATAAAGTTAAGTCACATTTTTCCATCACTGACTGTACGTACATACACAAACATACAAATTTACATACATGTCGCATATAAATCATCTTGACCTGAATGATATGAAATTGACTTGTTCAGACCTGTTTTTGAATGATCGCACCTAATATTCTTGCTTTTTTTCCCTTTTTACTATTTAAACTCGAGTTAATTTTAATCTGGTTATTTATTCTCTGAAGAAGTGACTTATACTGAATTACAAAACGTCAGCAAATCTAATTATTCTACGCATTGGGATATTACATATTATTTTTATTTACATTAGTTCTATTTTCTAAAGTACAGATAACATAAACATTGTGTAGAAAAGAAATTTCCTACAATTTCTCTGAATAGTAAATATGAATAAAACAAGTACAGTGAACATGGCAGAATAATGTAAATATCTATTTAATTCGTCAATTTTTTGCAGCCACTCACACCTTTAATACAGTAGTCATATTTATTTTCAACCAAGGTATGTACTTTTTAACATATTATCAAAGATTTTGACAGTTGAAATTTCAGTTGATTTAAGCTAGATCACCATTGAAAACCTGGAAAAGCTATAAACGCCCACATCATCCCTGAACGACACCGCTCAGTATTACACACCCAATACCCCGCACGCGAAACTTGGATACAGGACCCACAGTCTCACGCGCGAACACCTAACCTCCAGATCACTGTGCCGGTGCCGTTGATATTATTTTCTAACTCCAATCAATCCATGATATCGCACGACGATTTTCTATTGGTTTTCGGTGGATATCCATCTTTCATCCGACACGTTTGTACTCCACTGGTCACGGCATCGCACTAGAACTCCAAGGATTACATCTTGAATCTAGTCAGTAGTTAGCAAATGATTGTTATCAGTATAGTGATTTGTAACGATTGCGATATTTTCACAGTCGAAATCATGAAACAAAAAGCAATAATAAATATGAAAGAATCTTAGAAATGTTTTAAGTGGTTACATATTTCTATATTAACTGATATGAAAATTACAGAAGAAAAAACTTAAAACACATTGATACATGTTTTTAGAAAATGAAAATGAATTTCAAATTTGCCTGAGAAAACCAATAAAAAATAACAAAATAAAAGAAGTAAAACTTACAAAATGACGCAAAAATGGAGACAACGGAATTTCTAATTTAGGGTATACGATAAGATCTAATGCAATTAAACAGCAAATCATAAGTTGATTGATAAATGAATACTGTAGTGATGTTAACGTTTAAAAATAAAACTGAAAGACCTGAAACGTAAGGATTTGATCTTTGATGAATACGGTTGAGGAGTGCCACGTTTGAATGAAACAACTGTCAAAGTTATTCGCATTTTTCAGTGGTACCTTAATTGAACTAGATTTGAAATGATTACTTACATACTTACGCCTGTTACTCACAATAAAGCATAGGCCGCCGATCAGTATTCTCTAACCCACTCTGTCCTACTCTGCCTTCCTTTCCAGATCTATCCAATTTTTGTTCATTTTGCGTGTATCTGTCTCCATTTTTCGACGTAATGTGTTCTTTGGTCTTCCTCTTCTCCTCATTTGGCCTTGAGGATTCCATGTGAGAGTTTGACTTGTGACACAGTTCGGTGCTTTACTCAATATGTGTCCCATCAACTTCCAGCACTCCTTCCTGATTTCTTCCTCCACTGGAATATGGCTTGTTCTCTCCCATAGTAGGTTGCCGCTAATAGTGTCTGGCCAACGGATCCGAAGTATATTGCGTAGACAACTGTTAATAAACACCCGTATCTTCTGCATGATGGCTTTCGTAGTTCTCAAGTTTCCACCCCATACAGTAGAACTATCTTGACATTTGTATTAAAAATTTTGACTTTGGTGTTTGTCGAGGGTTGTTCTGAGTTCCAGATGTTCTTTAATTGTAGATATGCTGCTCTTACTTTGCCGATCCGCGCCTTCAAATCTGCATCAGATCCATCATGTTCACCAATGATGCTGCACAAATATGTAAAGGTTTTTACATCTTCCAAATCTTCTGCGTGAAGTGTGATTCGATTGTTGCATGCTTTGTTGTATCGGAGAATATTGCTTTTGCCTTTGTGTACGTTGAGACCTACTGCTGCTGAGGCTGCTGCTACACTGGTCGTCCTCTCCTGCATTTGTTGTTGCATGTGAAGCATCGATCACAAAATAACCAACGATAAGTTAATTCAGTGCAGTTATGAATAGAAATTATCTTATATTTTCATGCATTGATTGTCTACTGATATAGGGTGTTGGTTTTTGTTAAGAAACTTATAGCTTGATACTGAATAGGCTTTTGGAAAAGTTTATTTTTGTCACATTAGGAGATCAGTTTTTCTAGCATTTAGTGGAATTTCTATCTATTTAGTTTTTTTGATAAATTTTTATGGAATAAAAGCAGTCTACAAAGAGTGCTGAGTAACTTCATTCAGTGTTGTTTTAATGGAATCTTCCTATTGTTATTTAGTGCTGCAATTGATCAGTCTCTTTTTGTAATATATGCATTCTGCGCGGATTGCCTCGATATAGCCTCAAGTCATAAGTTCATTTTAAGCATAGATGGATAGTGGTTAGCAGTGGAATCTAGAACGAGCGTTTCATCCTATTTGAGACTCGTTAGGTGCATGTACATTTATGCATGTATGCCAAAAAGAGACGTATCAACTGCAGTCCTAAACATCAACCGGTTATTGTTTTAAGTATGGAAACATATTTCACCCAGCAAAACGGAAAAACCTCAATTAGTTATGTGTGAAAATATTGTAATTACTAGAAAATATATATTAATAGTTAGATGTTTTAATGAGAGAAAACTGAGTTGATATATGATACCTAATCAGTGATAAAGGAAACAAATCTAAAGTTTTCAAAAATTTCTATACAAAGAAGGAATTAGAGCCAATAGCCATATATATACATATGCATATTTCTTACTACGTAATATTTCGCTGACTAGTATTTTAAGAATCTCATGTTTTATCACGCTGTTGTTCCCATAACTACTACTACTACGTCTGCAATTTTATTAATGATCTGTATGTCCCTCATACACTTGGTTGAACTTCACTGATTCTGGGTTTTCACCAGAATTCTGGGGATTGAATCTTGGGTCCAGTTAAGTGTCAGACAGTTATCAATCGCACGCAGTGGAAAATATTTACGCAGTATTGTGAACTGGCTTTAGTTAAACACTAACGCCATTGCTTTCCGACTCAGTAGCCCACAAGATAAGTGTTTACGCTCATGACCGTAGGTTATGGATTCGATCCCCTGAGGCGGGGATGTGACAGTACACTGCTGAACAGTCCCATATTAGGACGAAATGGATGCCTGATTTCCAATCATAGTCTAGCTAAAATCAGTATGTGATCTAAAATTTCAAAAATGATACAATAAGAAAAAAAACTCTATACTGATTATCACGATTAGTTACGTCATTTATCTCGTTGCTATCATTTGCTCATGACGTATCTTGATGGGTGTGAAATATTTCATATATGCATATATATATTATTGTATGTTAAAGTTCAATGAAAACCAATTTGAAACTATTATTGTATATTTAGAATGCGTTGTACTAATTTACAACACTGGAATTTTTATTACACTAAAAAATACACAAGGATCTAACAATCTTGAAACAATGATAAGGAATTATCATAATGATCACTACTGTATAGTACCATTTTAAGATTTGCGAGCGATTCCGAATTATGCAATAGAAAATAACATACTTTTATTGATCATTACAACTTTTATTGTCATCTAAGCTGAAAATAAAGTATTTTATCCAACCAATTGCTTACGCCTGTTACGAAACGTAAAGGAGAATAGGCCGCTCACCAGCACTCTCCATCCAACTCTATCCTGGGCTATTCTTTCCAGTTCCTATTCATCTTTTTCACATCTGCTTCTATTTCCCGACGTTATGTGTTCTTTAGCCTTCCTCTTTTTCGCTGACCTTCACGATTCCAAGTTATGTCTTGCCTCGTGATGCAGTTTGGTGATTTCCTCAATGTATGTCCTATCCACTTTGAACGTCTTTTCGTAATTTCCTCTTCAAATGGAAACTGGTTTGTTCTCTCCCACAGAAGACTGTTGCTGATCGTATCGGACCAATGGATGTTGAGTATCTTGTGTAAACAACTATTTACTAATAATTGTACCTTCTTGATGATGGTTGTAATATTTCTCCACGTTTCAGTTCCGTAGAGTAGAAGTGTCTTGACGTTCGAGTTGGAAATTCTAACTTTGATATTTGTTGACAGTTGTTTTGAGTTCCATATGTGCTTCAATTGTAGGAATGCAACCCTTGCTTTGCTAATCCTCGACTTTACATCTGTATCAGATCCTCCATGTTCATTAATGATCTTTACCAACCAATATGACAAATGTTTTGTTAAAAATATCTCCATTCGCTTCGATTCAATTATTTTCATATTTTGTTTGAATTAATATTCCTAATAGCTGAGAGTATAACAGAGACATTCCAATTAAACATATTGTAGAAAATAAAGTTAATCAACTGAAAAGTTACACATTCATTTAACAGTAATCTAGTCGGAAATTTTTGTAATATCGATTGGCGGTAACCCATATATATCAAATATTATTTGTCGAACGTGATTTCTTGAAAATTCTAGATAGGGGAAATACACACCAATTTTGTAAATTTCACTTCAATACATTATAAACGTACTATTTATAACTAATCTATATTGTAAATTAATGAAATCTTATTTCAAAACCTCAGTAAATATTTGCAGATTATATTATTGACATAAAATTATCTTTGTATGCCTTTTTTCAGAAAGTAGTAAGCTTTAATCTCTTAATAATGAAGAGATAGATGTTGTCGGAACTTATCGTCAGGAACTGATTTTATCTCATTTGATTCAAGTTTAGAACCATAGGAAATCACATTTGTTTTAGTCAAATTTTAAATCAACTTATATGAATACATATACAATGGTATTCAGGTCAATGTGTTTGGTACAACATTTTTACCTATTGGGAACTATTCATTGACATTTAAAACAAAATGAAATTAATTTAATAATCTAACATACAGGATTTACAGTGATGTTACTGAAAGCCTAAATAGGTTATGAATTTGTTTTTCTTTAAAATCATTTACTGACACTTAAGTAGTCCTCGTGTATCTGACTCCAATTCAATCTTTTGCTGATTGTTATCGAAACATCAGTGTAGCCAATTCTCGTATAGAACGATTAACTTAACTGACGTTAGTGAATAACGGAATAAAAACAAGTCAAATACAAGAATGGATTTCGAATATGTATACTTCATGCTATCGCTGATCCAGATGGACCATCAGAGAAATGAATTGGAGAAAACGAAGAAATAATTAAGCGAAACGAATCGGAGAAGACAAGTGAATGAACTCAATTTAATCAAGCGTTAATCGAAATTTATAGCCAAACAAAAATAAGTTACAGGCACAATGACTAAGGTAAGTAATTAGCACACATACGATCATAAAAAAACAGTCAGGGTTAATAAGCGTATTGGTGATAAGGTAAAAATGTGGCATAAGAATTATGAATAGACTATTTTGTCCAGAAGCTAGAATAGCTTGTGTAAGCCTGACATAGCACCAGTCCCACATGAAGAAGACATTATTGTGTAATGAAGTAACCGAAAACGGATTGATGTCCTGTCTCAAGGTGATGGTACTGTTAAGTGCCTTTGATCCACTTGACTTTATAGATTTTTGAATATATTCTTTATATCGAACGTAGGCTTATTTTCTGTTTTAGCAATCTAACTTCTTTTCCAGATGACGCGGTAATACATCATTCAACTTAGATCTCACCATAAATGGTAAGGTGTTGTCCAAGTTACATATAGTATTGGAGTTAGGACTTAGGTACTCCTAAAATTTTGCATTCATAGAACAGGTCTTCAAACAGACCTCTATGTCTTAGTGTTTTATGGGTTACATAATTCGTAACTCTTGTAACGACGAGTCACGTATCCTGATGTATAAAGTATGTGTTAAACCACCCCTAAAATACTGCTCCTTTATTCTTAATAGTGTTAGCGTAAAGGAAAAATTAGGGTTGGAATCCATTCAGAGATAATTTATATTTTGCATTCTAGGGACTAAATGTACCTCAAATTACAAGTACAGATGTAATAAACTTGGACTGGACTCTGTATGGAAGTGGGGACTCTAATTATTTTCTCGAAACTACTTGACAAACTATCGTTTACATCCAGTGTTGTAATTCAATGTGCAGAAACTCCTAGTTACAGCATCTATAACTCCTTGTCATGAATTAATTTACCACTAAGCTTTCTAGACTCTGGAATAGTTTACCACAATCTATCCGTGAGATAAAATCACTCACGTCCTTTGTTCGCTGTATGGATGCTTACTTATCCTCCTTAAATGCATTAAATGTTCTAGTACCTGTAAGAGTATCTTATTCCACAAGTGAGGTTATATGAACTTAAAATGTTCAGTTATCATTATTATTATTATTATTGTTATTATTATCTACTTACCAGCTGTTACTTTACATTTTAACTGTCCCTTGACACCTTAATTAATATGAATAATATGTAACATCAATAGTGTATCATAAAATAAACTGACATATGTATTATGGTAAACTTGACTAACCTATTGTAATAATTATTGTCTTTTTTGTTCTGTGCTCCTTGATTCCGTTTTATTTTCTCTAGTTGCAGATGGTTATAACCAATTCGTTATAGCACAAGAAATGATCTTAAATTCACCATTCATTAATAGTTCCTAACTAATCCCTTTCATTGCTGTAATACATATGAAAAATGTACTATCTAAATTTTTTTCAAACTAGACAATTAAAAACAGTCTTATATCACATATCTGTTTTCTACATTTAATATAACTGTCTATATCAAGCTGATCATGCCTGTAAACTGGCATAAATTTTGTAATTATTATTTTCAAAATAATATTATATTATTACTAACTTATACCTATTACCCTTTGTAGAGGAGCATAGACCACTTACCAGCACTTAAGATTACTAGCTGTCTTAAAACCGAGTAAAAGAGTTAATTTAGATATAGGGTTGATAATCTCATTGAATAGAAAGAACCTTCTATAATATTTATTTGATTAAAAAAATTATTTCATAAATATGATATGACTGATAAGTCCTGGGTTCGAATCTCGCCGGGGAAGGGCCGAGATCGTGGATACACACTATTGGGAAATGTCATACTAGAACGAAACGGTTGTCCAATTCTTCCAGGTTTTCCATGATAGTCTAACTTCAATTGACTCATGATTTCAACTATTGAAATTACTAAACTCTTCACAAAACCCCCCTTCTGATAAATATAAACATGTTCATTATTTATAATAATCGATTCATAGCAACAATTTATTTGATTTCATTATTATTTTTTTAATGATTTACATTTTAATATTGTTCATTGTAATAACCATGATAGAAAAACAACCAACCAAACAAACAAAAAATTATAATCAAATAAATCAATTTTGTTTTTCTTGTGATTAAAAACATTTAGTTGTTGTTGTTTTTGTTTTTCTCTTTTTTTTTCTTTTCTAAAATAAAAATGATTGATAAACAGATGTTATTATTATTATTATATTTTAATGAACAAAAGAAGAAGAATAAAAAAAAGAAAATCATAATGAATTTGATTGTAATTTGCTTTATTGTTAATTAACTCGCTTTTCTTCTTTCTTTTTTCTTCTTCTTCTTCTTCTTCTTACTCTTCTTGTTAAATAACTGATATTATTAACTTTACTTTATAGAAAATCGAAAGGATTCTTTTTAATTATAATGTACTATTGAAATATAAATCAATACAATAGAATAAATCCAAAAATGGAATTTAGAATATGCATTTCGTTCTACGAAGGAATCGTCAGTCGAATATCACTGCATCTCAGAGTGATTATCAATTTTGGGATTCAGGAAAATTTGGCTGACATGCCTTAAATAGGATGAAACGTGCGTCTTGGATTTTACTGCTAACCACTATTCAGTTTTGCTTATAATGCTTGTGAATTATGGTAATATCGAAGCAATAAGCAATATGCACATACGTCAATAAGAGACTTATCAATTGCAGTAGTAAACATTAATGGAGAGATACAAGCAAACAATACAAATTTGAATAAATTTTTACTTACTTACTTACTTACTTACTTACTTACTTACTTACTTACTTACTTACATACTTCCAGTTGTTATTTATCCTTTTCATATCTGCTTCTATTTCTGGACGTAATGTATTCTTCAGCCTTCCTCTTTTTCGCTTCCCTTTCAGGATTCCTTAAATAAGTTCAATATAGTAAAATTACATTTATTTAATGATAGTTAATGTTAATGTAAAATTTTATAATGAATATTTTGGCATTAATTATTGTCCTATGACTAATCGATAGGATAGATACTAAAATAACGTTGTAATATGTTATTAATAGTGCATTTTACTTTGTCCATTCTTTAAGCTTATATGAATTGATTCCCAGTTTAGAGTAGTTTATGTACAGCTGCTTAACGAATGAATTTAAGTGAAATAAAGGTAAATTTACAGGAAATGTGTCTTTAACTTCCAAAGCATTTTTTTTTTATCTTAGTGGTTTCAAACAATCACTACGTCCAGTATTGTAATGTATGTAACTAATGACAGCCTACTAGCATTTAGTCTGGAATTTAGGCTATTATTTCAATCTGATGTATAAGTAGTGAAATGAGACAATGATTTTGTAAGGTATTATGTTGTTAAACAATATGTTGACGCAACATTCAAACTGAAATTTTTGTTGTTTTTTAAACTTTTCCACCAGTTGCATTTAAAAATTATTTCCTGATGTAAATCGAATTGAATTACAGTTAATCCACTTTTATTATTGTCATTGCAGGAGCTCCATGGAAATTGTTGGATGCTACTAAGATCGCAAATCAACCTAAACTAGATAACCATTGAAAACCGAAAGGCAATGAACAGATGTCGCATCCTAGTATAGAACTCAACAGCGATGAACTACGACAACACTGGAGGGTTGAACCTAGGACTTCAAAGTCTTGCGGCCATCCGCTGACCTTTAGATGTTTACACTGTAGAACAAAACAGTTATTTATGGCCTCCTGGTTTTTAATGGTTGCCCAAACTATTTCTATGCGTGATCTCAATAAACTATATTATTCCTAGCTGGTGAAAAGTATCGTAACTTTGAAATGAAGGTGAAAACAGAATAACTGATAGGTGACTTGATACAAAGAAACCTTTGAGCATGAATGACACACAAAGATTTATTTCACTTCTTATTTATTCGATAAAGCTTTTTAATCAAATACACTCGTTTATGAATATATCTTACTTTTTAGTCTATAAATATCATACATAGTAGAAATTATGGTAGTGAAATATGGATTTTACACTGAATAAATCTAATCGAATGCTTCTTGTTATAATCAAGAAATATAACATTGAATAGATAAACAATTTCACCTATGATCTCTTACTGAAACAAATAACTTCAGTTACTATTTTAGAGTATATGAGTAATATAAGGCAATATCGAGGCATACGCACAGTATGCACATATGCCAATAAGAGACTGATCAATTTCAGTCCAAAAACATCAATGGGAAGATTCAAGTAAAACAATATCAAGTGAATTTAAATTATAAGTTGGATAACTTAGTAAAGATTAGGATTTAGTAGCTTGGTGGATAATGGATATAAGAAATATTGCCGAATTTGACCTAGTAACAAAGTTCATTTCAGTATGTAATGGTAATAAGAGAATTAGCTTTTGAACAATCCATTATGTTAGTCGATCTATAGAATAATTTATCTTTGTTTATAATAAAAAAGACACTTGAAAAGTGTCATTACACGTATATGGAGTTATAAAATAACAGTTCTTTTCATTGAATGAGTAAAAGAGATAGTGATGAATTTCGCTAATAATAATATGAATCAGTTTTTATTGTCACAAGGCAAGCCCTCACTTAGAATCCTCAAGACTAAAGGAGAAGAGAAAGACCAAAGAACGTATTAAGGCCGAGAAATGGAGACAGACATGAGAAAAATGAACAAAAATTGGATACTACTAGAAAGGAAGGCCGAGTGGGACAGAGTGGGTTAGAGAATGCTAGTCAGCGGCCTACACTACACTGGGAGTAACAGGTGTAAGTAAGTAAGTATTTTTTATTTGGTTTACAGTCTCACATAATTGGAGAATGAGACGAATAAACTCTCTCCATATCATTTCGCTGAAATAATTTATTTTCCCATTGCATATATGAGTGTTTATAACAACTAAATATTATTGGGTTTGATGAGTTAAAATACTGAAACTAGACGTATATATAACACATGATTTGACCTACCGTCTGAAACTGATTAACTGATTCTAGGAATAAACTATTGACTGTCTTGGTGTATCATAAGCAGGAAATTAATAGAGTCTTAATACAATGAAAGAGACCTGTTCCACGTCTTTTTTAATGACATGGTGGATCACTATTATTTTACTTAGAGAAGCATCGATCGCTTAACAGTAAATGAAATTAACAATTCTCGAGAATTTTCTAGGAAGCTTTTAATAGCGCAAATCAGAATCGCTCATCATGACAATCTCAAACTGGTATATCTGAACGAAGAATAAATAGGTGGTAACTGCTAGAAATTATTTATGGATCATTGCATAATGCCTAAGTAACTAGATTTTATGTATATAGGGTCGGTTGTTATGTTGAGCCCATACAGCTTATTCTAGCTTGCGAATAGGTTAATTTATTCATTCTTCTTGAGTCACATTTTAACCATGTTTATTATTCACTTGTCAAACGACTATTGTTATGTAAGCGTACTTGTGTGCATTTCTTATCTTATTCATCACATGTCTGTAGCTTATTTTTGTTTGACTATAAATATCGATTCACGCTTGATTAAATTGTGTTAACTCACTCACTTCATTATCGTATTTGACTTATTTAATCCCGTTATTCACTAACGCGATTCAAGTCCATGGGTATACATGAGGATTGGCGATAACTATATTTCGATAGCTATCATTCGATAAAGATCATTCGTCCGATCTAATTCTAGTCAGATAAAGAGCCACAATATATATATTCGTTTTATCACAAGCTTTCATTTTGCCCATTAACTACAGTTATACGATTTAATATTTTTAATTTATTTTCAATCTATTAGTTACTGTCTTTTATACTATCAGCCACTTTTAGCTTGATCTTGTACACTTATTATTCTTCATTTTAAGCTGTGATGCAATCTACTATGCTTATATATATATCCTTGATAAAAAGTATTAGGATTTGGTTTGTTGGTGCGTAAGTTTTCCAAAATAATTCAAGAACATTACGTGTATCGGCTGAGAAAAGGCGGAAACATGATCTTAAACTATCGTAAGTTTTTCTTTCTTCTTCATACTTTTATTCTTTCACAGCCACCAGCCTCCTCTTGTATCTTCTCCATTGACTTTTAATCCTGACTGGTTTATTTCTGTTTCGATGATCCTCCTGATTACATTTCATCTCAAGTGCAAGATTTCATGTTATCACGTTGAGCCTTCCCTTCTAAATTATAATTTTACTTACCTATCTCTATGATGAATATTCAAGCCCTTAATAATAAAACTATTACTAGTTTCATTAATTTTTCTATTGGCTGTTTGAATCGTCTCATTCATGTTTACTACTTCAATTGATCGATTTCTTATTGACAATACAAAACATAAATTAAAATTCATTCCATTACACTAGCTAATAGCTATTTGAACTCAGTAGATAAGTGGATAACTTGATAGAGTTTGAAGAGAACAGTTATATCTTCTATTCATATTAAATATATTGTTCCTTCTCTAGCCTAACCTTGTTCTACATCATGTATTGGTAATTGGAACAGTACTGAGTTCAAGTTCTGGAGTGAACATTAACTCTGAGATTCAGGAACATCTAATTGATAAATCCAAAATAGGACGAAATGCTTATAAATAACGTTTTATTGTCTTCGTTTATTCTACCTCACTGTTATCATGTTTATATCATATATATATCTGTTTATGATTGTAAAGCTTTGAAAATGGATTCGTCAAAAAGAAAACTTTTTCAGTAAATCAATCTTTCTTGTAATCAATCTATAAATTATATTATAAACTACGGAAATCCGGATACAATATTTTTTGGGGGGGACTTAATTTCATACATCGATTCATCAATGCTTATTTAATACAATTAACTAACATTTACATTATAGGTTAAATTTAATTCCTTTTTTTTTATAAAGAGTGATTTTATGAATGATTACCTATTATTTTATATCAAGTGGAAAACACCTACTTATAATAGTAATAATAGTAGTATTAGTTGTAGTAACAGTAGTAGTAATAATAAAACACCCGGATTGTATGATCGGTCATTATGATAGTTTTTGGTATCTTTTTTCTTTCTTTCTGTGTTGTTGTTGTTGTTGTTGTTGTTGTTACTAAATAAATGTTCGAATAATTATTTAATTTATATTCGGTTCACTAACCTTTTTGTTTTATTCAAATGAATAAATTACTTTACAGTCGAATTGAAATGTTATAGTAACAAGGTTAGATTTTAATAGATAAAAGAAAGAAAACACACACACACAGAGCGAGAGAGAGAGGGAGATATATAAGTGTAGAACATTCTTTTTGAATTGTACAATTATAAATCAAAAATTAATTGTCCTAATGAATGGTCAAATTTAAGTCAATTAAAACTATTCCATAGAAGTTTAAGACTGTTTGTAGAGTGAAATAATTTTACAAAAAATTGTTAGTATTGAAATATCAGTCAGCTATAACGTAGGATCAGGCACATATATGCATCGGTTCAAGTTGCCATACGCCATGAACATTGAATTCATAGAAGTACTAAAATTCAATGGTGACTTTATATATAAAAAGAAAGATTGTGTCAATGGATATAGTACAGAAAGAAATATATAAAGTAACTTTAGTCTCATAGTTTAAGGGAAGATGGAGAGTTTATACACCTACGCCAAATCGATCACAATGTAATGTTGAAATGACTAGTATTCCGTGTTAAGTTGAATAAGTCCACACGTGAAATAAAATTGTAAGGTTACAGTAATCAGTATAAATATAAAAAACATAGAGTGAGGAAAATAATAATTCAATAACAAATCAAATCAAATATTTGATCGAAGACAGTATGAGGTATGTAATAAGGAATACAATGGACAGCTTAGAACCAATTAGACTATTTGGACTTCGCAGATGACCTAGTTCTCTTATCCAATACACATGAACAAATGCAAATAAAGACAGCCAGTGTAGCAGCAGTCCCTGTATCAGTAGGCCTCAGCATACACAAGGAGAAAACCAAGGTACTCAAATACGACACGGAGAACGTGATGGCAAAACTCTGGAAGATGTAGAATCCTTCATATACCTTGGAAGCATCATCGATGAACAATGAGGATCAAATGCAGATGTAAAGTTGAGGATTGGCAAAGCAAGGGCCGCATTCCTACAATTGAAGCACATATGGAACTCAAAGCAACTGTCAACAAATATCAAAGTTAGAATTTCCAGACACTCCTACTCTACGGAACTGAAACGTGGATGAATATTACAGCCATCACCAAGAAGGTACAAGTATTTGTAAATAATTGTCTACACAAGATACTCAACATCCATTGGTCGGATACCATCAGCAACAATCTTCTGTGCGAGAGAACAAACCAGTTTCCATTTGAAGAGCAAATTAGAAAAAGGAGTTGGAAGTGGATAGGACATACATTGAAGAAATCACCATATTGCATGACGAGACAAGCCGTAACTTGGAATCGTGAAGGGCAACGAAAAAGAGGAAGGCCAAGAACTGGAAAGGATTTTTTGGACAGAATTGGATGGAGAGTGGTGGTGAGCGGCCTATTCTCCTTCACAAGAAGTAACTGGCCTAAGTAAGTAAGTAAGTAGTATGAGGTATATAATGGTCAGATCAAACGTTTGGGCTACTTATTTTTCAAATGCACACATATTGCTATAAAAAATTTCTAGTTAAATTTATTTGAACCGAATAATAATGAGACCATACTTTCTGTTCACATACGGTATTATGATAGGTTTGCAATTTATGACGATGTTAAATATTTAGAATCTAAAATCGAAACACTGATCTTAATAGCCTCTTCTGTTATTTATCTATCGTCTGAAAAAATAATGAGAAATGAGTAAATTGACATCCATGAGTTCGATAGATGGAAAAAATAGTGGAGAGGATATATAGCTCATATGGATGGTTTTCGTGAGGTTTCGTTCTCTGATCACAATGGTTTGGTCATAGAGCTTTCATTGTTCTTTAGAACAACATCATCGATATCGAGAGTCTGAAGAAGACCTAGGTTCTGTTGAAAATATTTGATGCAAACAGGAAGTTTTGAGAAGAAAATGAATCATCCAAAAATACTTGTAAACAGTTATATTTGGAAAAACCGTTAATGACCAATCTTGGGTAGTTATCCGATTGGCTCTAAAGTCACTGTCTGCCAAGTTAATCAGACTATTACAACTATTCATTTATTTTTTCTATTCGTTGTTTGACTTTTCCCATTGACGTTCAGGACTGCAATCTATCAGCCTCTTATTGACATATGTGAATCCTGTAATTATTACCTTAAGCATTATAATTAGAGATGTATGGTGGCTAGCAGTGGGAGATACAAACAACCAATACAAGAATGGATTAAACTTCACTCTATTACATAAGCTAATAGCTATATGGACTCAGTAGTCGAGTAGATAACACTATAGCGTTTGAAGAGAACAGTATTGTGTTCGAGTTCTAGAGTGAACATGATGTCTAGGATGCAGGTGAGTCCAAATAGGACAAAACCCACGTCATGGATTCTACTGTTAGTCATCATCCATTTATACTTATAACAACCATTAACTATTTAGGGTGTCACGATAATTTATCAGGTTGTATTTATCGGGTATAAACCAACCCCTTGCATATCAACAGATCTCCATATTAGTCATATTTCTTCTTCCCCTTAGTTTGCTTCTTGCTTTTCTTATTTATACTGAATACCAATGATCTAATTTATAAATACAGAGATACACACATTTGCAGTAAATCTGAGATTATTTCAATAACACACACTCAAATTTCAACTGTACTATTTGAAATTACAAATCTCACTTTCTACTTACCCACAATCATTCCATCAAATACACCAAGTGATGTTTAACGCAGAATCACTTAGACCAAAATAATTCATATATGACATAGACATAACCAGATTTATTTTGATTGAATTAAATATATTGCTTTTTTTCTCTCATACTATTTAAACTTGTCTGAATTTGATTTGTTTGCGCCGAAGAGGTTGTTTACTTTAAGTCACGAAACTTTAGATATTCGATGTTTTAACTATTTCTTCTTGGTAATGTGAATCTACAAAATGTCAAGTGTAATTGTCATAAAATTTATGTCATCAAACCAAATTATATCAACAATCGTTAACAATAGACCAATAATAATACAATAATACTGAAAGCATACTACTATTCATACTATATATCTTTGTTATCTCAACAGAATCGTAGATAATATACTATCAAGATCTTGGTTTGATTTATTTGCTAAAGAATACTTAAATGTTTTCTGTATTTTCTTAACTTATTAATGACTATGCATCTGTGATCATTAAACTAGAATATCACGTTATTCATCATTGCGAAATCAAGTTAGATCAGTTTAGTAATGTTATTTAGTAACTGTGGTGATAGAAACAAGAATGTACGTTTCATTCTATTTTAGACTAGTCAGATTGATATAGCTTGTAACAAATATCTGGTATCATAGGCTTCGTGATTTGTTTTAACCTTTGAACTGATAAATTATTCTCATCATTCCATTATCGTGTCACTCATATGTTTGTCATACTAATTACTTACGTATAGTTTTTGATTGAGATCATGAACCGATTAATGTTAGACCATCACAATTGAAAACCTGGAAGCACTGGACGGCCGTTTCGTCCTATTGTGGGACTCCTCAGCAGTGCGCATTCACGATCCCGCGAGCGGGATTCAAACCCAGGGCCCTCGGTCTCGCGCGCGAACGCTTAACCAACTGGACCACTGAGCCGGCATCCAATGGTGATAGTTTCTAACATCAACCAATCCACGAAATTGCGCGACCAACTTCCATTGTACTGAGGTAGATACCTGTCTCTACCGGACAAGGATTAGCTTATTTTATACAAGTGTGGGTGCTTGCTAAAATGTGTTTACATATTTTTTTTATCTCGTTCATGTTTAAAAAAACAAAGTTACCTAATACTTATGGAGCTGATTATTTCTGCTACCCTAGCTCATGTGCATTTCACGTTTCTTATCGTTCGCCTACAATATCACATTCGACTTCTCATATCCATGTTCTTGATAATGGAATACATCGACAGAATATGTACGAAGTAATTTGAACATATGTTTTATTTATATCAACATCATTCGATATTATGGGATCAAATCATGAGTGATTGAAACATGCACTGTACTTTTGATTTTCACATTGAGATTAGAACCAATATCTTTTACTCAAAACACAAACATATCCACTTCGCTACTGAGTGCAGGTATTTACCAACTTGTTCAACAGGTATGAATTTTGTTTGTTATTATAGTCTAATTAACGTTTGAAACGAAAAATACTGAGTTTAAATCTCACTGGGAATATCAGTGATGGGATGCAAGTACATCCAGCTGACGAATCATAAATAGAATGAAGTATTCCACTGATAGCCACTGTACAATATTAAAAAACTTGTGATCAAGTAGTAATATTGATGCAATTCGATCAATATGCATAAATCCCTCCAGAGTATGATCATTTGAAGGCTTTGATATCAACAGTCAAAAAATACAAACACTTGCAAATATAAATACATGTTGAATTTATTTTTAAGATATATCCATGTTTGAAATGATCTAATTATAATTCATTGAATATACATGAAAAGTAATAATCTGTCATATTAACGAATCAAACTATTTCAAATTATTTGACTTACAGGATTAAATTAGGATTATTCTGTAACTAAATCTACGAATAGTTGAGGATTAATGTCGACAGATGGCCTACAATTAATACTTAGTTCAACATTTTTCATGTCTGTATACACTTATATATGATTTAGATAATTTCGATGAGGTCAGTCAACATTTATATTTTTTCCTTGGATGTCCTACTTGTAAGTAGATTATTAAAATCAGTTGGAGAAGATGATAGATAAACTATATCATAAAACATGTTTATTACTCTAATGATAGCATGACAGTTATGTAATACATAGATAATGTTATTATTGATTGTTTACTGATTTTCGATCACTCCTAGAATACTGCAAGTTTATTCTTAGTAATGCGCGCATAAAGGATAAATTAAGACTGGAATCAGTACAGAGACAATTTACACTTCGTATTCTTGGAGCTGATTATACCGTAACTTATAATTCTAGATGTAATAAACTTGGGCTAGACCCTTTATGGAAAAGGAGACTCAAACTAAATCTTATCTTTTTTCTTCAAACTACTTCATAAACTATCCTTTACATCCAATCTCACTACGACATCCGTAACTCCTTGTCACTAGTAAAACAAGCCATTCTAAATTATCTCTCTATACGAATTAATTTACTTGTAAATTCTCTAGACTCTGGAATAATCTACCACAATTTATCCGTACGATAAAATCACTCCAATCATTTGTTCGCTGCATTGATGCATACTGCTCCTCTGAAAATGCATTGAATGTTCTAGCACCTGTAAGTGTATCTTATTCAACAAGTGATATTATAGGAACTTTAAATGTTTAGCCATTCTCATTAGTGAATTCCCTATGTAAAACCACCTGCTTGTTGTCACTTTACGTTAACACTCTCCCTAGCAACCTTAACTAATTTGAATGATATCTAACATTAACAGTATATCACTGTGTCACATGATACATGTGTTATAGTAGACCTGACTGACATACTTTGGTAATTATTGCTTTGTTGTTCCGTGCGCTCTGTTTTCGTTTTACTTTCTCTAGTTGTAGATAATTATCATAAATTCGATCTGGCACAGGAAATGACCTTAAATACACCATTCATTAATCAACAGGCTGTCCACTTTAAAAAAAAATTAAAAGTTCCCGGCTGACGTATTGGATTGCTGTAATACATGCACTACATAAACAATTGCTGAATTAGTAAACGTAAAACAATCTTATGGATATGAAGATTAACTTTGAGTTATTAATAAATATTTTAGCAAATGTGAAAACTACAGAGGCATCGCACTATTTTCGGTACCAGGAAATGTTTTTAACAGAGTGTTAATAAACCGAATGAAAAATTCAGTAGACGTCCAACTTCGAGATCAACAAGCTGGACTCCTTAAGGATCGGTCCTGCACAGACCAAATCACGATACTACAATCATCGATGAACAGTCAGGTGAATGGATATCGCCACTACGTATCAACTTCATTGAGTATGAGAAGGTGTTTGGCAGTGTGGACAGGAGAACATTATGGGACCTCCTTCGACACTATGGTGGGAGTAGCTGGGAAGACCGTTAACATCTTCTGGAATTCATACGACGGACTACAACGCAAAGCGGTGCATGTAGGACAGCTGACAGACACATTTCAAGTAAGCACCGGATTTAGACAAGGATGCACACTCTCGCTCCTTCTCTTTTTGTCGGTGGTTGATTGGATTGCAAAGACCTAAACATCTGATGGAAAGCACGGAATACAATAGACAGCTTGCATACAACTAGACGACTTGGACTTCTCAGGTGACCTGGCTCTTCTATCTCATACATTTCAACAAATGCTGGTCAAGAAAAACAGTGTACCTAAAGCATCTCCATTAGGACGCCTCAACATAAACAAGATAATCAAATTCAATACAGAGAACCATGACCCAATCAAACTGGATGGAGAAGCTCTGGAAGATGTGAAATTTTTCACGTACCTGGTCAGCATCATCACTGAACAAGGATGATCTGATATAAACATAAAGGCACGGACCTGCAGAACAAAGACATCATTCCCACCACTGAAGAACATATGGACTCAAAATAACAGTCAGTTAACATTAAATTCAGAATTTTAAATACGAACGTCAAGATAGCTCTAATGTACGGAACTGAAACTTGGAGAACTACTACGATCATCACTGAAAATGTACATGTATTTCTAAACAATTACCTACACAAGATATTGAATTTTCGTTGAACGGATACCATCAACAACAGCCTACTATGTAACAGGAAAAACCAGGTTCTAACTGAAAAAAATCAGGAAAAGGCTTTAGAAGTGGTTAAGATACACATTGAGGAAATCATCAATCTGTATCACGAGGCAAGCACTTACCTGGAATCCTGAAGGAAACCAGAAAAGAGGATGGCCAAAGAACACACTACGTCTGGAATCGGTTACAGACATGAAAAGAAAGAATAGCAACTGGAAAGGAGAGCGGAGGAAAGAGATGGATGGTGAATTCTGGTGAGTGACCTATGCTCCTCGACGATGGGTAACATGCTTAAGTAAGTATTTTATTCCCACTTTGAACTATACCAAATAGTGCATTATTATTTAATCTGATTCGAAAAATGCTTTTTTTAACAGTAATGCACCACTGACAAACTTTGATGATTCTCAATAATTTTTGCTGTCATATGAGGTATTATTCAGTGCTGACATTTATATGTGTTTGCATAGATGTTTTTCATTGCTATCACAATCGTTTATTGTAGTTTATTTTTGTCATTCATTATAAGCAACTTCGTAAAGATGACTGCTTAAATGGATTACAAATATATATATACATGTATATTGAGTTTTTCATCATTGAAACGTGGACTAGATAATTGACTTCATTATAATTTACATTCATTTTTAAATACTGATTGTTTATTCAGTTCGATACAATGAAGCTGACAAGTAAACCATTGAAATCCAACGGAATTCTTTGATAGGTATTATTCTATAGATTTGTAATTTTTGTATGATAGAAGTCGGACATTTTTTTCCTTCGGGAATTACAAATAAACTAGAATGATTTACCTTGTTTTTTACAAACCTATACTGATGATTATAGCACGAATGTGCTAGTTTAAGAAATTAGATTAAACCATGGATCGCACAGAACTACAACCCTCTAGTATTACTTTTCTTTTCTTTTTTTTAACTTAATATAAACATCCATTTTAAGGGTGAAAGAGTTACATACATCCTAAAACGAGAATTCCCAATTTGAACAATACATATAAGTGAACAATATTGTTTTCGATTAGATCCTCATCAGGCTTTACTCTAATATACAGTAATATTTATATGCATATACGATATTAATAAACTAATCAAGACAGTTTATGAGACAATGTTAACAGTAGAATAGATTACATAATTAAGTGAAAAGTACAAATTGGTAGTGTGATGACAGGTTTACTAGTTGTGATAGAAATAATAAAGGGTTGAATCATTCCTACATAATGAGAAATAGGTTAGTAATTAGAAAAATATGGACATTGAAATAATATTCATAAAAAGTGTAAGAAGTGTTCAGAATTATCTGAACACCATGGAATGTATATTTGAAGGAAAGATTGGGAGGGGTGAAGGAAAACAAACGAAGAAAGAGTATGGAAAGTAATAATGAATAAAATCATTTATTAAGGCCAAGGGAGAAATAAGGGTGTTAGAAATTTCTTATGAACACAAAGACTTGGACTGTTAACTCAAATTCTTATAGCTTCTGCAATGTGTAAGAGACGAGATGGAACCCCCACAGCTATCTACTTACTCTAAACTCTTCCAAATAAATTTTTTAACCACAACTGATATGTTTCTGTTTCTATGATTCCCCTGAATACACTTCACCTGAATTTCAACATTTTATCTTATCACATTGAGGCTTCCTTTCCCAATAACAATTTCCTTATCTATCTTCATGATGAATATTCATGGTCTCAACAACAAAATTATTAATAGTTTCTTTGGAAAATAACGTTTCAATACCTTTTTTTTATTTAACCTCACTGTCACTATTTTTAACAGAATTTTGCTAACATTATTATTGTACTTATCATCAATCTGAAGTCCCAGGACAGACTGGGTTGGAGAATACTGGTTGGTAGCCTATGCTCCACTGGATGTGACAGGCGTAAGTAAAAAACTACAATCACAAATAGATATTCGTATTTTTCAGGATGATGATAATTACAATAATGAAGATAACGAAATTCTATTAAAAATAATGACAGTGAGGTTAAATAAAAAGAGGTATTGAAACGTTATTTTCCAAAGAAACTATTAATAATTTTGTTGTTGAGACCTTGAATATTCATCATGAAGATAGAAAAGGAAATTGTGATTGGGAAAGGAAGTCTCAATGTGATAAGATAAAATGTTGAAATTCAGATGAAGTGTATTCAGGGGAATCATAGAAACAGAAACACATTAGTTGTGGGTAAAAACCACAAACTTCAAGTAGAAGTGAAGTATGCGAATTTTTCGACATATGATTCATATCTTGTCCTATAGACCTCGATCTTGATTGGCTATTGTAGACCTTTGACCTGTTATTGTTTACTTATTTATTTTGATTTTATCTATTATTGATTCGATTCTTCGTCTTATATTTGTCCATGGTCGTCCTGATTGTTTGATAGATTGGATCGATTTCAATGCGTTTATTGATTGCTGAATTACTTGAGTGCCAAGCTTTTAAAAAATACTAAAATTTTAGGTATGGCCCATGACATAGTGGGTTGGAGAATAATGGTCTGTGGCCTATGCTCTGTTGAAGGTAA
Source organism: Schistosoma bovis (assembly GCA_944470425.2). Classification (NCBI taxonomy): domain Eukaryota; kingdom Metazoa; phylum Platyhelminthes; class Trematoda; order Strigeidida; family Schistosomatidae; genus Schistosoma; species Schistosoma bovis. The sequence goes on from OX103953.1 coordinate 82,991,124, forward strand.
CAGGCGTAAGTAAGTAAGTAAGTAAGTACTGATTACAGTGTTATATTTCAACTATTTATTTCATAATAACTAATATCTCGATGTTCATTATTAAATATTGATCAGAATTACTAAACTAATAATAATCCCTTTGACGACATTTCTCTCTATATCTTTTTATACATATAAAAGCGGCTTTCATTCTCTTAAGTTAAGAATAAAATTACTTGATATAAATATCAGTAGTATTTAGACAAATTCCGAAAAAAAGTCTAAATAAAAAAATCAGTTAAAATTAATTCAATTGTAATTACTTATCTTTTAAATATTTAAACAGGAAATAAACTAATCTTGTCAAGTTATAATAATAATAAAATTATACAAAGAAAATGCGGCTAATCTAAAAATAACTGGTCATTTAATAATGTTATGTAGTTTGAATTATTCTTTCGGGTTCGTATTTTTTTTAGCGAGTTATTTTTCTACGGGATAAGGTCACTAACCCCAATGTCCAATCCTTCTCATTTACCCGAGCATGGGACCGGCAGTAACTTTAGAAGAGCTACAGGCAGAGTTAATCATGTTATATGAGAATATGGATTTATCTTTTTATATTCATTCATCCATTCATTGAATAATTAATTAATTAATTAATTATGACAAACAAACGGTATTGATAATTATTATACAATGAAATGTTTAAAGAGATTGTTGTCATGTTAATTGAATCAATGGAAACAATAATAATAGTTCCATTCATATATATAAAGTATAACTATTTATGGTTTTGAAATAATGTTTAATAGGCTTATGTGATATGAAACAATTTAAGAATTCTGGGTTTTTATTTTGTTTGTCTTTGGGAAAAAAAATCTTTTTTGTAATCATTCAAGCAAGAAATTTTACAAATATAAATTCAAACTTAATAATTAGGTTATATTATTATGAGTAGTGTATATGAATGACCTATAAATTATATGTATTTTATGGTTATCAGGACTCAGTAACTGAGTGGATAACGCGATGACATTTGAAGCCAGTGGTACTGGGTTCGAGTCCCAGAGTGAACATCAACTCTGAGATGCAGATACATTCAGCTGACGAGTCCCAAATAGGACGAAACGCGCGTCAAACTGGATTCCACTGCTAGCCACTATCCATTATTGCTTACAAATAGCTTGTGAATTAAGGCAATATCGAGGCATATGCACAGTATGCACATATGCCAATAACAGACTGAGAAATTGCAGTTTTAAACTTCAATAGGAAGATACAAGCAAAATAATACCAAGTGAATTTATTTATGGTTAGTTATAAATATACCCGATTTTGTAATTTCGGTATATAAAATTATTATTGTTAGTAATCAGTTATAATGCTTGTGAATTTAGGCAATATCGGGGCAACACCCATAGTGATCACATATGCTAATAAGAGATTGATCAATCGCAGTCTTAAACATCATTGGGAAAATTCAAGTAAACAATACCAAATGAATTTAAAAAGACAGTTTATTTGCATAAAGTTTTTCCATATAGACGTTGGAAAACCATTGAGAAATAGTCATACGAGATCAGTTCAGTGAAGAAGTTTCTATTTTAGGCGAATCTCCTCTTTCTCAAAGTTGTGCAATCACAAATATATACAACCGTTTTTTTAATGACGATTAACGACTGGAAATGTGAGTGTTAGGAGATAATATCGTAAAATTTAGATAAATATAAATAATCTTAAGAATTAATTACTCAATAAGGTACCGTAAATTTTGAGATCGAAAGGAAAATATAGTCAGAAAGCACTGGAATAAGAAAACGGCCAGTTTTTGGTTAGAAGGTCAAGATAAAAAGGTAAGGAATAACTACGGGAAACTAAAGTTCACAACTATATTAGTAGAGGCAGTGTTGCGTTATTTTGTTGTCTGATCAGGTTAGGATATAGATGTCGAACATATATATGACATGTCTGAATTTCTTCAGCCTATCAAGTAGTTTCCGTGGGATGGATAATTCAGGCTTCTCTAAATGAATTTGAAATACTTCAGAATTAGGAAAAGAAGATTATTCGGCAGCTTTCTATTCATCTTGTAGATTACTTTGAATGGTTAGTCTCATAAAATCAATTATGTTTATAAAGTATTCAGCTATAAGGCTTCCGTTTGATAAACCAGAATCTTTCTCCAACCAAATGAGGTAATGTTCACTGCCTTATCATAGCGGGGGTGTTGTTTACGAAATTTAGAAAACGAAAAGCCAACGTCTGGCACTTTAACCGGGTTGGTGAACTCGGAGAGCCCACCTAGGAGAGTACGAAAACCCTGGTTCCAAACCGATGGCTCCAGTATCCTGAAGGAACAAATGGCGTATGAACCAATCGTTGGTCACCGGCTTCCATGGGACTGCATCTCCTTACGATGCTCCACTGCCTTGTGGATCAGACCTTCAGGTCGAAGGCTCGGGGAGTGGCCCCCTAAGAAAACCACCTGTTTCGGTTGGGCACCCGGGTAGTATCACAGCCCCCACACATATCAAATGAGATCTGTGTGGCGTATATGTATTTGGTGCCTCCTTGTACCAATATGTGTTAAAATAAAATAAATAAAAAATATTTTGGATGTAATAGAAATTGAACCCTCTAATATTACAGTATCAGGTGAATTTATAAATGTACGTTTAAGTGATCAGATGTGAAGTTTGAAATTCCGTTTTCAAAATGTTTGCAACTATATTCTCTTTGAAATTATTGTCTGCTTAGGACAAATTTTACTGTTAGTTATTCACTTCAACAAATCTTGGTGGATATTTATTTTCCATTATTATTTTTCTTAGGTGATTTAATTCTTCTTCTGTATCAACTTGACTGTAAATTCACTTGATTTCTATGCTAAGAGATATAACCGAATTCCTCTCTGCATTAATAACCACCTATCCTCATAAGCTAACCATCAGATCGTGCTATGAAAGTTCCATGTGTACAGATCTTAGAATTCCATATCATTTTCCTGTCGTTTCGATATCAAAAGAATGTAGATTTAGCATACTCTGAATAAAATCAAACAACAACTGAACTTCATACATAATAATTAAAGTCTTCTTAAACCATCTGAATATAACGTGCTTCAATATATACTGGGTTTTATCTTCTCTTTAATAATGATGAAATGGAACAAATGGCTATTCTACAACACACTACTTGTCTTTATTCAAAATTCGAACCATGATAACGTTGAAAAAGTAAAAAAAAGTGTCTTCCCTTGAGTATCAATTGATAACCAGCTATTTCGTATATTTTGTTTTCATGAGAAAAAAATGTACCCTCCATTCACTTTGATTTTCATAGTTCTATTCATTCTACTTTGGACTACTTTGTAGTTCATAATAAAGTCTATGAAATAAGTCAAATAACTTTCCAGTACTGTTGTTATTCGTTTTTTTCTATGGATGTGGAACTATATGAATTACAGATTTGTTGTTTAACAAATTTCTGAATAGGCAGAATAAACTGAACTTTCATTTAAATTAGTTTTTCATTTCACTCATATTGAATTCATTATCACTTTCATTGAAATATTCAGCTTGAAATCCCTTGTTTAAATACCTGAATTTATCTTCATTTCTTTCTTTACTATTTTTAAAATGATTAACGACCAACATTATTATGGAAATATTATTGAATGGATACATTTTTGACCAAAACATATTCATTTGAAAGCATGAAATAGTAGGCTTTGAAGTGTAAACAGATTAATCGATGAATAATCATTCAGTAAGAAGAAAAATGGTTTTATTCAGTGTAGAGGGTTTTGAAGGAAAAAAAAGATCCACCTGAGCTACAAATCTTCTTCACCATTTTGAAATCATATGAGCGTAGTAAACTTCTCGTTGTTCGAAAATGAAAGAATTTCACCACTCGAGAGCAACTGTATTTTCTCCACGAGTGTCTTAGTCAGCATATTCTACCAACAAGAATAAGATTCCGACCTCCAATCAACTGTCCATTGGGATGGAGAATAGTTGAACAAAGTGGAAGAAAAATGGTATACCCAATGATAACTGATGCACATTACAGTATACGCAAATATCAACATGTCATAGAGGACCAAAAGATGAAGCTATAAAGGATACTCACGTCAGAACATTTGGAAATCGTGACAACAGCCATCGAGATATCATGTAATCAACACAAAGAACAAAGAAAAAACACCCTAAAGAAAGAATTATTCAAGATTTCAAAACGACCCACAGAAGAAAACACAAACAACTACATGATCAACTTGTCAAAGCAACAACTAACAAACATGAAGGAATACTTAATGCGTAAGGGATTTAACTACAATGCAAGTGGCATTTCAAAACTGGAATTCTTCACAGCACTAGAGTTATCACTCAAAACTTTCGATATAAGTGAAGAAACGCAACAAGCAGACAATGACAGGTTTAAGGTCAACAAAAACCAATCAAAATCTAGGTCTATAGGAAAAGCTGCGAACCATATAAGGAGAAATTTGAACACTTCACTTCTACCTGATGTTTATACTGATGATGTCGTTCAGAAGAACAACGAAAGCTTTACGACTAAACTATCCATTTCAGAGAACGAAATTCCATTCAAAACTACATTTGTGTATAAATACTAGAAACGATTGCATAATATCATGTTCCTTACCGTTATATCCTACTTTTATGACAATAGAAAAGAATTTTTTTCGGTTAACGCATGTTTTGAAATGAGATTAGTTTATTAGATGGAATTTACTTTGGCTACAAATTTATTTTTATTACAAAGAGATTTAGTTGGAATTCTTAGGGATTTTGCAATGGCAGTTGTTTCCTTTTATTATGGTAATAACTAACTAACAAAAAAATGTCAAATCTACAAACTTATCTGATTTTAATAGCTCAAGTTGTAAATACATTTGTTTATGTAATTGTGATAATCTGGTTAAGATAAAAAGGATTTTCTATGCATTAAATCGATAGTAAAATTGGTTGGTATTTTCATTCTGTTATGACAACTATAAGATTATCGTTTAACACTTACGTAAGCAGCAAATATTCAAAAAACAAAAAAAAAAATTAAGACTTCCAGTGAGACCTAACGTTTGATGATCTGAAGCCAGTTTTCTACTAACAAATGATCATATCAGTAGAATAAGTATTAAACTGATGGTGTATTAACCTAACTGAGTTTATGTTGGTAAGTTTATCAGAATTGGAGATAAATTTTAGTCTCTTGAAATAATCCTATCAGATATTTTAAGTAATATGAAATATTCGCAAGAATATGAATTATAAATTCTGGATAGTGGGTGTTGTTTTTGAAAATAGTTCGATATAGAAAGTGATTTCCAACTGAACAGTATCTTCAAATGCTCAGAGATGGAATCTTGGGAAATTTAAGTTGATGACGAATAAATGGTTGTATTCAATCATGTAAATGATGTGATGGGATGAAAAGATGAAATTGCATTTTTAACTCATTGTGATTCTTGTTCATTTTTAATTATCAATATGATGATTACACACAGTGTAGTGTTTGTTTCTGTTTTCCAGTGGGATATTTTATATGGTATAATATCCTTTGTGTTAAATTAACGTGAACTATGTCTAGCATGATATGCAATATGTGGTTTGTTATAGTTCTGAGCATTTTTCATATATGGGACTTATTCCTGATCCATAATCAAATGAGCGTACAAACTGATATATTAATGAGTGAATTTTCAACGAGAGTTGTCGTCCTGTTTTCGGGTTGAACAACTCTTCAGTTGTACCAGTCCTCTGTGTTCTTACTTCGAGTTGTAGGAATTGAAATGGTTCCTTGTTTCAAGAAAAAGTAATAACCAACGTAGATATAACAGTAAGAAACCAAATATTTGATATCGAGTGACCATTTTAATGAAAGGGAAATTCAACAAGTGTACAAATGTAAATCAAAAGTTACTGACTGTGATGTCGTGTTGACTGTGAGACGTGAATATCACAATTTGTACCACTGTGATTTGGTAGAACTACAACGAAATATAACAATTTCATTAAATCTACAGCTTTTGGAAATAAATGTATTCAATGATATTGTGGTGTGTACCAGTGATGTCAACAGATATAAGTAGTATGTATCATCAATCGAAGGTTAAATGACTGGAGGCAGAAGGTTAAGAAGATCAAAGAAAAGAGAACAAGAACAAAGAACGATTGGTGTGGAAACGAAAAGACAGTTTATGATTTCAACTACTGAAATTATTATAATATCCATAATAACCACATCTGATAAATATAATCCATTTATTATATAATATTTGGTCTATATGAATAGTTCATATTTTTAAGCAAAGTATTATCAACACAAGTGACTAATACAAATTCAATATCAGAAGGGGTTTTAAGGAGATTTTACTAATTTCAATAGTTGAGATCATGAGTCGATTGAAGCTAGACAACCATGGAAAACATGGAAGCAATGGACAGCCGTTTCGGTCTATTGTGGGACTCTAAAGCAGTGAGCATCCACGATCCCGCCCCTTCAGCGAGATTCCAACCCAGGACATATCAGTGTCGCGTGTCAGCGCTTAACTATTAGACCGTTGAGCCGGCCGGCATCCAACGGTGTTAATGTCTAACTCCACCCAATCCACGAATTGCGCCACCGTTCACCATTTTCTTCAGTGAGTTGATATTTCAAAACAGACCTGGTTGAAATCCACTGGTCACGGCTTCTCACTAGAACTCCAAGAAATGTCCCTTGAAGTCAGTCACTGGTGAGAAGATGATTTTAATCATTAATACCATCGGATGCCGACTCAGTGGTCTAGTGGTTAAAAGCTCGCGCGCGAAACCAGTAGGTCCTGGGTTCGAATCTCGAAGGGGACGAGGTCGCACTGCCGAGTAGTCCCACAATAGGACGGAACGGCCGTCCAGTACTTCCATGTTTCCCATGGGGGTCTAGCTTCAACTGACTCATAATCTTAACCATTAAAATTACTATAATGTCCACAAAACCCATCCGATTTGTAATTAATTTTTATTCCCTAATTATTTGAAGAACGGTCAAACTACCAAATTTGCAATTAGTTTACAATACAAACTGGTATGAACTAGGCATGTGAATACTAGTCCACTGAAGACAACTGTTTCATTGTATTATAAGATATCTTAGCGGAAGGGTATTAGTGGCTTTGTCAAATGTTGAATTAGGGAGTTTTAGATTTCATAAACGATATATCCTTGGGTTATGAGTCGTACATGAGTTTAATTATACAAGGCCAGAAAAACTGTTCAATATTATACGACATTTAACGATTATCTAACCATAACCACTTCGTAACATATAACATTTCAAATCAGACAACCTTCAAAAATGTTTTGCCATTATTGTATAGATTCATGTTGGTCACTTAGTAACAGATAAAATAAATAAACAAATGTCTATAGCTAAGAATCTTAGTACCCATTATTTTGATTACCAATATTATTATTATTATGTTTTACAAGTTACTACATTCCTTAATGTGATTTCCTGTTTTGAAGTTTTCTTTTTATTTCTGGTGTCGGTTATTATGTTAAGCCCATAGAACTTATTCAAGCTTCTGGACAGGTCAGGGTATCTTTTATTCTTCAGTTCAGTTTTGGCCTTGTTATTCATTAATTGTCAACGTTCACTGTTCTTATATGAGTGACTGGGTGTGTACATCTTGTCCTATTCATGACATATCTGTAGCTTATTTTGGGTGACTATTAATGCTTGGCTCACCCTCCATCTTCACCGCGCGTCATTTCGCTTCGCTCTTTTGTCTTTGTTTCCTTCGTTGCGTCCCCCTAATGGTCTATCTAGTTCAATATGTACAAAATATACGTATTCAAAACTTTATTCCCGTATTTGACTTATTTAATTCCGTTATACATTAACGCGATTTAAGTCGATGATATTATACGAGGATTGATGATATAAATATATATTTCAATAACGATCAAGAAACGATCAAATCGGAGTCAGATTCAGGGCCGCTAAATATTCAGCTTAAGTTATATAAGATGTTGATTGGAAGTAGTCAACAGTAAAACCCTGGACCTATGTTTCGTGCTACTTAGCTCTTGTCAACAAGGTATTCCTTTAATCTTCAGGGAATTGATACTCCCTGACGGATTTGATCCCATATCACCCAGCTTCAAATTCAGAGACATTACCACTGAGGTATCCGGGTCGCGCCTGACCTGTAGGACTAAGATATATTTACAACTGACTGATCGCCACTCTATGATCAATCAATTGTAATTAAGTTATATTCTAAGAAGTATGATAAATTTCTATACTATAACATTTAATATGTCTGCATTTTGAATACGTACAAATAAATAAAAACGGCACTTGTCCATCTAAAAAAATTTTTTAATAACAATAATAATATTCTTTTTACAATATGAATTATTGTAATGTTTTTCTTAAAAATTTAGGTTTAAAGTGTCATAACTTGTGAGTTTTTGCTCCTATCAATGTAGAACGGAATGATACCGTCAATTAGAGAACAGTGATTTATCGACTGAACCAATGACGCATAAAACTCGTTCGAGCAGTCGAGAGTCTTCATCGATTCTTCTTTCCGCTTAGGCCTGCCTGTTAAATCCAGAACACCAATATCAGCCTACACGATATGAATCATACATTTCAAATGTACTGGGTTTATATACAAACCAAACAGAACACATCACATCATAAAATGGAAAATAACATTTGTACAGGATCTAGCAAAAAGTGGCTGTGAATATGGGAGACTGTAATTAATAAACTAGGAATAACTCAAGAATGGTAAATCGTAGAATAATAGTTTATAAGTCAAAATAAAACTTATGATGAGAGGAACACGAATATGAGTAGTTTAGTTACTTAACAATTATACAATAAAAAAATATACGTATAGTAATACCCCGGATATAGATTCCAACTTTTACCTTCCACTATTCTCATTGGGATATAGCATAAACATTTAAAAAAAACAATGTAGCCACTTTATTTTTTTTAGAACAATAAGTTTTGTTTTGTTACTAGGTGTTTTTGAATTTTTACTTTGGAAAAAAATGTAAATAGTTTGGTTGAATGATTTGTAGAAATTAGTTTACGTTATTTCATTTTTTATTTTAGAAAAACAAACAAACTTACATTTCAACATTAGTGAACCATTCAATATGTCAATTTTTGTTTTATACACTAGAATGAAATCATTAGAATCAGTTTCATTTATCACTATAGTGAGTTAGTTTCTTTTAGTTGTAAATCAATAATCAATATTTAAGACTATAATCAATGTGTAATAAAAATGATATGTGGTAACTATTACATAATTACCAATATAGGGGTTGTGGAGATTATTGATTTTTTTATTGAGATCATGAACCTATTGATGTTAGATCACTTTTGGAAAGCGGGAAGCACTGGGAGGCTGTTTCGTCTTATTGTGGGATTCATTAACAGTGTGCATCCACAATCTCGCTCGCAGGATTCGAACCCATGGCTTAAAAGTCTCGCGCGCAAACGATTAACCTACTAGACACAATGAGCCGGCATCCAATAAAGTTAATGTCCAACATCAACTAATTCACGAAATTGGGCGACCGTTTTTCATTGTACTGAAGAAGATACATGTCGCTACTCGACACAGATTAACTCCACTGGTCATGGCCTCTCACTAGAACTCCGAGAATTCCGTTACGAAGCTAGTCACTAGTGAGCACATGTTATTTACAAGTATAGGGGTTGTGGAGGTTATTAAATTTTTGGTTGAGTTCATGAACATAATTAAAGTTACTGATTATGATTTCCTATGAGAAACGTCGTCATTAGTGTTTATTATGTAGTTATAAGGAATGTGAGTTCACTTTGAAGGGGATTCTGAAATAAGACTGTATAACTGTCTGTTACCTCATGATTTTCATTGGTTCTATATCATATATCAGTTTATATGAATAATAATTTTTGTTTAAATGAACTTTTCTTGAATTTGTAAGATGATTTTTCATCTTCATATAAAACAAAACCTGTATTTTGATGGAGTCTACTTGGAGTTTGTGCTGATGATGTCGTTCAGAAGAACGATGAAAGCTTTGCGACCAAACCATCCAGTTCGGAGAACAAAAACCCATCAAAATCATCCAGCTGAGCTACAAATCTTCTCCACTATCTTAAAACCTGTATTATATGGATTACTTAACAAAAAGCAGATCTTAAATTTACACATAACAGATTGGAAATTAAGAATATCGAAACAGTTGTTTCATTTTAAAATGATACTCTTAATCAGTAGGTAGATATGATTCTATTAGTTATTAAAGTCAGAACCTTCAGATCACTCAACGAATACTTAACCTTAATCTGACTAGCAATATCCAAATTCTCAGAAAGGGGTTTCGTGAATATTATAGTGATTTATTAGTTGAGTACATGAGTTAATTGAAGCTAGACCACCATGGAAAACTTGATAGCATTGGATAATTGTTTCGTCTCAGTGTGGGAATCCTCAGCAGTGCACATCCAAGATACCACCTTGTGAAATTCGAACATAGCACCTATCAATCTCGTGTATGAACGCTTAACCTCTAGACCACTGAACCGGCATCCAACGATGTTAATGTCTAAATTGAGAAATAAGTTATATTTATTTACAATATATGAAAAATTTAATAGGCTTTATCAAATTAGATTATAACCACATAACTTTGATTAATAAACAGAATGAAGTTCAAATGGAACTTATCGTTATCGAAAAAATTTACGGAATAATCAAATGTATGCATTCTATATCAATAGTTGTAACAAATATTATATCATAGCTCTTTTTGACAAAGTTAACTCAACATTAGAAAAGAATGTAACAATTTGTTAACAACAGAATGATATAGATTTATAGAAATATAAACGTGTATAGAGAGTGATCTTATGAAATAGTGATAGTTTTTCACATCTTATTCACCCAAAGTATCACCATCTTCTAATTATCAATACTCTAAATCTTAATGATAAAATGTTCATTAGAAATACATATTTTGAATATCTCGCTTGTTTCAATAAAGTTTAAACAAAGGAATACCAAAAATATTATTTTCAGCAGTTAAAATCATGAGTCAATTGAAGCTAGATCACCATGGAAAACCTGGAAGCACTAGACGGCTGTTTCCTCCTAGTATGGAACTCCTCAGCGGTGCGAATTTCCTGGAGATCTAGTGAGAAGCTGTGACTCATGGTGAGCGGTGGTACAGTTTTGTGAATTGGTTGGAGTTAGACATTAACACCGTTGGATGCCGGCAGGCTCAGTAGTCTAATGGTTAAGCTCTCGCACGCGAGACTGATATGTCCTGGATTGAAATCTCGCCGGCGGTCGGGATCGTGGGTGTGCACTGCTGAAGAGTCCAACAATAGAACGAAACGGCCGTATATTGCTTGCAGGTTTTCCATGGTTGTCTAGTCTCAATTGACTCATGATCTCAACTATTGAAACTACTACGATATCCACAAAAACCCATTCTGATACAAATTAATTATAATTTCATTTATAAACATTATTTTATAAATTTCCTATTAGATAATTGTCAGCTTATAGGAATATTCAAGATTAGAACGAATAGTTTGGGAAAAACTGGGCGCCGAGTATGGATGAGTCATTATATGTGAAAATTATATTTGAAATGATTTCCAACGTTTCGTCCAGCGAACTTGTTTGAACTCCTTCAGCGTAATAATCAAAATCATCAGAGAAATATATCGCGTTCTAAAAATAAAATCAGATCAAATCTATACTGTGTTAATCCAATCATATTTGGATAATGATTTTAGTGAATAGCACAGCATGAGTTAGTTACCTGGGAATCACGTGAAAAGTTCACGATGTGGAGTTAAATGACTGGATGAATTGTTTATGTGTGCATGCATGTGGAGCATTGAGCTATTAATGAATGATATTAGCTGTTAATATGTTTTCATATGAAGGAAAAAATAAAAGTGCAAGTTGAAGGTTGGAAAACTGTTTCTGAATCAATAATGTGCATGTAAAATGAGAATCATCAAACACATAACTGTACTGCGAAAAATAACTCACACTGGTTTCCGTCAATATAACGATGCGCATGAAATAAACCGGTTGAATAAAGAAAGGGTCCAATTGCTGATTAACGTGCATTATAGAATATTAAAGGTTCCCATTGTGAACATTAAAACAACGTACATTTGCCAGGTAGTTACTTGTTGAATACTATCCTTTCGGTTCAGGCTGTTCTTGTTCACCCATATATACAGCACTTGTGCTGTCAATCTTTCTTTATGAGTGTTAAAACCTTTCTGAAGTATTTTAGTCCCTTAAAAAATTAATCTTGTGTCCTGTTTCTAACACTCGTAACCCTATCGCAGATTTATTCTCAAATTCCTTTAGGTCAACTGAGGATTTCTTTGATGATTATTATTATTACCCTGAAGAAGCTCTAACTAGTTTGCTGGACGAAACATTGGGATCATTTAAAATTTCAGTCTCTGTGATTATTTCAAATATAATTTTCACATATGATAATTGCAAACTATTTTCATTCATCAAAGTTTTAACATAAATTAGGTCGGTATAATAAAAGGGAGTTAATAATTTATTATTCAATACAATAAACTTTGATAAATTTATTCATTTTTCTGCTATAAATCGTTTTGTATATCTGTTTATCTAAATTCGTTTTTTATACATTTTTGTATAAACAAATAGTGATACTAGTTGGCAGTTATATATTCATGCTACTAGTGGTTAAGTGTCAGCGCGAGAGATCGAAGTTCCTGACTATGAGTCTTGAGTTCAGTATCGTGAATGCGCACTGCTAAAGAGTCCCATACTAGGATGGAATGATCATCCAGTGCTTCCTAGTTTTCAATGGTGATCTATGGAAGACTAATTCTCTGTTTCACAAACTCCCCCTGATGATTATCAAATCATTTTAAAACCTATTTACTCAAAGTTAGCTGAACAGGATTTCATTGAAATACTAAAGAACATTAACATTACATATAAACTGATGATTATACTTGATTCACCACCAATATTTATTGCAATCATACTTGAAGAAACCGTAATAAAAATATATGAATATAGTGAATTTTTTTCCTTGAGGAAGAATTTGTCAAACCAACTCTTATTACTAAGTACTAAAGATGTACGATTTCAGGCTAGCCACACCCTACGTAGCCATTATTGATGAAGTCACTATAGGTAGCCTGCTGGAGCCACTAGTGAGAGGTATATTCACCGAAGACCTAGAATAAATAAAATCGAATCTAATAATTGATATAAGAGATATTTGATGAATATGTTGACGATACATTTTTTTGCTTGTGTTAGTTATATATGCGTTTCCCAAACATTGAATCCTATCAAAAAAGTGAATCTCGATGTACAGTTTAAAATAGAACATAGATACCAAAGTGAATTTCATTTACTTGATATTAGTATTCGCCTCAATTCGAATAGCCAAACAGAAGGTTCTATTGTTCGGAAAGACAGTAGAGGTGCGCTTTATTTAATCTACATTAGTGTTTAGTTGATAAGCGAAAACGTCTTTGTATAGAATACCATTCAATCGTATACTAACACTTCGATAGAAAAAGAAAAGACTGAAAGAAATGACTATATTTGGAAGTGTGTAATGGACAATATGTATTTACAAAGGCTTGTCAGTAAGTACGGGAAAACAAGAAGGTACATAGCAGAATGTGCTATGATATAGAACAAGCCAACCTTTTTGTGGATCCGTTTCAAACGTGATAAAATAACAAGCATGAACGATTCTAAACTAAATGATAAACTTGAAAAGGATCAAATCAGCCTTATAAGCAGAGATGGATAGGAATGGGATCGGGGATGTACGTTTCGTCCAATTTAGGACTTGTTAGGTAGATGTATCTGTATTTAAGTTGATCATTGCTCCAGTAATGAAAAGAAGTGCTATTCTTTTCAGACGCAATAGCATCACCCACTTGGTTGCTGAGTAGAGATAGCTACTGACTAGTAGAATGGGTAAAAGTTTAATTCACGTGCACTGATTGTTTTAATCTTGCCACTGATGTGTGGGACTGGAATCGATCAGTCTTTTCGTAGCATATTTGTACCCTGTACTCAGTAGCTAAGAGGATAACGTAATATAGTTTTAAGTGAATCGTACTGCGTTCAAGTTTGGGAATCGACATTAATACTGGAATGAACGTGCATTCAGCTGAAAAGTTTCAAACAGGACGAAACGTCCGTTCTGGATTCCACTTCTAGCTACAACCCACCTTTACTCACAACCCTTGTGACTTAATGGGAATACCAAGCAGTTACTCATAGGAGCAACATACACCAATAAGAGACTGATGAGTTATTATTTTAAACATAAATGCGAAGATTCGAAAAATCAATGCAAACGTACCTATTCGTTCATTAGACTAGTCTCATAGTGTTCAACAAAATTTTAACAAGACAAATTAACTGAACGAATTCCACTCAGTTGAATTTAACTAATTTACGTATTCGTGTGAAAGCACTTACACTAGAACATAAAGAAAGGTTCTCGTTCACATCTCAAAACACATCGCATAACAGTTGGAATTAAAGTGTTTACGGTAATCCGACTGTCGTCATTTGCTTGAAAGTTGACATTGTTTCCCTCTTTTAAACCCGCTGAAAATAACCAGCACTTGAAAAATTCGAGAGGTATTAACTTACTCTAAGACTGTTGATGGTGCAAAGTTGCGACCGAACGTGTGTAATTATAGGAATGAAGCCGAAAATTTCTCGCCGCCGTGACAACTCATAATTGAGATTTACTCAGTTCGCTCTACTAATCTACTCATTTATAAATACGTTATTAAGTAAAATTCGACATTAATTCTTTTTCTTGAAGACTGTCTCTATATTATCATAATTTTTCTTTTAGAATTTTCACATCAGCTAACACACAAATATTCATCCACTTTAAAATTCCAAAATTCCTACTTGTTCACTGTTAGTGATCCCTACACCTCATGAAGAATCACAGAATACAATGGACAGATTGCATGCAACTAAACGACTCGGACTCCACACATGACCTAGCCCTTCTATCTCAGCCACATTCACAAATGCGGATCATGACAAATAGTGTGGCAGCAGCCTTTCTATTAGGAGGCCCCAACATACACTAGGAAAAAAGCAACATCGTCAAATACAACACGGAGAATACCAACCCACTCACACTTGATGGAGAAACTTTAGAAGATAGAGAAAGTGTTACGTACCTGGTCAGCACCATCGATGAACGAGGTAGATTTGATGCAGACGTAAATGCACGGATTGACAAAGTAAGGACCATATTCCTACCGTTGAAGAAAATATGAAACTCAAAACACCCGTCTACAATCTAACATCAAACTCTGAATCATCAATAAGAGCGTCAAGACAGTTAGCTCTTCTGTACGGAACTGAAACTTGACAAACTACCTCAACCAACATCAAAAATGTACAAGTATTTGTAAACAATTGTCTACGTAAGATGCTGAATGTCCGTTGGTCGGATAACATCAACAACAGCTTTTTGTGGGAGATACCAAACCAGTTTCTGGCTGAAGAGGAAAATAGAAAGGGAGGTTAGAAGTGGATAGAATAAACATGAAGCAAGCACTAACTTGCAATACTGAAGGGGACCAGAAAAGAGGAAGGCCAAAGAGTACACTTCGTCTGGAATTGGAAAGAGATATGATGAGAATGAATAGCAACTGGAAACAACTGCATAAGAGAGTGAAGGATGAAGTCGGTTGGAGAATACTTTTGTGCGGTCTATGCTCCTTGACGAGGGGTAACAGGCGTAAGTTGGCAAGTAAGCGATTAAGGAAGCAAGTATGTATTTGTTGTCATTGTTCTACTAATTTTCATTATAATGATTTTAAGTATGTACTTTGATTGTAAATAATTACTACTTTTATTTCTGAGTTGTAAGTAGCTGAAGAAAAACCATGAAGTTAATGAATTCACCTCATTCTACTAGGTTTGTTGTTTTTACTCTAGTCAAAAATATTTGGGGGGAAGAGTTGTATGAAGTTATTAAAATATTTAAATGTTCGTACATTTCTATACTAACTATTGTGAAAGTACACGCAGAAACAATTTTAAAACTTACAATAACAAGTTTCAGGAAATTGAGAAATACTGTCAGTATCCACTTTTCATCTGTTTGTATGTCTGTTGAAATGAATCTAGAAATATAAACATCCAAAACATTTGTATTTAAATGATAAGATCTACAATGTTATTAGCAAGATTTTTTCACAGATTATATACGATATAAGTAGGATTCATATTTTGTCCACATTACTAACGATTCTCTCAGAGTGAAGTCAGACTATGAGCATTAAGATTCGATTAGAATGCAAAACTTAAATTCAATGATAAAATCTATAAATAATAGGATGAAGTAATTATGTAATACTCTGTTTGTCTACTACTAGTAGACTGTTTCTTAGTTAGTACACAAAACAATCAAATAAATGTGAATATTGATGACTTCCTACTGTATAAAATGTATACAAATCCTATTTTTACCATGTGTAATAATAATTTGAATGGCTTTTATAGTTTCACAATGTCAGATATTGTAAACTCAGAACAAAGATGAATAGTGGCTAGCAATGGAATCTAGAACCGCGCGTTTCGTCCTATTTGGGACTCGTCAGCTATATGTACCTGTATCTCAGAGTTGATGTTCATTCTAAGACTCGAACCCACTCAGTACGATTCACTTCAAACGCCATTGCGTTATCCACCCAGCCAATAACAGATTGACCAATTGCAGTTTTAAACCTCAATGAGAAGTGACAATCAAAACAATACCAAATGAATTGAAAGTTAAGTACAATTTTATGATGAACAGATACAAAAAAGACCCTTTTAAAAATGGTTTCTTGTTTTGTTTTTCAATTTTCCATTAAAACAACAATATTATTCAACTGTAAATTTCACCAACATGATTTTTTCTCTTCTTTTACTTCACTGTTTCCCTGAAAATGTTGTCAGGAAATTTAGTTTGCAAAAACAAAAACCAAAAAAAGAAGAAAAAATTGGAACAATAAAATCTAAATTTTATTTGTTAGTTTATTGTTTTGAAAATTCCATTTTGTACCAGTTAGTTAAATGTAAACACATAAAAATGGAAATAAATGGTGACAGTTTTCATGATAATACATATAAAAATATCAATAGTTGAAATCATGAGTCAATCGAGGCTAGTCAGCCATGGAAAACCTAGAAGCATTGGACGGCCGTTTCGTCCTAGTATGGGACTCCTCAACAGTGCGCATCCACGATCTCGCCCCCCGGAGAGATTCAAACCTAGGACCTATCAGTCGTTAATTTGTTTATCGTGGATTGGTTGAAGTTAAACATTAACACCGTTGGATATTGGCCGGCTCAACGGTCTAATGTTTAAGCGCTCACACGCGAGACTGATATGTCCTAGGTTCGAATCTCGCTGGGGGGCGGAATAGTGGATGCGCACTGTTGAGGAGTCCCACAATAGGGCGAAACGGCCGTCCAGTGCTTCCATATTTTCCATGGTTGTCTAGCTTCGATCGGCTCATGATTTCAATTATTGAAATTACTAAAATCTCCACAAAGCACCTGATATAAAACTATCACAATTATTATATGGAAGGATGAATGATGGATAGCAGTAGAATTTAGTACTCACGTTTTGTCCTATTTTTTGGAACTTATCATTTGAAGTGAATATTCATTCTGGAATTCAAACTTAGCATCGTAAGGCTTCAAACGCTGTCACTTTATTCATTTAGCATTATCGAAGCTATCCGTATAGGACGAACATATATTAATAAGAGGTTAATCAATTAGTTATAAACATCAATGAGAAAAGTTATTACAGTTAGTAAAAATATACACTTAATGAAAACCAAGTAAAGCTTAAATTAGACGGTATTACATTAAATCATAATTAACCAGATACAAATAGTATATACATTTCAATGTTAATGAGCGTGAGGAGAATGTATTCAATGAAGTGGAGAAAGGGAGTTAAAAATAGAACCAGGATTTCAAAACATAAACTTAATTTATTAGAAATATTGATAAACATGATAATAAAATGAAGAAGGATCGTGGATATAATTTAAATGTGCATTATTGAAAACTAAGGAGTAATAGATAGTTGGTTTGTTTTAGTAGAGGACTAGTTTATCTTGTATAAAACGAATATTACCATTATATTACTGGAGGATACCATTATTTAATTGACAGAAATATATTATTGTGGAAATATTTAGCTAAATACAGGTTTTAGTGGAGCCCTTAATTTTGTCGTCAATTAGATCGAACGATGTGGTCGAAAGAACACTTCACTTTAGTGGCCCGTGGATTTGACTCCAAGGCTATTGTAATAATGATTGTTGTTGAAATATATATGTCGCATATTCTCGTATATAATCATCAACTTAAATCGCGTCAGTCAATGACGGAATTAAATAAGTCGAATAACGAGAATGAACTTGTAAATACATATATTTTGTATATAAAGCGAATGGAATAGAGAGAAGAGAAACGACGCAGAGTGGAGATGGCTGGTAAGCCCACTCACATTTTACCAAGCCCTAACCAATAATTATAGTTACACAAAAGTAAGTTATAGACATGCGATGAATAATGGGATAAGAAATGTACACACACCTACGCGCTCATATTAAAGCAGTCAAGATTGATAAGCGAATAAATAACTAGGTGGGAATGTGACTCAAATAGAATGAATAGATTGAGCTGTCCGAAAGCTAGAATAAGGTATGTGGGCTTAACATAATGACCGACACTACAAGGTTAATTAATCGTCAAAACGGAGCAGAATTTTATGAAGGGTAAATTTCCAGGGGATTGGTCTGTTTGATAAGTGGGAAAAACGATTTATCAGGATTCCATCCTAATAAAATTAGATGATAAACGCTGATCTACCCGTCTGTTAAAAATAGATTTCAAAAAGGCAAAAAAAAACCTTTGTAATATTGAACCAAAATGGGCTGTAGAACGGATAATCAGATTTATCGAAGCCCTAATTGTATGAATGTATAATACTCTTTTTGTCATGAAAAGCTGTCACGGCTTATATTAAACCTACCATGATTATAATAGCTCGAGTTTTGTGAAGAATAAATCCATACATTGTTAATTCATATCAACTTGTACTGAACCAAATTTTACGGTTTTCTCTCAATTATATCTAACCACCTGATATCAGAACGTTACGTAATATTGATCGCTTAGTCTACTTCCAACATACTAACTTGATAAGTAGAATTCAGTCAGCAAAAAGGACTATGGAAACAAAAAAATGTGTACTACTCAGAGAGCAGCAGCTGTTTACCTTAGAGAGATCTGATGAACTTTGGTTTCGATTAGACTATAACAAGAGTACTTGTTACTGAAAACTTCATTTGTTCACCAATGTATGGAATCTTGCTTGCGTTTTAGTGAACCGAGATCTGACTCTAGTTAGATTGTGTGAATGATTGTTGTCAATATATACATATCGTCGATTCTCGTATATGATTGTCGACTTAACTCACGGTAGTGAATAACGGAATCAAATAAGTCAAATACGAGAAAGGATTTCGAATACATATATTTTGTACAATCATTGATCTGGATAGATAATCAGATGAATGAAGCGAATAGAAGAGAGCGAAGCGAAATGCCACACAATGGAGATGGCATATGAGTCAACTCAGTTTAATCAAGCGTGAATCGATATTTATACTCATACAAAAATAAGCTACAGATATGTGATGAATGGAATAAGAAGTGTACACACATACGCTCACATAAAAACAGTCAAGGTTGATAAGTGGATAATTAACAAGGTCAAAATGGGACTCAAGAAGAAAGGATACCCTGACCTGTCCAGAAGCTTGAATAAGTTCTATGGGCTCAACATAATAACCGACACCACAAATAAAAAGAAAACTTCAAAACAGGAAATCACTTTAAGGAATGTAGTAACTTGTAAAACATAATAATAGTAATAATAATATTGGTAATCAAAGTAATGGGTACTAAGAATCTTAGCAATAGACATTTGTTTATTTATTTTATCTGTTACTAAGTGACCAACATGAATCTATACAATACTGGCAAAACATATTTGAAGGTTGTCTGACTTGAAATGTTAGATGTTACGAAGTGGTTATGGTTAGATAATCGTTAAATATCGTAACTGACACTATAATATTTACTTACTTTCTTGATTACGCCGAAGTTCCTTTGTTCCAGTCCCATGTGCAGGATTAACGACGCGCACTACTAAGCAGTCACATACTAAAACGAGACGGCCGTCTGATGCTTCTAATTTGGTTGCTTTTAACCAAATGTTAAATCTATCTAGAAAAATCCATTCAAACTATCCAGAAAACCCCATTTAGAACCTTTCTAGGGTTACTGCTGGTTCCAAGCTCGAATTAAGGAGAAACTTCGAGCATAGAGTTACAAAACTTATCTCAGAAAATAATCTTGCCAAAGCAACCCTTAATAGAGATATTTGCTTTTGTAAAGTGGAGAAATAACAGTAGATGAAACAGTATTTTAGCTGAAAATTCTATATAGTATTGAATATGTGGTATTGGATAAAGTCAGTATTATTATTGGATTCACACCATTGCACAAATAGGTGGCTATCAGGACGCAGTAGCTAGGTGGATAACGTGATGGTGTTTGAAGCGAACGGTACTGGGTTCGAGTCTAAGAGTGAACATCAACTCTGCGGTGCAGGTACATCCAGCTGACGAGTCCCAAATAGGACGAAACGTGCGTCTTGGATTCCACTGCTAGTCACTATCCATCTTTCCAATATTATTATTGTTATACAAACTGGTATATTAAAATATTCATAATTATTTATATTGATTTTTCACCAGGATAATTGTATGACGACACAAAGTAGGTAGTATTTTCAAGTACAAACATAACCGAATGTTAGGGAATTTAATTGTTCAGTGAGACTGTTAAAGTTTTTATCACATAATTGACATTTATCCAGTTCAGATAAGCAACAACTACATTTTAGCTGTTATCAATCTTCGTTTTCTCAATAGTTATGTCATTGGGATTAACAGTAGACATATATATGTACAAATGTACTTAGTAAAATGTATGTTGTACCGAGCTTAAAACTTGTTTGTCTATAACTTTATTAATTACATTTTATTATACAATTTAATGGGTTTTTTTTTCTAAATTAACAACTTATATAACGTAGGGCGCTGTAGTGAAGGAGAACACAAGTGAGGACAACCAAATTGTATTCAGCACAAATCACAGAATTAGTTGGTAAAATAGAAAAACCATATAGTAAATCGTTAATTTGCAAAATATCATTCCATCATATCAAACCGGACTGTTGCTGTTGCAAACCTCAATCCATTGTCTCATATTTCATTGTTCATGGGATTTCTTACAAATTCCATTGTGTTCTCGCTCTTCCTTTCTTGATCTTCTCCATCTTCTGCTGCCAGACATTACGTTCTTTAACTCACGTTGTATACTATTTATATCAATATAAGTAGCACGCACCACAACGCCATTGAAAGGTACTGGACAGATTTTTCGTAGTCAATGAGGTATCGTTTGTTTAACCGTTATTATGACATTCCTAGGATATGTAAAATATTTAAGCATAACCTCTTCCTATATTCACCTTGATTGACAATACTTTTTCCTTTTATATAAAATGTAATCAGTTTAGCAAATTGGTAACTTAGTCCTTACATATCACATTTATTACTTAACATTAAAAAATAAACGAGAAAAAGCAATAGACTACAATTGATTGTCTTAAAATGTTTAATAAATTATGCATTACAGAATAATATGGTCATTATCTTGATTATTTTAACTAATTATTAGCTAATTAATTCAGTTTATTCATTGAGAAATGATTGTATTCTATAAAAGATTCATAATGAATAATTCAGTCAAATCAAAGTTGAGATTATAACTATGACTAGAAAACATTTGAGTTAGAAGAATGGTTACATTCAATTCAAATACATTAACTCAAAGTAAAATATATTATGCAAATTATTTTAAAGTTTTCATTGTGAATCTTATAATGATCAAGATTTGTAATGTAGAATATGTGGGCGAAATGATAGGTAAGTTTTGTTTTCCCACTAGTATTCAATACTTTTCAATGGTAGAGAGAATACTAAACAAGAAAAGAAAAAAACAACATCATTTTGATCTGATCTATCTGAAAGTTTAAGTTTTGTTTTGTTGTTGTTGTTAAATATCAGTATGAAGTGTACTTCAATCATAAGTTAAATATATTATTGGTTGACGAAATTGTTTACTGGCATTTTCAGTATATCAGAAGACTTTAAGGATGATAATATTCAAAATATGACATAGACGGTAATCAGAAATATGTCACATTCTGTTATATCCCTATGAGAATAATGGAAGGTAACTGTTAGAATCTATATCCGGGGTATTACTATACGTATATTTTTTATTGTATAATTGTTAAGTCACTAAACTACTCATATTCGTGTTCTTCTCATCATAAGTTTTATTTTGGCTTATAAATTATTATTATACCATTTACCATTCTTGAGTTATTCCCAGTTTATTAATTACAGTCTCCCATATTCACAGCCACTTTTGGCTAAATCTTGTACAAATGTTATTTTCTATTTTATAGTGTGATGTTTTCTGTTTGTTTTGTATATAAAACCAGTACATTTGAAATGTATGATTCATATCGTGTAGGCTGATATTGGTGTTCTGGGTTTAACAGGCAGGCCTAAGCGGAAAGTAGAACCGATGAAGACTCTCGACTGCTCGAACGAGTTTTACGCGTCATTGGTCCAGTCGATAAATCAGTGTTCTCTAATTGATGGTATCATTACGTCATATAATAATAGGGTACAAGGTCTGAAGTTATAACATCGTCTTTTCCTAATTTCCTCCTCAGCTGGAAGCTGGTTTGTTCGCTCCCGCAGAAGGCTGTTCCTGATGGTATCCGGTCAATGGATATTGAGTATCTTGTATAGACAACCATTTATAAATACTTGTACCGTCTTGATGTTGATTGTTGTAGTTCTCCAAGTTTCGGTTTCGTACAGTAGAAGTGTCTTACGTTCTTATTGAAGATTCTCACTTTGATATTGCTTGAAAGTTGTTTTGAGTTGCATATGTTCTTCGATTGTAGGAATTTGGCCATTGCTTTGCCAAAACTCGCCCTTACGTCAACCATAAAAATAATGCTAAAAAACAACCAAATCTTACATTAAGGCATTTTTATTTGAAAATGTACATATTATACAGTTTATCTAAACTTCTATAAATAAGAACGTTCTATAATTCTAGTGAATAGAAATTTACTTCCTTACGCCCCTTACACCTTGTAGAGGAACATGGGATACCCAATAATATTCTTCAATCAACTCGATATTTTGTTATTCTTTCATGTTATTGAAGCCTATTGCTGCATATTCTGCTGATACATTCTCTATCTTCACCTGAATTTGTAGATGTGTATGAGATAGAATAGCAACAAAATATATTAAAATTACTCTATTCTTCAAATACTATTGTTCCTAACTTGAACTGTTAGTATAACATATCTATTAAAGATGTTTAGTCAAACATAATGTAAAAGTTCTATTATTTTTATAACAAATCTATGTTTAGATTACTTATTAAAAGATTTCACATATCAGTGTTAAACTTTGTAATTTTACTAATTACTCATTAATTACATCAATGTCTTTTATATAACCTTGTGAAATTCGACTATAATCATGTATATAAGATTGTTGTTGTTGTTGTTAAGCTACATCTTAAATGTTATCTGAATAGCAACAACAGCAACAACAACAACAACAACAACAACAAAAAGCCTTACAAATCTGTAATGACTCCTTTTTGATATACCATTGTAAACTTCTATTAACCTAGATAATATTGCCAAGAGAATACAGTTGTCGGTTTATAAATAATAAATAGTTTTTTTTGTTCATAACATTCTAAACTAACAATATAAGACATAGAATTTTATTAAGTACTGAATTAACATTAGTTATCTAAGGTACTGACATTCAATTTCCTAAAAATAGGATTATAATAATACTGTTTATATGAGTGTAAGAAAAAAATGTTTTAATATATTGAACGAAAAGTAAGGGGAACAAACAGGAATTCTCGTATTTATTATCATATAATATGCATCATATAAATTTATAGTTGAATTCATGAGTCAATTGAAGCCAGTCCACCATGGAAAACCTGGAAGCACTGGACAGCCGTTTCGTCCTAGTATGAGACTCCTCAACAGTGCTCATTCACGATCCCGTCCTAGCGGGATTCGAACACAGGACCTGTCAGTGACCAGTGGAGTTCAACCGGGTCAGTCGTGAAATAGTAACTCACCAATGACAATGGTAGACTGTGGTGCAACATGGTGGATTGGTTGAAGTTAGACATTTACACCGCCGGATGCCGGTCTTAAAGTTAAGCGTTCGCACGTGAGATTGGTAGGTCCTGGGTTCGAATCTCGCAAGACGGGATCATGGATAAGCACTGATGAGGAGTCTCATACTAGGTGGAAACGGCTGTCCAGTGCTTCCAGGTTTTCCATGATGGTCTTGCTTCAATTGACTCATGAATTCAATCACATAATCACTAAACGTCTCCACTAAACCCCTTCTGATAATACATTATTATAATTAATCATTTGATTTTGTTAATTTTTGGAAATTGTAAAATTTTTAAGCAGTGTATTTCAATTTAGCTGACTAAATTCCGTTTTCCATTTGTGAACACATTTTAGAAACAATTAATGAAATGATATCAGAATACAATGAACATGATCCAGATTTTTGTAGCCTTAAATCGGACTCCATCTAGATCGTATGGATGATTGTTATCAAAATAAAGATATCGTCAATCCTCGTATATAATTATTGACTTAACTGGCGTTAGTGAACAATGGAATCAAATAAGTCAAATACGAGAATGGATTTTTAAAAACGTATATTTCGTACAATTGTTGAACGAAGCAAACCAAGCGAAGAAACAAAGTGAAGAAAGCAAGGAGATGAAAGCGAAGCGAAATGACGCACGATGGAGAAGGCATCTAAACCAGTTCAATTTAATCAAGTGTAAATGGATATTTATAGTCAAACGAAAATAAGTTACAGACATGTGATGAATAGGATAAGAAGTGCGTATACATATTCTTACGTAAAATCATTCAAGTTTGACAAGTGAATAATTAACAAGGTTAAAAATGTGACTCAAGAAGAATGAATAAATTAACCTGTCCAGAAGCTAGAATAAGCTATAAGGGCTCAACATAGCAACCGACAATACAAGATTGACTGACTGGTAAAATTTGACAATCCAAATATATATATACCTTATGATTTATGATTACGGAATTTTATTAAAATGTAGTGTGTTTTCTCTGTTTAGCTTTATGAACATAACTACCTATAAACATTATCAAACGTAGATTGTTGTACTATTTAACTCAGTGATAAAATGCAAAGCGTTGTATAAATGTACTAACAAATAGAGCCTTTATAATCTTATTAAAGACGAATAGCGTCTTGAACATTTCCAGTATAGTATCTAACCGAAGAACAATTTGTGTCGTACAGTTAATTGTTTACTGATGGATTATTTATAAAAGAAAATAAACCTCATCATTCTCTTTTCGAAATCATAATCATGATATCTTCTACATACCTTACTGCAATGCAATTTACAGAAACATTTATTTATAGCATCCGTAACTCTTTACAAGCTAAAACCTCTCATTTAGTGAATTACTTTGATCGTAAATTTTCGAAACTCTTGAATACGTTCCTACAATCTGTCCGTGAAATTAAATTCAGAGTGATGTATACCTCATCCCTGAAACTGCTGTGCACCTTTCAGTATATCCCATTTCACAATTGAAATGATAGAGATTTTAAATGTTTAATCGTTGTTATTACAGAGCCAACTCATTAAACTTCCCTTTCTGAAGATATCTTACATTTATACTGTTCTTGTTCATTTTAAATAATCTGAGTAATATCTATCCAAATCAGTAGATTGTAAAATAACTTATATATTGGATAAGCTATCACAGTAATTCTTATTGCTTCAGTTCTGTCTTCTCTGTTTCAACTATTTTTTTCGAGTTAAAGATGAATGAAATCACTCTGTTATGTAACTGGAAATGACCTTGGATGGATTATTCATGCAACAATAGCATGCCTCAGTCCGTACACACATGCCTCACACTGTTGTAGTCCATTTAGTAAATCTACTTCCAAAATAACCTATGAGCTATATTAGTTCAAACAATTTAAATTATGAATTTTTCTTTTACACAACATTGCTATCGGTACCAGCCGGATTATCCCTGTAAAACGGCATACAGTTTGTAATATTTCAAGAAAATTGTTTATTTATACCCAGAGATTATATACATGAAATCATAATTTCTCAAGTGGGAACTAAAAAGTCCTTAATTACATTGATCAATAATATTGATATTCTAAAAAGTGATTGATGATAGAGACTAAAGTCAATGAATTGCGATAAAATGAAGAAACTTTATTATAATCGCTTTGTCATCGATATTATTCACAGTTTCTAGACAGCTTTTATTTATTTTTGATCCACTATACAATTCAGGGTATAATATTATAGTTTAGATTCCAAATTATTAAGTCTCAGATTGTTCTGTTGTTTAAAGCTATCAAGTAAACAGTTATTTTCATCTAAGCACTTGTCAACTAACCAATTGTTGCATAGCTTCTTTTCAGCAACTGATATTCACCTCTTGACAACATACAACTTTAAGGATTTTTTTTTAAATTAGCGCCTTTCTATCTTACCAAGGAACTAACTATAAATACTATTGTATAGTTTAATTAAATGATATCGCTGAAAAGATCTTTTTTTCAACCGAATTGCCTGTTTTCTTCTTAAATATCGAATAGTAGTCGATTGAATTAGTCACATAGATTGTATTTTCATATTCATTTATACCAAATACATATGTGAAAAGTGTAATAAACTAATTTGGTTTTAACTAGCTATGTACTCTAAGCAACAATGCAAGCATGTTCAGGATGCGATTCTCTCCGTCGAAATGCAAAATGTTGCTTCAGGATTGGGTTGCATCGACACCCGAACTAATAATAGGGAGTGAAGTAGTTGAGCGTGTCAACCGCTTCACTTATCTTGGAAGTTTCATCAGCCCTTGTGGTCTGGTATGTGACACAATCTTAGCACGGATACAGAAGGCTCGACTAGCTTTCACCAACTTGCATCATTTATGACGTAGGCGAGATATCCGTATATCAAACAAAGGACGTGTTTACTGCACAGCAGTTCGTTCCGTCTTACTTTATGGCAGTGAAACATGGACGGTAAGAGTATAGGATATTCGTAGGTCGCTAGTATTTGATCATAGGTGTCTTCGAAACATTGCTCGTATATCCTGGGACTATCGAGTAAGTAACTCAGTTGTTAGGGACCGGGTACTAGGTAAGGATGGCAAATCAATTGATGAATTAGTGAAATTCCATTAATTGAGATGGCTGAGATACTTGTTACGTATGCCCAACCATCGACTGCCTCGATGTGAGATTCTCAGTGATGTAGGAGTAGGTTGGAAGAAAGCTAGGGGCGGTTAGACCAAAACATGGCACAAGTTAATGAAGTCACTGACAAGTGGACTGAGTCATGTTGGTAGGTGTAGACTACCTGGTTGGGGACCACGAGTTGATAGTAACCGATGGTTAGAGACCCTGAATGACATGGCTCAAAGTTGTTTGCAATGGCGTAGGTGCATTTACTTTTCGTGTTCTCCCAAATACTAATCTATTGAATCTTCCTTGTCTCTTTTTTCCCTTTTCAAATTTATTTCACTGGATTTTACTCCTTCAATAACATCCTCAAACCCAAATCTTTCCGATTATTATTTATACGTTTACTATCTCTACCACTACGGGATTTGAATCGACAACTGCATCTCTGTGCTAATGTGGTGTGGAAAATCGAACTGATGTACGTACGTACGAAGTTCTACGTTGTTACTGACTGACGGACTTTTTAAGTTGACATTTGGACAGGATTTAATTTAACAAAGGCCATCGAAAAAGTTTTGTTACTAAAGTTTCCTAATTTAAAAATGTTTTGTCCTAAGTGTTGAAGCTTCATTTAAAAATAAATACAACATGAATATTTCTTAGCTTCCGATTGTTTTTTTTTATAACTAAATTCATCAAAAGAATTACAGAATAATTATAAGAACACTTCACCAATACTTTAATAGAAAAAAATATTTTCTGTCCAATAGTATAATCTAACTGACAATCAATATCAAAGTGAGAATCTTCAATACGAATGTCAAGACAGTTAGTTCTTCTGGACGGAGCTGAAACTTGGAGGACTGAAATAACAATCATCAAGAAGGTACAAGTATTTATAAGTGGCTTTCTTCACAAGATACCCAATATACATTGACCGGATACCATCAGCAACAGCCTATTGTGGAGGAGAACAAATCAGCTTCCAGATGAGGAAGAAATTAGGAAAAGATATTGGAAATGGATAGGACATACATTACGCAAATCATCAAACTGCATCACGAAGTACGTGCTTACTTGGAATCCTGAAGGGAATCAATAAAGTGGAAGGTCAAAGTACATACCGCGCCGAGGTTTGGAAACAGACATGAAAAAAATCAATAGCGACTGGAAAGAATTGCGCAGAATATAGTTGGGTGAAGAATGCTTGTGGGTGACACATGCTCATCGACGATGCGTAAATAAGTACGTAGGTAACAATATGATCTAATGGTATAAAACAACTGAAGAGTGATTATAGAAAGAAACCTCTCCCTCTAAATCGTTCCTCGAAGCATAATGTTATTCTCATACAGGGATTACCAGCTTTAATAATCAAAGGAAGAAACCCTAATATTTAACTTGTCTTCTTTAAGAAGACAACAGCACTGTATAAATATCACATGTCACATTGGTAGACAAATAGATCATGTAGACAGGTGTAAAATCTTGCTACTTCAATTTACAAACTCGTGTCTTTTTTATATATTCACTAGTAATTTCTAACATATTACGCTGAGACTATAATTTATGGACGACATTCGAGCGACGCTGGACTGACGATGATAGGATCAAATGAGTATTATATACCTGTATGAGGACTTGGAATTCTGATTTGCAGTTGATAGTTAAGATTAGGAATTAAGTTTAGGGTTTTCATCACGAACTAACATCAACTATAATGCTGAAACTCCATTTCGCCAAATCAATGAGTGAATTTCCCGATAATATCCGAAACCTGTTCTCTTATACCTGATTGATTCATTCAAAAACTATAGTCTCGCACCTATCTCAATAATTTTCCTATCGAACAAACTAGAAATGATATGAAATCAAATTATATAACACAGAAACTAATCATTTATTATTATTACCTTCATTAAACAAATCACATTCATATATCGTTTATCATTATATTCTGCACATATTCCATTTTGATTTGACTATAATTAACATAAATCATTCTATATTTTTTAGGCTCATTGGTTAAAAATATTACTATGGCTATTACTTTAAAATCTTACTACACTGATTTCAATCTCTTTCATATTTTTCAATTATGAGTAAACAAGTAAAAGTAAAACAACACCAAGTGAATTTAAACTTCACCCCATTGCACAAACAGGTAGCTATCAGCACTCAGTAGTTAGGTGGATAACTTGATGGCGTTGGAAGCGAATGGCACTTTGTTCGAGTCCCAGATTGAATATCAACTCTAAGACGCAGGTATATCCAGCTGACAAGTCCCAAATAGGACGAAACGCACGTCATGGATTCCACTGCTAGCTACTATTCATCTTTGCTTAAAAAGAAAAATAGTTGAAAATAATAATTTTTGTTGACGATTTATAGTGAATGAATGATTAGGCTTGAACAATTTGAAGTAATTCATAAATATCTGGAAAAAAAGGTGAGGGAAGATTTTAACTCTTCTCTCAAATTGATTTACACAAATCTGATTCAAAGAAAGTAATCTTTAATATAAGAGTATAATTCATTGAATTTGATTTTGATTGGATAGAAATTCTTCGAATCATTTAACGGTCTTTAAAATCTCCGTCATCGGTCTCAAGAACCATTCAACTAATAATAACTTTATAAAGTACTTTCATACTAACCAGAATATTGGTAGATATATCAATATCATACACAATAAACCCTGATGCATTAAAATGCTTAACCATTATGTCATTTATTACCATCTGTGATATATTCATCTTATGCATATTTTATTTTATCAATTCTTATCTCTTTTTTTTAATAGGATAATACACAACAACAAAGAAAATATGTAATTGAAGTATCAATATTAAAAATGTTGGATAGAATTCAATGAAACTATTCACATTTGAAACCTATTGAATGAACACAAAATTTAATTATTTAATTAAAGAAAATAAATAAGAAATACATTAATAAATGACAAGATATATGCAAATAGTCATAATAATAATAATAGTTGCTATGGCTATTATTATTATTATCTTGTTGTTGTTGTTGGTGGTGGTGGTAGTGATTTTGTTTTACACACGTTCATATATACAAAGATGTTTTAGAAATAATCATGAATGAAACCATGAACATATAATGCACTTAATAAATGTATCAAAATGAAAGGAAATCAATATTTCATTTTGATCATGTAATAAGAATATGTAGATTATCAGAACTATGTGATTGGGTTAATATATCGTCACATAGTTCGGATCATTTTTATGTTTTTATTACATTATCGAAATTTATCAAAAGGGACTAATTGGTTTAAATGTTTCATTGCTAATGGATCATTTTAATCTTAACCGATTACATCTATATCAACTGTCAGTCAATGAAATCAAGGAGCGAAGAAACACTAGTACCAGAATTCAAAATGCTTTAATCTTGTATCCAACAACAAAAAAAAGAGGAAAAAGAAAATATAGAAAGAAGTTTGAGTTGAACCAACAAAAAAAACATTTTTTTTCTTTTAAAAAATAATCATTTCTATGGTATTTTAATATTGCGTTTATTATAGTAAACAATTTGTTTACATTCATATCAGACTATGATATTGTTTTATGGTTTATACTGTGTTTGACAGTGATTTCTTTTGTCTTGAACTTTCTTGTAGACGTTTTGTTTGTGATGTTTGTTTGTTTACTCTTTGAAGTCTGATTATTTTTCAAGTATATTCGATGTATAACATCAAGGAATTACAACATGAACATTTAAAATATTCAACACTTTTTATGTCCTTCATGGCATTATCTCTTGAGAATATTGATTTATTCATTGAAATCTACTTTTTGATATATACTAGATGATTTAAATAAATTTGTATTACTTTGATTCTATAGATTGATCCATTTCAATTGATTTTTGATAATCAATCAATTTTTTTGATTGACGATATTGTGATGATGTATGAATTGTAAAATCCAGATCATCTTGTCTATCATGATTAGTTAATAAACGATTATGTGAACGACGAGTAATTGATGGTATATTATTATTATTATCACTTTCTTCATTTATACCAAGTTTCATTAATTTATGACAACGACAACCTAATTTATATAATACATTTTTGCATAATTGATGTACACGTTGACGAAAATTACATCCAGTTGCATAATAAATAATAAAACTAAATGCATAATGTGATAATGCAATCTCATCACCAAATGCTTTAATTGTAATCATTTTGAAATATTGATTCCAAATAGGATCTTCTAAAGCCTAATTAAAACAAAATAGAAACAATGAAAATTGTATTTTCTAGTTATTTTAGTGTAAAGTATACAGCTTATGCTCACCCACTAAGTGTACAGGAGTAAGAGAGTAAATAAGTGGCTCTGAAATGTACTTTCTTAATGCATGGCAATAATTTTGCGGTTCATGAAATGATTTTTATTGATTTATATTATACTGATTAATAGTGGAGTTCACTAAAAGCTGAAACTCATTTTTCATTATCTGTACTAAAACATTGTCTAATTGTGATACCAAAATTTATGATATTTCAATCAACTTACTGAGAAACGTTTTATATGTATTTACTTTCATCATTCTAAAGGTAATGTGAACAAAGAAGTGAGCTGATCTTATTACGTTAGACTCTTATCAGTTGTTTCCAACCTGTCTTATTTAAAAATCATTAATACAAAATGAGTTGAAAATATTTCGATCAATGTCTTTTGTTGAATTCCGGTGTTAATATATATATCCGCATAGTGTAACAAAGATTTAGGTAGATTTAAGCAACTAAATAGAATTTCAAATGTACATAACATGCAAAAAACAAACAATATTCAACAATATTGGTATTACAAAAATGAAATCGAAGAATTAGAATTCAGTAGATTGCTCAATAAGAAAAACCTAGCAATAAGTAAGAATAGAATTAGTAAAGCTTAGTTGGTTAAGAAATTAAAATTGCTAAATGAAATGAAAATTAATATAAAATCAGTTCTTTGACATCTGATCGCAACAGCAAACGTCAGAAGATTGGAGGCTGTTTGTTCATCGATTAATTTGCAAGATTCCAAGGTCTCAACCCGATATCTGGCGTTCAAGACATATCTAGTGACTAATTTATTCAAATTAATTCTTCTTCTTGATAGTAAGTGGCGAGACTCTAATTTATGGACGAGCCAATCAGAAGTGTTTGAGGGACTTCAAGATCACGGCGCCAATTTCAGTACCTGATGCTCACTTACGATTGGATTACAGCGAACTTTAGAGAAGATGTGATTTTTGAGCGCTTATAACAGATTGGACCACTAAGAAGTCCCATTCTTTCTGACTGTGGCTAATGTCCATGGTTATCTAGCTTCAATTGACCCATGAATCCAATTAATAAATATGTATATATATATATAACATCGCCTGGAGCCCGCCCGGGGCTACTGCTGGTCCTAAGCCCAGATAAAGCAGGAGGATTGGGCATGAGGTTAACGACCCCATCCCGTAGAACACTAACTCGCTATAAAAACACTATACATATATTCATTTCCACAGGATGAAATAACATTTTGACCAATCGTTTCTTATAAGTGATTATACAAAACAAAAACTTAAAATTAACTAAAACGAAAATTATTCATTTCGTAGGTTCTCGTCAGCTGCTTACAACCTGTAATATTTAAAATAATAATTACATAATGATTTAAATTACTTACATGAAAGAGTTTGGTTGGAAATTATATTGAAGACATATTCGTATAGCATAACAAGGATGTAAATAAAATTAATAGACTGAATATTGT
Organism: Schistosoma bovis; assembly: GCA_944470425.2. Classification (NCBI taxonomy): domain Eukaryota; kingdom Metazoa; phylum Platyhelminthes; class Trematoda; order Strigeidida; family Schistosomatidae; genus Schistosoma; species Schistosoma bovis. The sequence goes on from OX103953.1 coordinate 83,024,495, forward strand.
AAATATATACCTTTTATGAAAAACCATTCTAAAACATTGATTGTGACAACAGTTCAAACGGCTAGAAACAAGTGATTATATAATGAGAACGGGGTTTTGTGGAGATTTCAGAAATTTCAATAGTTGAAATCATGAGTCAATTGAAGCTAGACAATCATGGAAAACCTGGATGCACTAGACGGCTCTTTTGCCCTACTGTGGGACTGGTCAACAGTGCGCATCCACGATCCCGCATCGTGAGATTCGAACCCAGGACCTATCAGTCTCGCGTGCCAGCACTTATCCATTACACCACTGAGCCAGCCGGCATTCAACGATGTTAATGTCTAACTTCAACCAATCTAAGAAATCGCATAATGAATAATTATTGATAAGAATATAGTGAGTAGAGCTCAGTCGATAAAATCAGATTATTAATATGGAAGATAGTTGAATTAAAACTCACTAATGTAATACATGCGAGGAAGAGGTTAAATAAAAAGAAATAGTATTTGTCACCAAGGCAACAACCTATGAAATGAAACTGGATTCATGTTATTCTGTTAGAATCTTTGTTCTTTCTCTTTTCAAAATAATAAAAATATCAATGAGAATTATTCAATAACTTACTTCTTTTTCTGTTGCATTCATATTAGGCTCTTCTTGTGTTTGATGTATTAAATAAACAAGACCACCAAGTAATGTTGTTAAAATTGTATAAAAACTAACTGTTAAAAGCATTAATGTTGTTGATTTAAAACTTGGACTAGTACGTTTATTATGTGAAATTTTATATGAATCATTATAATTTATATGAATTAATTCATTATTATTATTACGATTAGAAATTATTGATTTTTCATTGATTATTGATTTATTATGATTGATTGAATTGATTGAATTATATTGTGGAATAAAATTTAATGAATTTTCATTTGATATTAATGAAGTTTTATTAATTTTTTTATTTGATTTTATTGAATTTGATGATAGTTGCTTAGTGAAAATATTTTTAAAATATAATTTAATTTTATTCCCATGGTGATTATTATTATTATTATGAGTAATAGTAGTAGTAGTAGTAGTATATGAAGGTTTTGGTGAATTTTTATTATTTATTATATTCGATTGAGATGTTGAACAATATGATGATGATGATAAATGATTTGACATAATAGCTAATTGTTTATTAGCATGATGAACTTTAGCTAATTCTTTAATGACTAAACAATTAAATATTAATACTAATAATGGTACAACACCAGCAAATACACCTTCTAAACATGATAAATATACACTTATAATTAATGGATTAATATGTCGTTTACTACATGTATTTGTTTCTGTTATAAATATATATGCATAACCAGAACAAACTATGATTGTACTAATGATAATTATGATACATATATAAATTGCTCTTTTTGAACTACATATTCTATCAATATAAAATGGTTTACATATAGCTAACCAACGTTCAATAGTAAAAGCAAGTACAAATAATGGTGATGCATATTGTACAGCTGGTGATAAAATATTTTGTATTTCACATGAACCAGGTAATAAATATTCACGTATTTGCCATACACGTGATAAATCTCTATTTAATGCAAATATTAATACAATTATATCATTTAATGATAATGCAGCTAAATAAACAGCAGCAGAATTTTCTTTGATCATTTTTTTATTAGACCATATAATTAATGAAATAAAATTACCAGGAAAACCTAATATATAATAAATGATTGTTACATAACGATCAACAAATAATGCTGTAGGAACAAAATGTTTAGCAAAATCAATCCATGTTGTATAAATTTCTAATAACATTTGATCGGATATTGATTTATTATTATTGATTGAATTATCAATAGAATAATTAGTATTGGTATCATTGATATTGATTGTAATTGAATTAGTTAATTGAATAATCATTAATAATATAAATATGAATAATATTATTTTGGATAGTAACTGATTAGACGTCATTAGAAATTTGAATTATTATGGACAGTAACTGGAAAAAGAAAATGAGTGACAACAAAAAAAAGTCTTTTTTTGAAATACTGATGTATTGATAATGTAATAAGATGATGAATTGACAAGATGATAATTCCTATTTAAACATTAAAAATAAAAAAATATATAAAGTTCAGTAAAGGAGTCTCTTTTCTCAGTTTAGTTCTATAAGAGTGAGAGGAAAGTAATTACGAGTCCTATACTTGAACATCTAATCGATTGTAAGCATTCTACGGATACACAGCTTGATTTTAAAGTTGTATATATGATTCGGAGGAAAAAATCGAGAAGTGCCGGGAGTGTATAGGACATACATTGAGGAAAGTACTCAACTGCGTCATGAGACAAGCCCTCACATGGAATCCTCAAGGCCAAAGGAAAAGAGGAAGACCAAAGAACACATTACGCCGAGAAATGGAGATAGACATGAGAAAAATGAACAAGAATTGGATGGAAGGCCCAGGACAGAGTGTGTTGCAGAATGTTGGTCGGCGGCCTATGCTCCATTGGGAGTAACAGGCGTAAGTAAGTAATATATTACACGGTCAAATCTTCCTAGCCTTCTTCGTATTCAACTTCTAAAATTAGCCGATGCTCTTACCATCCATGAGCTCAAACTAGAACTATTTGTAAAAAGGACGTCCTAATGTTATCGTTACCTTGGTTTTAATTAATATTATCATTATTACTTCATCCCCCTTTACTTATGTCTTATATTCTCATTATTTTATTCAAATGCTCATCATATCACTTGACTTATTTTCACACATCTATGACCTATAATGACCTTTAATTATTGTAACAAAAACATTTTAATCATCTTATTACATTCACTGAATCTATTGTTATTATTCGTATCACGTAATCTAGTATTATAATCTTTCTATTACTTCATCTTGACTATTTGTGTCCACATTTCCTCACGGAATTAATACTTTAACAAAGAAAATTCCAACAGTTAAGATCACAAGTCAATTGAAACTAGACCACCATGGAGAAACTGGAAGAACTGGACGACCATTTCGTCCTATTATGGGACTGCTCATCTATGCATATCCATAACCCCGCCCCCAAGAGTGAAACCCAGACTTATCAGTCTCGTGAGCGAGTGCTTAACCATATATATACGATTGCACAGTTTGATAATAAAAGGTGATATATTCCAGCTAATGAAGACAAAATGAATACATTTAAACTTTTCGTCTTAAATTTAAAAATTGTTTCAGTTAATTCATTTGGTGTTGTTTTTAGTTTAGAAATCACTTTTCAGTTGATAGTTGTTAAACAGCTTAATAATAATAAAAGAAAATTTGTTATACCACACATTGTTATATTATGGTGTAAAGGCAACTTTCCATGAAGCGCCTACTACTTTATCTGCAGATTCATTTCGTAAAACGTATTCTTTCTATCTTTCCTAAAGTTTTGTTTGATCTCGATAACCAGTTGTGGAATAATTGAAAAAGTATTATGAAAACTGTATTCGGACAATTTTAGTATCATTGAAGTTTGGCAGCCTAGTATAATTTTACAGCTTATATGAAGTGATTGGAAGGATTTTATTATATAACAACTGCTTGGCGGAATCTGAATCCACAGATTAGTTAACATGTATTTTAAGTGGGATAAATATGCAACGCTGAAATGTACCTTAACTTTAATAATATGTATTACCTCAAACATATACGTTATGTCCCAAGTAAACTCTGGGAGATGATTTATTTGTCTAGGCTGAATACCCGTTTAATTCGATATCAGAAAATTCTGTTTTTTAATGTAAGGACCTACATAATGTGAGGTTTATAACTGAAACATTTTTTCATTGTGACTATTATTGAAACCGTCCTCTTTTGCAATTGATAAAAGAGTTTAGGATTACTGCATGTGGTGCTAGAATCCATTAATTAACAAAGAAATCTAGATGAATAAGTTACTATCATTTTGTCTTAATCCAGTGACCTTTAGAAAGACAGTTTACTCAGTTCTAAGTCAAGTGTTTTGTATAAGTTCTAGTGACATTACTTAGCTTTCTTAATTAAGGTACTTAAAAAACGGATTGCATCAGTGATTATTTGAATAGAACCTGATGTGGTAATCTTTTAAGCGTTACTTCACTCCACCCCGAATGAGTCAATAACAAAAAGGTAAATGAATGTAATGTCACATCATTTAAACTGGTGACCCCCTTATAAATTGGTCTATAAGATCTGAACAGTACTATGGTCTAAATGAACATGACATTAGTCCTACTGGAAGTCAATTGTGTCTCGACTGACTTGATAATGACCTTTCAGACTGCGAAGCCGGATGATACGTGTCTTATTACAATCCTACCAAATTTCAATTACTCTTTCATAGCAATTCACAATTACAACAACACTGCAGTCCGAACGTCCTACGAACATTAAAACCACTGAGTAGCGTCTCACTAGTCTAGAGGTTAAGCGATCGCATGAGGCCGAAGGTCTCAGGTTCGAGTCCCACATCACTGATAGTATATATTCACTGCTGAGGAGCCCTATACAACGACTAAACGGCCACCAAGTGCTTTCAGGATTTTAATGATGATCTAACTTTTATATCGATTCATGATTTCAATAAAATGTAACAATATCGACAGTCCCCTATTAAAAATATGATCAAACTGTTTATATTGATATAAATAATCGATTTATTATAGTCTATAAACGGCCGTCCAGTACTTCCAGGTTTTCAATGGTGGTCTAACATCAGTCGGTTCATGATCTCCACAACCCCTAAACTGATAATTACCATGTGCTCACTAGTGACTAGCTTCGTGAGAAAATTCTCAGAGTTCTGTTGAGAAGCCGTGAAAAGTGGAGCTAATCCGTGTCGGGTAGAAACAAGTGTCTACCTCAGTACAATGGAAGATGGTCGCACAATTTCGTGGATTCGTTGATGTTAGACACTATCACCATTGGATGACGGCTCAGTAGTCCAGTAGGTTAAGGGTTCGCGTGTGAGACTGAAGGCCCTGGGTTTGAATCCCGCGAGCGGGATCGTGGATGCGCACTGCTGAGGGGTCCCACAATAGCACGAAATGGCCGTCCAGTGCTTCCAGGTTTCCAACGGTTATCTAACATCAATTGGTTCATGATCTCAATAAAAAAGTAGATAAATTGATCTTCTGTTGTTTAGAAAAAAATAATGTATTTCAATAAGAATAAACAAATCACGTCAAACAACTCGTTATGACAAAAACAAATAGGCTTAGATTTGTTTATACTTAATAATTATTTGATCCAGTTTGACTGTGTTCTGTTGTTCAAAAGTTAAACAATTTATCTTCTGTTTTGTTTTAAGTATAAGCTATCAGATATTCATACCATAGTAGGAAATTTAATAGAATGACTGAAAATTGATAAACGTTTAACTAGATTTAATAATATTATATTTGACTAGGTGGATTATCATTGTATGTTTGTTCGCTTGTTTTCTTTCTTCGATTACAAAACTGATAACCTTGTCAAGAAAGACAATGAGAACTTCATGGTTAAACTATTCTGCTCATAGAAGAAACATTCTAAAGAAAAACTAAGAATCTATGGCTATAAAACAATTTTAAGTCAATATTTATCAAGCAATTCATCATGTAATACTTACAATTGATGTTTATCTGCTCTAAATTCAACTACTTATATTATTTTAATAGTTGAGATCATAAGTCAATTCAAGCTAGATCATCATGAAAAAACCTGGAAGCGCTGAACAACCGTTTAGTCCTACTGTGAGACTCTTCAGAAGTGCATATCCACGATCCCACGTCACGAGATTTGAACACAGGACCTACTGGTCTCGTGCGCGAGGAGTCTTAAAATAATACGAAATGGCCGTCCAGTGCTTTCAGGTTTTCTATGGGTTTCCATGAACTCATGATCACAACTATTAAAATTAGTAATAATATCCACAAAACTCCCTTCTGATATTTACATTATCGTAGTAAAAGTATTCCAATGACTTGAAAAGCTGAAAATAGTCAAAACAACACTATCAGTAGTAGTGAAAAAGAAATGGAGAGATAAATATTTAGCAAAAAAGCGATAAACAAAAATCAGGGTATAGAATTATTTGGAGAATATCATGCATGATATATGAATTTAGTAACTCATTGAATTAATCAGTAGCTATGTGACTAATTTTATTCCAATCACATTATGTCTTTGATAATAAATGGATTCTACTGAAAGGTCATCAAGATTCAAGAAGTGCATCATACATGATAAAGTAAAATAACATACACAATGACGTATTTCCTGGAATTCCTAAGAGAAGCGGTGAACAATGGAGTTCAACCAAGTTTGTTGTGAGATAGTAACTCACTGATGACAATGTTGGATGTGTCGCTCAATCCCATGTATTAGTTGAAGCTAGACATTAACACCATTGGATGCCGGCTCAACAGTTTAGAGGACAAGCGTTCACGCGTGAGACTGATAGGTCCTGTGTTCGAATCTTGCGATGCGGGATCGTGGTTGCTCACTGCTGTAGAGTCCCAAACTAGGATGAAACGAACGTCCAGTGCTTCCAGGTTTTCCATGGTAGTCTAATTGATTCATGAATTCAATTATAATTGATTAATTGTACGAATATGTGTTTACATCAGCAAGCTATTGAATTGTTACTGTTAATAATAATTCAGTTCAAATTCATACAGATCTAACTATTAACCTAATTGAAAATGAACGATGTAAAATGTGATATATTCATAAATTATTTTTGATTTATTTTGGAGTCAAGCAATTCCTTATTATTAAAGGGCGTATTCAATAGAATCAATCATATTTGTGCTAGAGATACTACTGACGTAGAGACGAAGCTCTGCACTGAAACGTTAATGAATAATGGTTATTCATTGAAGTTCATAAACCGCTAGAAGGTTTGCAATATGATTAGATCTATGACGCTTCTGGCACCCAAAAACAGATTTTACATTATCTTACCATTTAGAGGCAACTCAGATGGTCACATGGTGAAACAGAGACTTAAATGAACAATCAATAGGATATTTTATGCAGTCCAACTTGTCATTATTGAAAAGTCAAGGTCTATGTTCTACCAAAAACTCAAACGGCATGTGTCACATCTCATTATGTCTATCATTTGACATGTATGTGAGGAAACAAGTACACATGGAGGAGCAGTCGTGATCTACAAGAAAGGGTGATGGCACACATACACAAATGTCTGCAGAAACAAATGATCACAGGATAGACAGGCATCTTCATCCATTGCGAAACATTTGGTTGAGAATGATCATAAGGTTGATGTCAAGTGAGCATTTGTAATATTGTACAAAAGATTTCAAGGGCATATATTAAAGTATATTGAAGCCTTGGCTATATGGAAACTGAAACCCTCTTTATGTGTTCAAAAACAATTTGTTATTACATTTAACACTACCCTGGTAATGCTGATCTATTATTCAGAGTGGTTATCAGATTGTTTTTGTGTACTTTATTTTTCTTTGTTACGACTTACCTTTAATCTGTCTAGTTGACCTATTAGTTCTCATATAAAAATGTCTTAACAAGTATATGTGTGATCAGATTGTTCGAAATGTATTGTGCAACTATATCACATAATTCTGATAACCTTCGTCTTCTCATTGCATTATGTAAACACAAGTGTTCTAATTATGTAGTTCCAAAGTAATCGTTTAGTTATTAGTTAGTGTATAACAAAATGGAGTCAAATTTTTCGAACAAAACTAGTTGGTTAACTTGAAACATTTATAAACATGAAATAGTTTTCACTAATGTAGGCTACTTGTCCTTGTTATTCGTTCTTCTGTAGACTTACAAAGGTTACTTGATAGTAATAGACCTTGAGTACATTTTAAGTATGAAGGTAACTAAATTTAATTATTTGGTTTACAAGAGAAATCCATCTTATGCTAAAAGACTAGTCCTTTGGGAGGATAGGTGTATCCTATCAAAAAGTATGAAACTAAAACAAAACATTTCTTTATTGACTTTTAAGGTTCATTTACTGAAAAAAGTCCTGTATAATTGTGTAAAATCATCGAGAAACATTAATATTAATTAATTTATCTAAAATACGTCGTTTCATATTATAGAACGTGAATTTAGGTTTGTTTGTAATATAAAGTGAAATAAAATAAATAACACGGATGATGGGTTGTGCAAGATCTTGGATCAATTGAAATTAGACATTAAAACCGTTGGATGTCATCTCAGTGATCTAGAGGTTAAGCGTTTTTGCTTGAGACTGAAAGTCTTGGGTTCGATTAATGCGAGCGGGATCGTGGACATGAATTGCTGAGACATCCCATACTAGGACGAAGCGGCCGTCCAATTCTTTCAGCTTGTAAATAGTGGTTTAGCTAGGATTGACTTGTGAATTTATGTGTTAAAATACTACATTCTCCACAAGTCCCCATTCTGAAAAAATAGAATCGTTAATGTTGGAAGGACTAATATGAAGTGTTAACTTGATAAAGTTTATACTTTAAATGAAATTGTGCTATAAGTGATCAGAATTAATGTAGTTAACATGAGTTGAGAGAGATAATACTGTAATTAAAAATCAGAAATCACGTAAAATGTGGAATAATACGAATTAGTTACGAATAAGTAAATAGGGCTTGATGCTGAATAAATTCCTAAAAATGGTTGACGTGTTATAGTAATAATGATAACAATAATGATGATAATCATAATGTATGATTACGTAGATTCAAGGAGGAAGTGGTGGTTAGCTAATTAAATCGGAAGTTGGTCAAAGTAAAAAGAGGGGTTGAACACATTTCTTCTGGATGAAAAACTCTGGCTTTTGATCCAAATAGTTATTGTTTCAGCCGTTTGAAGGATTCTTAGTCCAGCAGGCTGAAGTAGATTTCTTTTAACAAATGTATCATTGCAAGTGATTACTTTATGCTGATTGTATGCTCCATCTCCACCAAATGAACTAAAATTGAGCTGTTAATACTTTTAACTACACAGTTACTTAACCACACTAAGAGGTGCTCGCAAGCACGAAAATAAAAATTCTTAGAACACTTTCCAATATAACTTGCTTCACAAAAGCAGTTGAATTGACTGGTACAGAAAGAAGTACTTAGTCTAAGTAATTTATCATTTAATCCCAGAGTGACTATCGGACGTGTAGGAAACATTATTTGTAGTTAACCTGAATTAAAGGTTCTTTGGATTGTTCTGAGCAACTTTGATAGTATCATCACTCCTAAATTTTAGATATATATGCAGAGACTTTTTCTCACAATCAACCTTCATCTATACTCTCTTTTATTGTCTAAATATTTATTTACAAACTCCTCAGGATATTTATCTCCTTTCAGAGTAGTAAGTGATGCATTTATCACCTCTTCAACCGCATCTATGGAGCAAATGGTCTTGGTCTCTTTAATGGAATGTCTAAATCAGGTACCTTTTATATTGTAGAGGAAGGAAACTAAGAAAGTTTGTATATTGCGCAGCCCAGGTAATTTTCTTGTTCATGCTTGTTTTTAGTGACTCATCTATTCTCCTTGTAAGCACAACATCTAGAAAGGATATTCTATTTCTATTTTCTTACTTACACGTGTATTTAAAAACAGATGGACTTCATTCAGTAAGTCATCTACAATGGCAGGACACAGTGAAATTCAATGAAAATTATCAGATAACAGGACAGTAAGCCAGTCAGTCAGCTCCAACGTAGGACTAGGCACATATATACATCGGTCCAAGTTGGTATACCTCATTAGCACAACAAGATGTACACCAAATTCATAGAAGTACCTAATTCAATGGTGGTAATATATAAAACAAGGATTGCATATAAGGACATAGTACAGGAAGAAAGAATTAGTTCGTAGGAAGAAAGATATAAAGTGATTTTAATTTCATAGTTTAAAGGAAGACAGAGAGTGTATACACCGACGCCATTGTGATCGATCCTGAGCCATGTCACTCAGAGTCTCCAACCATTGGTTACGATAGTCACGTGGACCCTAACCAAGTAGTCTGCATTTACCCACATGGCTCAGACTACAAGACAGTGTTTTCAAGGACTGATGCCATGTTTTGATTTGGCCACCAACCATCCTTGACACTGGTCAGTATTGCAAGACAAACTTCATTAGATCACTTGAATGTTTCTATCAGGTATGATCGTTACAAAAGGATGCATCAACAAAAAAGTGAAGACTTGTCAATATTCTGTGCCAGATTTTGGATTAATAATTTAAAACTTAAAAACCATATATCTGAAGTTTCATAATATGATGAGAATTATTCAGCAATAACTTAATCTCAGGTTTTCTTTATACAATTTTACGCTTGATGAGAAATTACTTATTTATTTATTTGAACACATAAATATTGGTACAAGGGGGTACCAGATATATCTGCGCCACACAATAACAGTGACAATGAGAAAAGAGAATGAATGTAAGGTGCGTATGAGAAAAAAAAGATTGAGAGAACAATAACGACCACAGATTAGTATGTGGTAACAATAATAATAATAATAATGGGAGAAAACGGAAAGGTACAACGAGAATGAATTCTTTCAGTTAAAGAATTTATAACCACTTTTTATGAAGAAAGTAAAGAAAAAAACGTTACAGCAAAATCTCCACTGACTTCTATTCTGAGCCATATGTGATAATGTCTCTAACCAATGGATGAGAAATCAACATCTGCATCAATTGTTATGATAAAACACTGAAACTTTTCAACACTATAGAAATTATCATTAAAATAGTATTGGAATATTGCTATATATATAAAAAAAGTTAGTAACCAACCATTCACTATCAGTCATAGTTACTATTATCTCAAAACTAAACAACAACAACAACAAAAACAGGCTTAATCTATTTTAAACCGGAAGCTTTAATAAAATCATTGAATCTAATATGAATATTACCATGATAAACAATTGACTGATGCATTAAAGTCTATTCTTCGAACTCAATTTCAGACAATCATTGGTTTTATTTTTGTTTGTTTTCATTCATAATCGATGGGATTGTTACCATAATGATAAATATATATTTTTTTCTTTTTTTTATCATCTGTCAAAATATTTTGTTTATTTTTTTATCTAAAAATTATTAAAATATTTTTTTAAAAGAAGGAAAATCGGAACGTTTTAGTTTTTCCTATTCTTATATTTGTACCTTATAAGTTATTATAGGTAATAATGAAGATGGGTAACATATTGTAAAATGTAACAAGATATCAAAAAAAAGGAAAAAGAAAAAGAGAATTAAAAGGTATCAGATGGGTTTTGTGGATATGATAGTAATTTCAATGGTTAAGATCATGAGACAGTTGAAGCTAGACCACCATGGAAAACCTGGAAGCACTGGACGGCCGTTTCATCCTATTGTGGAACTCCTCAGCAGTGCTCATCCACGATCCCGCATAGCGGCGAGATTCCAACCCAGGACCTACTGGTTTCGCGCGCGAGCACTTAACCACTAGACCACTGAGCCGGCCGACATCCAACGGTGTTAATGTCTAACTTCAACTAATCCACGAAATTGAATGACACATCCACCATTGTCTTCAGTGAGTTACTATCTCACAACAAACCTGGTTGAACTCCACTGGTCACTAAAAGGTAATCGAACAACAGTTTCGAACTTAAGTTTTGCCTATGTTATTACTTTTCAGCAGGATGTATTTACTATTTCGTGTGTGTGTGTGTGTGTGTGTAGGGAGGGGAGTGGGGAGGGAACTTGAGCTTTCTGTTGGATTCAAACCTGTGTCATTTAATATTCTAGTGACGAAAAAGAATTGAAACCAATAAAAGAATCAGACATTTTGCTGTGATAACACATTGTAATATTGAAGATTGTATCATTTTTATAGTTAAAAATGATTTTATAACTGAAACATTTGATCTGATCAAAGGTAAAGCGTATTATTAACAATCTTCTATCACAAATATTCAGTAAAAATTCACTCAGTCAGTCAGTCAGTTACAACGTAGAACTAGGCATATACATGCATCGGTCCAAGTTGCCATACCTCATTAGCACAGCAAGACGAACACGGGATTCATAGAAGCAGTGAAGTAAATAGTGTAATATATAAATGAAAGATTTTATGTAAGAATATAGTACAGAAAGGAAGATATGAAATAATTTTAGTCTCATAGTTTAAGGGAAGACAGAGAGTGTATACACCGACGCCATTGTGATCGATTCTGAGCCATGCCACTCAGAGTCTCCAACCATTGGTTAAGATAGTCACGTGGACCCTAACCAAGTAGTCTGCATCTACCAACATGGCTAAGACTAGAAGTTAATGACCTCAAGCACTGATTCACTCGGTGCTGTTTTACTAATATCTTCCTATTGTTATTTAGGACTGTCTTAAGTCACAAGCTTTTTAAGCAAAGATGGGCAGTGGCTAGCAGTGTAATCCAGAAATGCGTGTTTCGTCTTATTTGCAACTCGTCAGCAAAATAAATTTGTGATTTTACTTCTTTTCTCACCAAATTACAACCTATTTATCAACTGAAAACATTAGAACACTTCCTATTCAGAAGGGGTTTTTACAGATATTATAGTAATTTTAATAGTTGGCATCATGAATCAATTGAAGCTAGACCACCAAGGAAAACTTGGAAGCACCGGATGGCCGTTGCATCCGATTATGGAACTCTTCAACAATGCACTGAAGTGGGATCGTGGATGCACACTATTGTGGAATCCCAAAATAGAACGAAACGACCATCCAATGATTCCTATTTTTCCATATTTGTCTAGCTTCAATTGACTCATGATGACAACGACCAAAATTATTAATACCTAATAAATACCAATGAAAAGTATAACATTAATTATTTAATATCAAAGTTATAAAACAAAAAAAATATTTTTTTCTAAATTATTTATTATTGAAATATTGAATAAATTATATAAAAAGGGACCCAAATTCATAGATAGTTGAAATAGTTATATAACATCTATATATATGTGACAGACGGCCTGCTTAAATATCTGGGCTACCTATTCCTGGATATTTTAACAAGTTATATGTTTTCTTGTTTGTTTTAACACATCATTATGCCAATTGATCGCATAACCTATTCAGGTGCGTTTGTCAAAAGTTCACGACATTTCGCTGTACAAATTACAAAACAACCCAATCAGAGACATCGTGGTTACTGGTTATATCTATCGGAAAGAATATAGACTAATCAGATCTCGATTCGTGAACTGTGAACATCTAACTGGAGACCACTCAATATTTATCGCAAGGGTTGATTAAGAAATAAGGAAACTTGTTGGAATAATTTGTGCTAAGAATTATATATTGTACGAAACATATAATATTGAATAAAGCCAGTAATAATAATAATATCTCTATATGATTCTTATTATTGTGTCAACTCAATATAGAATCATTCAAAGAATAGTTTATATATATTCATTGTTATAATCAGAATTATTTTTCATTTTCTATAATATTTAGGAGATGGAGCCAGATAACAAATCCTCATATTATATATATTCATTGAAATTAATATAGAATTATTCTCTTGAACGAAACATTTTCCGTTTATTCTAAGCCATCGTAAAGTTAAAGCTATTCAACTAATGAATCATGAAATATACATGGAATATCATCTCTATTTTCAAAGATGAAACGATCTTATTTAACTTAAATTTAAGTTATTAGTTGAGCGAATAGTTCTAGGCATATTTTATGTTTGGTAAGTTCATTCGGTAAATCAAAAAAGATCTATACTTAGTATAGAATAGTTAATTTTGTAATAGATCCTTCGTGATGACATGAACAATGCTGGTTTTCTGTTCTTTTTTTCTTATTCACTTCATATGATTGCATTCGTTTGTTCTATTAGAAAACTAATCAACGATATATGCGACATTAGATACTGGTATATGTATTGTTTGTGTATATATTATCATTTCATATGTATAGTTATATGTATATAAGTACGTATATAGACAAATTTACTTTCAAGCTAATCATTTGTATGATAGCAATTAATCATACAGTAGAAAGGAAATGAAATCTATTAGAAACAGGATTACTATTTAAACTTTTAACCAAAGAATAAAATACAGAAAGTTTGGTAAACTTCACTATTCAGTATGATTTAACTAACAAAATAGTTCTTTTATCTATTCATAAGCTTCCCATCAATTAACACATTACTACATTCATTCAAATTAACACAATGAATCATAATAGAAAGATTCAATTATACATGATAAATGTCAGAATAGTAGAGTTGATGTGAAACATTAAAGAGGAAGAATTCCATTGATACGTTGAAAAGAAACTACACGAAATATAATTCAAGAAGAAATCAATACGTAGAATGTAAACTAGATCATAAGATTACTAATTGAAGTCTACTAATTTGATATGTGTGATATTCAAATTGGTTTGTCTATATATTGATGAGAATTTCATCATCGGATATATAAATATGTAATGTAAATATCATTGACCAAATCACACTTGATAGGGAAACTCTGGAAGAAGTTGAAACTTTCATGTATCTAAGCAGAACCATCGATGAACAAGGAGGATGTGATGCAGATATGAAAGCGAGGATTGGAAGGACAAGGGCCACATTCTTATAGTTGAAGAACACATGGAACTCAAAACAATTGTCAACAAATATCAAATTTAGAATTTTCAATAGGAACGTTATGACAGTTAATTCTACTGTACGGAGCTGAAACTTTGCAGAACTACCACAACAATCATCAAAAAAGTGCAAGTATTTTTAAACAATTGTCTATACAAAATACTCAATATCCGTTGGTCGGATACCATCAGCATCTGCCTACTATGAGAGAAGACGAACCAGCTTCCATCTGAAAAGGAAATTAGGGAACGACGTCGAAGTTGCACGCTTGATAGTATACACATTTCGGGAACCATCAGATTACATGACGAGGCAGACTGTGATTTTGAATGGTGAACGGAAACTTTTGAGGGGGAGATCAAAGAATACATTGTGTCGAGAATAAGATGTAGGCATAAAAAGGATGAATAACAACAAGAAACAACTGGTAAGGAGAGAGATGAACACAGTTAATTGAAAATTCTTGTGGGCTTCTCATGCTCCTCCACGAGATGTAACTGCCATAAGTAATGTAAATAAAGTTTTATTTTATCTCTTAGATTATTACAACTGTTGTAGAATAATTACTTAAACATAGACGTTGTGGATTTTAAAGAACTTTCATTATATCTTAATATGAATAGGCATTTGTTGAAATAGAATGATGAAAATATAAGTACTGATATGATCAAGTAATGTTTTACAATATTACTTACTTGCTTACTTACGCCTCATGGAGGAGCATACTCCGCGTTTTACGATATAATTTATGATAAAACGTTTTAACGACACATGTTTTACAATTTGTCTCAATAAACTTGTATTCTTTTTAAAACGACAAATACATTTTAATTCCAACAATTAACTTACAATGATAAACATGTTTCTGGACAGTTATTAAATATTAATCTAAGCAATAAATATTAATAACCGATAGAACATTAAAGTAGTCCTTGGCTATTCGAAAAGTTCATAAAGACATTTTTCGGCAGAATTATTTGTTAAGTATAAAAATGAGGAAAACAAAATTAGTTATTCTCAAGTCCTTGTTCAAAGATTTATTGATTATTAATATCAGAAAAGGATTTTTGTGGATATTATAGTGACTGACTTTGACAGGTATTTCCTGGAGTTCTAGTGAGAAGCAGTGACCAGCGGAGTTCAACCAGGTTTGTTGTGAGATAGTAACTCACTGATGACAATATTGGATGTGTCGCTCAATTTCATGTATTAGTTGAAGTTAGACATTAACACCGTTAGATTCCGGCTCTACAGTTTAGAGGACAAGCGTTCTCGCGTGAGACCGATAGGTCCTGGGTTTGAATCCTGCGGTGCGGGATCGTGGATACGCATTTCTGTAGAGTTTCACAATAAGACGAAACAATTGTCCAGTGCTTTCAAGTTTTCCATAGTTGTCTAGCTTCAATTGACTCATGATCTCAACTATTACATTTATTGTTTATGTTCATAAATAAAGTAAACCTTGAAAAAGAATTAATTATCTTAAATTAAGGAAGATCTAAAAATGTGATCTTGGCATAAAAATAAGATTTCGAAGACGATTAATTATCACTAACGAAATAAGTACTAACATAATGATTTTAAATGTAAACATACGATTTCATCCATATATTTGGTAAATATAATTTCAAATTAATCAATCTAGAAACCGTATTACATTTCTCGTACCAATTACACTTAGCATTTTTGTTCGAGATTGTTCTAATCATAAATCGAATCGTTTAAAAAGCCTACAAACACAATCGATAAAATATCGTTTTATAATTTGTCTCGTTACAAAAAACAAATTTCAGTAATCTAACCCTACAAGTTTCGATCAAGATAACACGAATAATTCAGTAATTTATATATATTTTTTAAATAGTTGAATTCATGAGTCGATCTAATCTAGACGAGTATTGAAAACCTGGAAGAACAGGATAACCGTTTCGTTCTGTTATGAGACTCCTCAGCAGTATGTATCCACAGTCCCACATGTGAAACTCTAAGGCACAATCTTCAGTTTCACGCACGAACACTTAACCTCTAGATCATTGAGCTGGCATCCAACAATGTAAATATCTAGCTAATATGGAAAATTATAATTATATGCAGATAGCCTACGAGTGATGAGATGTTTTTATGTATCTATAACTTCTCATCACATAAGCATTTTAAGCGTTGTATAGTAAATGACTGATTCAATTTTCGTATACCAGCTAGAAATGAATTAATGACATAAGATTTGTTCTAGTTGTGACTCATTAAAAGTACTTGTCTGTCACCACTAATTGATAATTGGGTGGCGATCAATGTCGTGCGTGTCTAGTCCTTATTAGTGCAGATCGAATGCTATTAATCATATTGCAATGTGGCCACCAGTCTAAGTGATTCGACACTGAGAGCACTATATACTGAGATTAGGTGTTGGTTGGAGGTAGTCGACCGGAAATCATGGACCCAGTTTTCGTGCTACTTGGCACTCGTCAGCAAGATGTACCTGTAATCTTGAGGGAACTGGCGCTTCCTGGCGGATTCGATCTCGTGTCACCCAGCTTCACAGAGACGTTACCACTGAGCTATCCGAGTTACAACTGACCTCCTGTAGGACTGAGATGTAATCACAATTGATTGATCACTGGGTGGTGATCAATGCCATGTGTGTCTAGTCCTTATTAGTGCAGATCGAATGCTATCAATCATGTTGCAATGTGACCACTAGCTGGGTGACACGAGATCGAATCCGCTAGGAAGCATCAGTTCCCTCAAGATAACAAGTACACCTTGCTGACGAGTGCGAAATAGCACGAAACCTGGGTACAGTGTTTCCTGTCGACGACCTCCAACCACCATCTAGTACTCGTCTATTTCTCAGTTCTGATGGTAAAACTGCAATTCATTCCTACCATTGATCGCTGTAGACATCAATGTTATCCTTTGAGATACTGCATAGAAATAATCACATAATATACGTTCAAAATACAACCACTAACAACATTCTGTATTTTACTCAAAGAAAAAATCTTAAAGACAACTGGAACTTTATAAATAGTGTACTGAATACCAACAATGTTAATTCATTCGTAAATTAAGACAGTTCACACACTAGGTGGTTATACAGTCAAATTGTATCAAATATATAATCATCCTATGTATTAATGTTGTTCATTCCTTTTATTACCTAAATAACTTGAAAGTTATGCTTCATGCTATCATGATTATAATCAATCCTACTCAATATATAATACCATTTTATCAAGTCTATTTACGAAATATTCTCAATCATTCGATTTTGATTTAAGATTTATTCAGTGAACTGAAACAACCGTATTGTATGATATACATTAATTAGATGAAATAAATTAAAGATACAACACAGTATCCATGGAATATTTCATAAGTATCAAAACCTTTGTTCACTCCCTAAATCAACTCAAATCTAATTATGTTATTGTTATGCATTACTTCATATATATATA
>OX103953.1:84847577-85281274 GCA_944470425.2 Schistosoma bovis
ACCTATGGACTGGAAGGACGCAATCGTCACTCCCATACATAAAACTGGTCTACGACAAGTTCCATCAAATTACAGACCCGTAAGCCTCACCAGTGTTGTAATTAAAATACTGGAAAGAATAATCAAACGGACCATAACAGCATTTATGGAAACCAATAACTTGCTGAACATGGCACAACATGGTTTTAGAAAGGGTCTATCCTGTACAACGAACCTCCTTATAGCTAGGGAGCTCTGGATTAATGCGCTAGACAACGGAAACTCAGTGGATGTTGTTTACATGGACTTCAGTAAGGCTTTTGACAAGGTGCCAACTAATAGACTGCTATTGAAGTTGGCAAACCTTGGTATTGCCGGACCTCTTTTAAAATGGATTAAGGATTTCCTAGTAGGTCGTAGGCAAAAAGTAAGAATAAATTCCAAGTGCTCCATCTGGAGACCAGTACTTAGTGGAGTACCCCAAGGTTCCGTCCTAGGTCCTTTACTTTTTATAATGTACGTTAATGATCTTACAAGTATAGTACAGTCTCCAATGTTATTATACGCTGACGATGTAAAAATTTGGCGAGTAATAACTGGAGACACAGACGCATTTACTCTTCAGGCGGACTTAAATAATATGATAAACTGGTCTAAAGAGTGGCTAATGCCTATCAACTCGGAAAAGTGTGTCTACATGCACTTGGGGGATTCAAAGGTTAATACGTACAACATAGGGGATGTGTCATTACCCGTAGTCCGGTCTCATAAGGACCTAGGTGTGACAGTGAGCAATGATCTTAAGACGACGGCCCACTGCCGGGAGGTCGCAGTTAAGGGGTTTCGAACCCTCTGGGCTTTAAAAAGGACATTCACTAAGCTTGATACTACCATGTTCACCACATTATACACATCCTTAGTGAGAACTAAGTTAGAGAACTGTGTTCAGGCTGCAAGCCCCTGTTTAATAGGTGACTCAGACATACTATAAAAGGTACAGAGGGCAGCTAGGCGTGCAATTCCGGAACTCCGGGGTTTATCATATAAAGAGCGGCTTGAAAAACTTAATCTCTTTATTCTGTCCTATCGCAGACTAAAGGGAGATCTAATATTGATGTACAGAATACTGAGAAATGATTTCGGACCTAACTTATTCTCTCTCTTTATTACCATTAGATCGGGACACCTCAGAGGACATAGCAGGCGAGTAGAAAAGCCAAGAACGAACAAAATACCCGTGGCATACAGGTTTTCACACCGAGTCATCAATACTTGGAACCTGCTGCCTGAAGCAGTGGTGTCCGCAAATTAAGTTGACACTTTCAAGAGAACAATGGACACTAACAGAAGCACATTGGAAAAGGGAAAACATAGGCTGTAAGCCTTATGTACTTACTACACAAATCTGAAGGCAAAGTCACAACAAAATACGTCAAAATGAGCTCGCCCAGTCATAGACAGACTGATATCTGACCATCGTCATGTGTCTCGTAATTCCACAACAAGTTGTCATGCTGCAACACAAGCCAACCTGAAACGGCTGCTCACATGACTAGCTCGTATTAGCGCATACGTTTCACACACTCACCTGAAACCCTAATCCTACCAGACACAGAAGATCACTGACGAACGTCTCATGCAGACCAGATGACGACGTGGTGGCGATCCGTGGAGAAGCCTGTGACGACTGATGTTCACTTCTTCCGTGGTCTATGCAGACCGTCTAAACTCTGTTTTACCAACAAGCCTCATCAGAACCTATCCATTTGTGTCGCGTGTGTCTGAGAATATCTGTCAAATGTTTGTGTAGACGAACTGTTCTGGGGAGAGAGGAAGTCGCATCACCATGCAAACCAACCTACCGAATGCTCAGCTCCACTATCCACTCTTCAACAGGTCGACACCTAACCCCTGACAAAAGTGTCGCCGAAGTACACAAACAGTTGCACAATTCTGTCGAGATAATAATCTCACATGATATGCTCCAAGTGTATCGGAGTCGAGTGAAAAACAGGTTTCCGGTGGTACGCTCGTCTCTCTCTCTCGCTTCTCTCGCTCTCTCTCTCTCTCTCTCTCTCTCTGTGCATTGCTCAACATTCAACGCTTCTCGTTGAATGAGTTCGTGTTAGAATTAACCGGACGGGAGCTCCTCAATTATTTCCACTGAGTCCAACTGACCATAGACTATGACGGTGCTGTTGACAGCTGGATATATAATATCATCAGCTCCGGTGTTCCAATTGATTGATCGTCTTGTAAGTGGTTTAGTTGACTGGAGTCGATGCCTACTTGTATGTGAACTTGTGAGTTTCGAGTTGAACAGGGACGAGTGTGTTTCGTCACGGTTGGTGATCAGTGGTGACAGTTAGTAAAATTACCACGACTGGAACATGATCTCAATTCGAAGTGGTTGCAAACACACTGCCTCCAGGGAGGATCGAACTCCCGACCCCTGGTTTACTAGACCAGTGCTCTATCCACTGAGCTATGGAGGCGCATCCGTGTGCCACCAACACCAAACTCATCACAATACAACTCACAAATATCCTACTACAAACACCTCCACACACACACACACACACACACACACTCACTCACACAACATCACCTCAAAACAAACACAAACAATCCACGTCCTACAACTGACTCCATCCACTCTTACAAACACCACATTTATACATCAACAACAAACACCGACACTACAACTTCGACTACCACATAACTAGCACGACACCTGAAAATCACACATATTATCAAGTAACATCAACATATTCCCACTTACTACAGACACCTCCGAATCACACCAACCCATTCATTATCCTTATCAACGAACACCCCAACAATTCGCTCTATGCTTGGTCAATTGCTACAAATACATTCTGCACTTCTATATATCTATATCTATATCTATATCTATATAGATGGAAATATCTACACATATATTGATTCGTGTATATACAGATACATGTATATACATTCATAACTACAAGATATTCTGTCCGTGTCAATTACTGCACGCATGAATATACTGAGGCTCTACTTGAATCATTTCACCACGATCTCTGACCATTTTGATTGGTCACAGTCACAGTAGGATAATAACAATCCGCAAATCCCATGTTCTAAAGACACGAGCAAATTCAGAACGAAATGCGTCACACCGAGCTCGCCAATTCATAGACAGACTGATATCTGACCATCGTCATGTGTCTCGTAATTCCACAACAAGTTGTCATGCTGCAACACAAGCCAACCTGAAACGGCTGCTCACATGACTAGCTCGTATTAGCGCATACGTTTCACACACTCACCTGAAACCCTAATCCTACCAGACACAGAAGATCACTGACGAACGTCTCATGCAGACCAGATGACGACGTGGTGGCGATCCGTGGAGAAGCCTGTGACGACTGATGTTCACTTCTTCCGTGGTCTATGCAGACCGTCTAAACTCTGTTTTACCAACAAGCCTCATCAGAACCTATCCATTTGTGTCGCGTGTGTCTGAGAATATCTGTCAAATGTTTGTGTAGACGAACTGTTCTGGGGAGAGAGGAAGTCGCATCACCATGCAAACCAACCTACCGAATGCTCAGCTCCACTATCCACTCTTCAACAGGTCGACACCTAACCCCTGACAAAAGTGTCGCCGAAGTACACAAACAGTTGCACAATTCTGTCGAGATAATAATCTCACATGATATGCTCCAAGTGTATCGGAGTCGAGTGAAAAACAGGTTTCCGGTGGTACGCTCGTCTCTCTCTCTCCTCTCTCTCTCTCTCGCCCTCTCTCTCTCTCTCTCTCTGTGCATTGCTCAACATTCAACGCTTCTCGTTGAATGAGTTCGTGTTAGAATTAACCGGACGGGAGCTCCTCAATTATTTCCACTGAGTCCAACTGACCATAGACTATGACGGTGCTGTTGACAGCTGGATATATAATATCATCAGCTCCGGTGTTCCAATTGATTGATCGTCTTGTAAGTGGTTTAGTTGACTGGAGTCGATGCCTACTTGTATGTGAACTTGTGAGTTTCGAGTTGAACAGGGACGAGTGTGTTTCGTCACGGTTGGTGATCAGTGGTGACAGTTAGTAAAATTACCACGACTGGAACATGATCTCAATTCGAAGTGGTTGCAAACACACTGCCTCCAGGGAGGCTCGAACTCCCGACCCCTGGTTTACTAGACCAGTGCTCTATCCACTGAGCTATGGAGGCGCATCCGTGTGCCACCAACACCAAACTCATCACAATACAACTCACAAATATCCTACTACAAACACCTCCACACACACACACACACACACACTCACTCACACAACATCACCTCAAAACAAACACAAACAATCCACGTCCTACAACTGACTCCATCCACTCTTACAAACACCACATTTATACATCAACAACAAACACCGACACTACAACTTCGACTACCACATAACTAGCACGACACCTGAAAATCACACATATTATCAAGTAACATCAACATATTCCCACTTACTACAGACACCTCCGAATCACACCAACCCATTCATTATCCTTATCAACGAACACCCCAACAATTCGCTCTATGCTTGGTCAATTGCTACAAATACATTCTGCACTTCTATATATCTATATCTATATCTATATAGATGGAAATATCTACACATATATTGATTCGTGTATATACAGATACATGTATATACATTCATAACTACAAGATATTCTGTCCGTGTCAATTACTGCACGCATGAATATACTGAGGCTCTACTTGAATCATTTCACCACGATCTCTGACCATTTTGATTAGTCACAGTCACAGTAGGATAATAACAATCCGCAAATCCCATGTTCTAAAGACACGAGCAAATTCAGAACGAAATGCGTCACACCGAGCTCGCCAATTCATAGACAGACTGATATCTGACCATCGTCATGTGTCTCGTAATTCCACAACAAGTTGTCATGCTGCAACACAAGCCAACCTGAAACGGCTGCTCACATGACTAGCTCGTATTAGCGCATACGTTTCACACACTCACCTGAAACCCTAATCCTACCAGACACAGAAGATCACTGACGAACGTCTCATGCAGACCAGATGACGACGTGGTGGCGATCCGTGGAGAAGCCTGTGACGACTGATGTTCACTTCTTCCGTGGTCTATGCAGACCGTCTAAACTCTGTTTTACCAACAAGCCTCATCAGAACCTATCCATTTGTGTCGCGTGTGTCTGAGAATATCTGTCAAATGTTTGTGTAGACGAACTGTTCTGGGGAGAGAGGAAGTCGCATCACCATGCAAACCAACCTACCGAATGCTCAGCTCCACTATCCACTCTTCAACAGGTCGACACCTAACCCCTGACAAAAGTGTCGCCGAAGTACACAAACAGTTGCACAATTCTGTCGAGATAATAATCTCACATGATATGCTCCAAGTGTATCGGAGTCGAGTGAAAAACAGGTTTCCGGTGGTACGCTCGTCTCTCTCTCTCTCTCTCTCGCCCTCTCTCTCTCTCTCTCTGTGCATTGCTCAACATTCAACGCTTCTCGTTGAATGAGTTCGTGTTAGAATTAACCGGACGGGAGCTCCTCAATTATTTCCACTGAGTCCAACTGACCATAGACTATGACGGTGCTGTTGACAGCTGGATATATAATATCATCAGCTCCGGTGTTCCAATTGATTGATCGTCTTGTAAGTGGTTTAGTTGACTGGAGTCGATGCCTACTTGTATGTGAACTTGTGAGTTTCGAGTTGAACAGGGACGAGTGTGTTTCGTCACGGTTGGTGATCAGTGGTGACAGTTAGTAAAATTACCACGACTGGAACATGATCTCAATTCGAAGTGGTTGCAAACACACTGCCTCCAGGGAGGATCGAACTCCCGACCCCTGGTTTACTAGACCAGTGCTCTATCCACTGAGCTATGGAGGCGCATCCGTGTGCCACCAACACCAAACTCATCACAATACAACTCACAAATATCCTACTACAAACACCTCCACACACACACACACACACACTCACTCACTCACACAACATCACCTCAAAACAAACACAAACAATCCACGTCCTACAACTGACTCCATCCACTCTTACAAACACCACATTTATACATCAACAACAAACACCGACACTACAACTTCGACTACCACATAACTAGCACGACACCTGAAAATCACACATATTATCAAGTAACATCAACATATTCCCACTTACTACAGACACCTCCGAATCACACCAACCCATTCATTATCCTTATCAACGAACACCCCAACAATTCGCTCTATGCTTGGTCAATTGCTACAAATACATTCTGCACTTCTATATATCTATATCTATATCTATATAGATGGAAATATCTACACATATATTGATTCGTGTATATACAGATACATGTATATACATTCATAACTACAAGATATTCTGTCCGTGTCAATTACTGCACGCATGAATATACTGAGGCTCTACTTGAATCATTTCACCACGATCTCTGACCATTTTGATTGGTCACAGTCACAGTAGGATAATAACAATCCGCAAATCCCATGTTCTAAAGACACGAGCAAATTCAGAACGAAATGCGTCACACCGAGCTCGCCAATTCATAGACAGACTGATATCTGACCATCGTCATGTGTCTCGTAATTCCACAACAAGTTGTCATGCTGCAACACAAGCCAACCTGAAACGGCTGCTCACATGACTAGCTCGTATTAGCGCATACGTTTCACACACTCACCTGAAACCCTAATCCTACCAGACACAGAAGATCACTGACGAACGTCTCATGCAGACCAGATGACGACGTGGTGGCGATCCGTGGAGAAGCCTGTGACGACTGATGTTCACTTCTTCCGTGGTCTATGCAGACCGTCTAAACTCTGTTTTACCAACAAGCCTCATCAGAACCTATCCATTTGTGTCGCGTGTGTCTGAGAATATCTGTCAAATGTTTGTGTAGACGAACTGTTCTGGGGAGAGAGGAAGTCGCATCACCATGCAAACCAACCTACCGAATGCTCAGCTCCACTATCCACTCTTCAACAGGTCGACACCTAACCCCTGACAAAAGTGTCGCCGAAGTACACAAACAGTTGCACAATTCTGTCGAGATAATAATCTCACATGATATGCTCCAAGTGTATCGGAGTCGAGTGAAAAACAGGTTTCCGGTGGTACGCTCGTCTCTCTCTCTCTCTCTCTCGCCCTCTCTCTCTCTCTCTCTCTGTGCATTGCTCAACATTCAACGCTTCTCGTTGAATGAGTTCGTGTTAGAATTAACCGGACGGGAGCTCCTCAATTATTTCCACTGAGTCCAACTGACCATAGACTATGACGGTGCTGTTGACAGCTGGATATATAATATCATCAGCTCCGGTGTTCCAATTGATTGATCGTCTTGTAAGTGGTTTAGTTGACTGGAGTCGATGCCTACTTGTATGTGAACTTGTGAGTTTCGAGTTGAACAGGGACGAGTGTGTTTCGTCACGGTTGGTGATCAGTGGTGACAGTTAGTAAAATTACCACGACTGGAACATGATCTCAATTCGAAGTGGTTGCAAACACACTGCCTCCAGGGAGGATCGAACTCCCGACCCCTGGTTTACTAGACCAGTGCTCTATCCACTGAGCTATGGAGGCGCGTCCGTGTGCCACCAACACCAAACTCATCACAATACAACTCACAAATATCCTACTACAAACACCTCCACAAACACACACACACACACTCACTCACTCACACAACATCACCTCAAAACAAACACAAACAATCCACGTCCTACAACTGACTCCATCCACTCTTACAAACACCACATTTATACATCAACAACAAACACCGACACTACAACTTCGACTACCACATAACTAGCACGACACCTGAAAATCACACATATTATCAAGTAACATCAACATATTCCCACTTACTACAGACACCTCCGAATCACACCAACCCATTCATTATCCTTATCAACGAACACCCCAACAATTCGCTCTATGCTTGGTCAATTGCTACAAATACATTCTGCACTTCTATATATCTATATCTATATCTATATAGATGGAAATATCTACACATATATTGATTCGTGTATATACAGATACATGTATATACATTCATAACTACAAGATATTCTGTCCGTGTCAATTACTGCACGCATGAATATACTGAGGCTCTACTTGAATCATTTCACCACGATCTCTGACCATTTTGATTAGTCACAGTCACAGTAGGATAATAACAATCCGCAAATCCCATGTTCTAAAGACACGAGCAAATTCAGAACGAAATGCGTCACACCGAGCTCGCCAATTCATAGACAGACTGATATCTGACCATCGTCATGTGTCTCGTAATTCCACAACAAGTTGTCATGCTGCAACACAAGCCAACCTGAAACGGCTGCTCACATGACTAGCTCGTATTAGCGCATACGTTTCACACACTCACCTGAAACCCTAATCCTACCAGACACAGAAGATCACTGACGAACGTCTCATGCAGACCAGATGACGACGTGGTGGCGATCCGTGGAGAAGCCTGTGACGACTGATGTTCACTTCTTCCGTGGTCTATGCAGACCGTCTAAACTCTGTTTTACCAACAAGCCTCATCAGAACCTATCCATTTGTGTCGCGTGTGTCTGAGAATATCTGTCAAATGTTTGTGTAGACGAACTGTTCTGGGGAGAGAGGAAGTCGCATCACCATGCAAACCAACCTACCGAATGCTCAGCTCCACTATCCACTCTTCAACAGGTCGACACCTAACCCCTGACAAAAGTGTCGCCGAAGTACACAAACAGTTGCACAATTCTGTCGAGATAATAATCTCACATGATATGCTCCAAGTGTATCGGAGTCGAGTGAAAAACAGGTTTCCGGTGGTACGCTCGTCTCTCTCTCTCGCTCTCTCTCTCGCCCTCTCTCTCTCTCTGTGCATTGCTCAACATTCAACGCTTCTCGTTGAATGAGTTCGTGTTAGAATTAACCGGACGGGAGCTCCTCAATTATTTCCACTGAGTCCAACTGACCATAGACTATGACGGTGCTGTTGACAGCTGGATATATAATATCATCAGCTCCGGTGTTCCAATTGATTGATCGTCTTGTAAGTGGTTTAGTTGACTGGAGTCGATGCCTACTTGTATGTGAACTTGTGAGTTTCGAGTTGAACAGGGACGAGTGTGTTTCGTCACGGTTGGTGATCAGTGGTGACAGTTAGTAAAATTACCACGACTGGAACATGATCTCAATTCGAAGTGGTTGCAAACACACTGCCTCCAGGGAGGATCGAACTCCCGACCCCTGGTTTACTAGACCAGTGCTCTATCCACTGAGCTATGGAGGCGCATCCGTGTGCCACCAACACCAAACTCATCACAATACAACTCACAAATATCCTACTACAAACACCTCCACAAACACACACACACACACTCACTCACTCACACAACATCACCTCAAAACAAACACAAACAATCCACGTCCTACAACTGACTCCATCCACTCTTACAAACACCACATTTATACATCAACAACAAACACCGACACTACAACTTCGACTACCACATAACTAGCACGACACCTGAAAATCACACATATTATCAAGTAACATCAACATATTCCCACTTACTACAGACACCTCCGAATCACACCAACCCATTCATTATCCTTATCAACGAACACCCCAACAATTCGCTCTATGCTTGGTCAATTGCTACAAATACATTCTGCACTTCTATATATCTATATCTATATCTATATAGATGGAAATATCTACACATATATTGATTCGTGTATATACAGATACATGTATATACATTCATAACTACAAGATATTCTGTCCGTGTCAATTACTGCACGCATGAATATACTGAGGCTCTACTTGAATCATTTCACCACGATCTCTGACCATTTTGATTAGTCACAGTCACAGTAGGATAATAACAATCCGCAAATCCCATGTTCTAAAGACACGAGCAAATTCAGAACGAAATGCGTCACACCGAGCTCGCCAATTCATAGACAGACTGATATCTGACCATCGTCATGTGTCTCGTAATTCCACAACAAGTTGTCATGCTGCAACACAAGCCAACCTGAAACGGCTGCTCACATGACTAGCTCGTATTAGCGCATACGTTTCACACACTCACCTGAAACCCTAATCCTACCAGACACAGAAGATCACTGACGAACGTCTCATGCAGACCAGATGACGACGTGGTGGCGATCCGTGGAGAAGCCTGTGACGACTGATGTTCACTTCTTCCGTGGTCTATGCAGACCGTCTAAACTCTGTTTTACCAACAAGCCTCATCAGAACCTATCCATTTGTGTCGCGTGTGTCTGAGAATATCTGTCAAATGTTTGTGTAGACGAACTGTTCTGGGGAGAGAGGAAGTCGCATCACCATGCAAACCAACCTACCGAATGCTCAGCTCCACTATCCACTCTTCAACAGGTCGACACCTAACCCCTGACAAAAGTGTCGCCGAAGTACACAAACAGTTGCACAATTCTGTCGAGATAATAATCTCACATGATATGCTCCAAGTGTATCGGAGTCGAGTGAAAAACAGGTTTCCGGTGGTACGCTCGTCTCTCTCTCACTCTCTCTCTCTCTCGCCCTCTCTCTCTCTCTCTCTGTGCATTGCTCAACATTCAACGCTTCTCGTTGAATGAGTTCGTGTTAGAATTAACCGGACGGGAGCTCCTCAATTATTTCCACTGAGTCCAACTGACCATAGACTATGACGGTGCTGTTGACAGCTGGATATATAATATCATCAGCTCCGGTGTTCCAATTGATTGATCGTCTTGTAAGTGGTTTAGTTGACTGGAGTCGATGCCTACTTGTATGTGAACTTGTGAGTTTCGAGTTGAACAGGGACGAGTGTGTTTCGTCACGGTTGG
Organism: Schistosoma bovis; assembly: GCA_944470425.2. Lineage (NCBI taxonomy): Eukaryota > Metazoa > Platyhelminthes > Trematoda > Strigeidida > Schistosomatidae > Schistosoma > Schistosoma bovis. The sequence goes on from OX103953.1 coordinate 84,858,469, forward strand.
TGATCAGTGGTGACAGTTAGTAAAGTTACCACGACTGGAACATGATCTCAATTCGAAGTGGTTGCAAACACACTGCCTCCAGGGAGGATCGAACTCCCGACCCCTGGTTTACTAGACCAGTGCTCTATCCACTGAGCTATGGAGGCGCATCCGTGTGCCACCAACACCAAACTCATCACAATACAACTCACAAATATCCTACTACAAACACCTCCACAAACACACACACACACACACTCACTCACTCACACAACATCACCTCAAAACAAACACAAACAATCCACGTCCTACAACTGACTCCATCCACTCTTACAAACACCACATTTATACATCAACAACAAACACCGACACTACAACTTCGACTACCACATAACTAGCACGACACCTGAAAATCACACATATTATCAAGTAACATCAACATATTCCCACTTACTACAAACACCTCCGAATCACACCAACCCATTCATTATCCTTATCAACGAACACCCCAACAATTCGCTCTATGCTTGGTCAATTGCTACAAATACATTCTGCACTTCTATATATCTATATCTATATCTATATAGATGGAAATATCTACACATATATTGATTCGTGTATATACAGATACATGTATATACATTCATAACTACAAGATATTCTGTCCGTGTCAATTACTGCACGCATGAATATACTGAGGCTCTACTTGAATCATTTCACCACGATCTCTGACCATTTTGATTGGTCACAGTCACAGTAGGATAATAACAATCCGCAAATCCCATGTTCTAAAGACACGAGCAAATTCAGAACGAAATGCGTCACACCGAGCTCGCCAATTCATAGACAGACTGATATCTGACCATCGTCATGTGTCTCGTAATTCCACAACAAGTTGTCATGCTGCAACACAAGCCAACCTGAAACGGCTGCTCACATGACTAGCTCGTATTAGCGCATACGTTTCACACACTCACCTGAAACCCTAATCCTACCAGACACAGAAGATCACTGACGAACGTCTCATGCAGACCAGATGACGACGTGGTGGCGATCCGTGGAGAAGCCTGTGACGACTGATGTTCACTTCTTCCGTGGTCTATGCAGACCGTCTAAACTCTGTTTTACCAACAAGCCTCATCAGAACCTATCCATTTGTGTCGCGTGTGTCTGAGAATATCTGTCAAATGTTTGTGTAGACGAACTGTTCTGGGGAGAGAGGAAGTCGCATCACCATGCAAACCAACCTACCGAATGCTCAGCTCCACTATCCACTCTTCAACAGGTCGACACCTAACCCCTGACAAAAGTGTCGCCGAAGTACACAAACAGTTGCACAATTCTGTCGAGATAATAATCTCACATGATATGCTCCAAGTGTATCGGAGTCGAGTGAAAAACAGGTTTCCGGTGGTACGCTCGTCTCTCTCTCTCGCTCTCTCTCTCTCTCTCTCTGTGCATTGCTCAACATTCAACGCTTCTCGTTGAATGAGTTCGTGTTAGAATTAACCGGACGGGAGCTCCTCAATTATTTCCACTGAGTCCAACTGACCATAGACTATGACGGTGCTGTTGACAGCTGGATATATAATATCATCAGCTCCGGTGTTCCAATTGATTGATCGTCTTGTAAGTGGTTTAGTTGACTGGAGTCGATGCCTACTTGTATGTGAACTTGTGAGTTTCGAGTTGAACAGGGACGAGTGTGTTTCGTCACGGTTGGTGATCAGTGGTGACAGTTAGTAAAATTACCACGACTGGAACATGATCTCAATTCGAAGTGGTTGCAAACACACTGCCTCCAGGGAGGATCGAACTCCCGACCCCTGGTTTACTAGACCAGTGCTCTATCCACTGAGCTATGGAGGCGCATCCGTGTGCCACCAACACCAAACTCATCACAATACAACTCACAAATATCCTACTACAAACACCTCCACAAACACACACACACACACACACACTCACTCACTCACACAACATCACCTCAAAACAAACACAAACAATCCACGTCCTACAACTGACTCCATCCACTCTTACAAACACCACATTTATACATCAACAACAAACACCGACACTACAACTTCGACTACCACATAACTAGCACGACACCTGAAAATCACACATATTATCAAGTAACATCAACATATTCCCACTTACTACAGACACCTCCGAATCACACCAACCCATTCATTATCCTTATCAACGAACACCCCAACAATTCGCTCTATGCTTGGTCAATTGCTACAAATACATTCTGCACTTCTATATATCTATATCTATATCTATATCTATATAGATGGAAATATCTACACATATATTGATTCGTGTATATACAGATACATGTATATACATTCATAACTACAAGATATTCTGTCCGTGTCAATTACTGCACGCATGAATATACTGAGGCTCTACTTGAATCATTTCACCACGATCTCTGACCATTTTGATTAGTCACAGTCACAGTAGGATAATAACAATCCGCAAATCCCATGTTCTAAAGACACGAGCAAATTCAGAACGAAATGCGTCACACCGAGCTCGCCAATTCATAGACAGACTGATATCTGACCATCGTCATGTGTCTCGTAATTCCACAACAAGTTGTCATGCTGCAACACAAGCCAACCTGAAACGGCTGCTCACATGACTAGCTCGTATTAGCGCATACGTTTCACACACTCACCTGAAACCCTAATCCTACCAGACACAGAAGATCACTGACGAACGTCTCATGCAGACCAGATGACGACGTGGTGGCGATCCGTGGAGAAGCCTGTGACGACTGATGTTCACTTCTTCCGTGGTCTATGCAGACCGTCTAAACTCTGTTTTACCAACAAGCCTCATCAGAACCTATCCATTTGTGTCGCGTGTGTCTGAGAATATCTGTCAAATGTTTGTGTAGACGAACTGTTCTGGGGAGAGAGGAAGTCGCATCACCATGCAAACCAACCTACCGAATGCTCAGCTCCACTATCCATTCTTCAACAGGTCGACACCTAACCCCTGACAAAAGTGTCGCCGAAGTACACAAACAGTTGCACAATTCTGTCGAGATAATAATCTCACATGATATGCTCCAAGTGTATCGGAGTCGAGTGAAAAACAGGTTTCCGGTGGTACGCTCGTCTCTCTCTCACTCTCTCTCTCTCTCTCTCTCTCTCTCTGTGCATTGCTCAACATTCAACGCTTCTCGTTGAATGAGTTCGTGTTAGAATTAACCGGACGGGAGCTCCTCAATTATTTCCACTGAGTCCAACTGACCATAGACTATGACGGTGCTGTTGACAGCTGGATATATAATATCATCAGCTCCGGTGTTCCAATTGATTGATCGTCTTGTAAGTGGTTTAGTTGACTGGAGTCGATGCCTACTTGTATGTGAACTTGTGAGTTTCGAGTTGAACAGGGACGAGTGTGTTTCGTCACGGTTGGTGATCAGTGGTGACAGTTAGTAAAATTACCACGACTGGAACATGATCTCAATTCGAAGTGGTTGCAAACACACTGCCTCCAGGGAGGATCGAACTCCCGACCCCTGGTTTACTAGACCAGTGCTCTATCCACTGAGCTATGGAGGCGCATCCGTGTGCCACCAACACCAAACTCATCACAATACAACTCACAAATATCCTACTACAAACACCCCCACACACACACACACACACACACTCACTCACTCACACAACATCACCTCAAAACAAACACAAACAATCCACGTCCTACAACTGACTCCATCCACTCTTACAAACACCACATTTATACATCAACAACAAACACCGACACTACAACTTCGACTACCACATAACTAGCACGACACCTGAAAATCACACATATTATCAAGTAACATCAACATATTCCCACTTACTACAGACACCTCCGAATCACACCAACCCATTCATTATCCTTATCAACGAACACCCCAACAATTCGCTCTATGCTTGGTCAATTGCTACAAATACATTCTGCACTTCTATATATCTATATCTATATCTATATAGATGGAAATATCTACACATATATTGATTCGTGTATATACAGATACATGTATATACATTCATAACTACAAGATATTCTGTCCGTGTCAATTACTGCACGCATGAATATACTGAGGCTCTACTTGAATCATTTCACCACGATCTCTGACCATTTTGATTAGTCACAGTCACAGTAGGATAATAACAATCCGCAAATCCCATGTTCTAAAGACACGAGCAAATTCAGAACGAAATGCGTCACACCGAGCTCGCCAATTCATAGACAGACTGATATCTGACCATCGTCATGTGTCTCGTAATTCCACAACAAGTTGTCATGCTGCAACACAAGCCAACCTGAAACGGCTGCTCACATGACTAGCTCGTATTAGCGCATACGTTTCACACACTCACCTGAAACCCTAATCCTACCAGACACAGAAGATCACTGACGAACGTCTCATGCAGACCAGATGACGACGTGGTGGCGATCCGTGGAGAAGCCTGTGACGACTGATGTTCACTTCTTCCGTGGTCTATGCAGACCGTCTAAACTCTGTTTTACCAACAAGCCTCATCAGAACCTATCCATTTGTGTCGCGTGTGTCTGAGAATATCTGTCAAATGTTTGTGTAGACGAACTGTTCTGGGGAGAGAGGAAGTCGCATCACCATGCAAACCAACCTACCGAATGCTCAGCTCCACTATCCACTCTTCAACAGGTCGACACCTAACCCCTGACAAAAGTGTCGCCGAAGTACACAAACAGTTGCACAATTCTGTCGAGATAATAATCTCACATGATATGCTCCAAGTGTATCGGAGTCGAGTGAAAAACAGGTTTCCGGTGGTACGCTCGTCTCTCTCTCACTCTCTCTCTCTCTCGCCCTCTCTCTCTCTCTCTCTGTGCATTGCTCAACATTCAACGCTTCTCGTTGAATGAGTTCGTGTTAGAATTAACCGGACGGGAGCTCCTCAATTATTTCCACTGAGTCCAACTGACCATAGACTATGACGGTGCTGTTGACAGCTGGATATATAATATCATCAGCTCCGGTGTTCCAATTGATTGATCGTCTTGTAAGTGGTTTAGTTGACTGGAGTCGATGCCTACTTGTATGTGAACTTGTGAGTTTCGAGTTGAACAGGGACGAGTGTGTTTCGTCACGGTTGGTGATCAGTGGTGACAGTTAGTAAAATTACCACGACTGGAACATGATCTCAATTCGAAGTGGTTGCAAACACACTGCCTCCAGGGAGGATCGAACTCCCGACCCCTGGTTTACTAGACCAGTGCTCTATCCACTGAGCTATGGAGGCGCGTCCGTGTGCCACCAACACCAAACTCATCACAATACAACTCACAAATATCCTACTACAAACACCTCCACACACACACACACACACACACTCACTCACTCACACAACATCACCTCAAAACAAACACAAACAATCCACGTCCTACAACTGACTCCATCCACTCTTACAAACACCACATTTATACATCAACAACAAACACCGACACTACAACTTCGACTACCACATAACTAGCACGACACCTGAAAATCACACATATTATCAAGTAACATCAACATATTCCCACTTACTACAGACACCTCCGAATCACACCAACCCATTCATTATCCTTATCAACGAACACCCCAACAATTCGCTCTATGCTTGGTCAATTGCTACAAATACATTCTGCACTTCTATATATCTATATCTATATCTATATAGATGGAAATATCTACACATATATTGATTCGTGTATATACAGATACATGTATATACATTCATAACTACAAGATATTCTGTCCGTGTCAATTACTGCACGCATGAATATACTGAGGCTCTACTTGAATCATTTCACCACGATCTCTGACCATTTTGATTAGTCACAGTCACAGTAGGATAATAACAATCCGCAAATCCCATGTTCTAAAGACACGAGCAAATTCAGAACGAAATGCGTCACACCGAGCTCGCCAATTCATAGACAGACTGATATCTGACCATCGTCATGTGTCTCGTAATTCCACAACAAGTTGTCATGCTGCAACACAAGCCAACCTGAAACGGCTGCTCACATGACTAGCTCGTATTAGCGCATACGTTTCACACACTCACCTGAAACCCTAATCCTACCAGACACAGAAGATCACTGACGAACGTCTCATGCAGACCAGATGACGACGTGGTGGCGATCCGTGGAGAAGCCTGTGACGACTGATGTTCACTTCTTCCGTGGTCTATGCAGACCGTCTAAACTCTGTTTTACCAACAAGCCTCATCAGAACCTATCCATTTGTGTCGCGTGTGTCTGAGAATATCTGTCAAATGTTTGTGTAGACGAACTGTTCTGGGGAGAGAGGAAGTCGCATCACCATGCAAACCAACCTACCGAATGCTCAGCTCCACTATCCACTCTTCAACAGGTCGACACCTAACCCCTGACAAAAGTGTCGCCGAAGTACACAAACAGTTGCACAATTCTGTCGAGATAATAATCTCACATGATATGCTCCAAGTGTATCGGAGTCGAGTGAAAAACAGGTTTCCGGTGGTACGCTCGTCTCTCTCTCTCTCTCCTCTCTCTCTCTCTCTCTGTGCATTGCTCAACATTCAACGCTTCTCGTTGAATGAGTTCGTGTTAGAATTAACCGGACGGGAGCTCCTCAATTATTTCCACTGAGTCCAACTGACCATAGACTATGACGGTGCTGTTGACAGCTGGATATATAATATCATCAGCTCCGGTGTTCCAATTGATTGATCGTCTTGTAAGTGGTTTAGTTGACTGGAGTCGATGCCTACTTGTATGTGAACTTGTGAGTTTCGAGTTGAACAGGGACGAGTGTGTTTCGTCACGGTTGGTGATCAGTGGTGACAGTTAGTAAAATTACCACGACTGGAACATGATCTCAATTCGAAGTGGTTGCAAACACACTGCCTCCAGGGAGGATCGAACTCCCGACCCCTGGTTTACTAGACCAGTGCTCTATCCACTGAGCTATGGAGGCGCGTCCGTGTGCCACCAACACCAAACTCATCACAATACAACTCACAAATATCCTACTACAAACACCTCCACAAACACACACACACACACACACACACTCACTCACTCACACAACATCACCTCAAAACAAACACAAACAATCCACGTCCTACAACTGACTCCATCCACTCTTACAAACACCACATTTATACATCAACAACAAACACCGACACTACAACTTCGACTACCACATAACTAGCACGACACCTGAAAATCACACATATTATCAAGTAACATCAACATATTCCCACTTACTACAGACACCTCCGAATCACACCAACCCATTCATTATCCTTATCAACGAACACCCCAACAATTCGCTCTATGCTTGGTCAATTGCTACAAATACATTCTGCACTTCTATATATCTATATCTATATCTATATAGATGGAAATATCTACACATATATTGATTCGTGTATATACAGATACATGTATATACATTCATAACTACAAGATATTCTGTCCGTGTCAATTACTGCACGCATGAATATACTGAGGCTCTACTTGAATCATTTCACCACGATCTCTGACCATTTTGATTGGTCACAGTCACAGTAGGATAATAACAATCCGCAAATCCCATGTTCTAAAGACACGAGCAAATTCAGAACGAAATGCGTCACACCGAGCTCGCCAATTCATAGACAGACTGATATCTGACCATCGTCATGTGTCTCGTAATTCCACAACAAGTTGTCATGCTGCAACACAAGCCAACCTGAAACGGCTGCTCACATGACTAGCTCGTATTAGCGCATACGTTTCACACACTCACCTGAAACCCTAATCCTACCAGACACAGAAGATCACTGACGAACGTCTCATGCAGACCAGATGACGACGTGGTGGCGATCCGTGGAGAAGCCTGTGACGACTGATGTTCACTTCTTCCGTGGTCTATGCAGACCGTCTAAACTCTGTTTTACCAACAAGCCTCATCAGAACCTATCCATTTGTGTCGCGTGTGTCTGAGAATATCTGTCAAATGTTTGTGTAGACGAACTGTTCTGGGGAGAGAGGAAGTCGCATCACCATGCAAACCAACCTACCGAATGCTCAGCTCCACTATCCACTCTTCAACAGGTCGACACCTAACCCCTGACAAAAGTGTCGCCGAAGTACACAAACAGTTGCACAATTCTGTCGAGATAATAATCTCACATGATATGCTCCAAGTGTATCGGAGTCGAGTGAAAAACAGGTTTCCGGTGGTACGCTCGTCTCTCTCTCTCTCGCCCTCTCTCTCTCTCTCTCTCTGTGCATTGCTCAACATTCAACGCTTCTCGTTGAATGAGTTCGTGTTAGAATTAACCGGACGGGAGCTCCTCAATTATTTCCACTGAGTCCAACTGACCATAGACTATGACGGTGCTGTTGACAGCTGGATATATAATATCATCAGCTCCGGTGTTCCAATTGATTGATCGTCTTGTAAGTGGTTTAGTTGACTGGAGTCGATGCCTACTTGTATGTGAACTTGTGAGTTTCGAGTTGAACAGGGACGAGTGTGTTTCGTCACGGTTGGTGATCAGTGGTGACAGTTAGTAAAATTACCACGACTGGAACATGATCTCAATTCGAAGTGGTTGCAAACACACTGCCTCCAGGGAGGATCGAACTCCCGACCCCTGGTTTACTAGACCAGTGCTCTATCCACTGAGCTATGGAGGCGCATCCGTGTGCCACCAACACCAAACTCATCACAATACAACTCACAAATATCCTACTACAAACACCTCCACAAACACACACACACACACTCACTCACTCACACAACATCACCTCAAAACAAACACAAACAATCCACGTCCTACAACTGACTCCATCCACTCTTACAAACACCACATTTATACATCAACAACAAACACCGACACTACAACTTCGACTACCACATAACTAGCACGACACCTGAAAATCACACATATTATCAAGTAACATCAACATATTCCCACTTACTACAGACACCTCCGAATCACACCAACCCATTCATTATCCTTATCAACGAACACCCCAACAATTCGCTCTATGCTTGGTCAATTGCTACAAATACATTCTGCACTTCTATATATCTATATCTATATCTATATAGATGGAAATATCTACACATATATTGATTCGTGTATATACAGATACATGTATATACATTCATAACTACAAGATATTCTGTCCGTGTCAATTACTGCACGCATGAATATACTGAGGCTCTACTTGAATCATTTCACCACGATCTCTGACCATTTTGATTAGTCACAGTCACAGTAGGATAATAACAATCCGCAAATCCCATGTTCTAAAGACACGAGCAAATTCAGAACGAAATGCGTCACACCGAGCTCGCCAATTCATAGACAGACTGATATCTGACCATCGTCATGTGTCTCGTAATTCCACAACAAGTTGTCATGCTGCAACACAAGCCAACCTGAAACGGCTGCTCACATGACTAGCTCGTATTAGCGCATACGTTTCACACACTCACCTGAAACCCTAATCCTACCAGACACAGAAGATCACTGACGAACGTCTCATGCAGACCAGATGACGACGTGGTGGCGATCCGTGGAGAAGCCTGTGACGACTGATGTTCACTTCTTCCGTGGTCTATGCAGACCGTCTAAACTCTGTTTTACCAACAAGCCTCATCAGAACCTATCCATTTGTGTCGCGTGTGTCTGAGAATATCTGTCAAATGTTTGTGTAGACGAACTGTTCTGGGGAGAGAGGAAGTCGCATCACCATGCAAACCAACCTACCGAATGCTCAGCTCCACTATCCACTCTTCAACAGGTCGACACCTAACCCCTGACAAAAGTGTCGCCGAAGTACACAAACAGTTGCACAATTCTGTCGAGATAATAATCTCACATGATATGCTCCAAGTGTATCGGAGTCGAGTGAAAAACAGGTTTCCGGTGGTACGCTCGTCTCTCTCTCTCTCTCTCTCTCTCTCTCTCTCTCTGTGCATTGCTCAACATTCAACGCTTCTCGTTGAATGAGTTCGTGTTAGAATTAACCGGACGGGAGCTCCTCAATTATTTCCACTGAGTCCAACTGACCATAGACTATGACGGTGCTGTTGACAGCTGGATATATAATATCATCAGCTCCGGTGTTCCAATTGATTGATCGTCTTGTAAGTGGTTTAGTTGACTGGAGTCGATGCCTACTTGTATGTGAACTTGTGAGTTTCGAGTTGAACAGGGACGAGTGTGTTTCGTCACGGTTGGTGATCAGTGGTGACAGTTAGTAAAATTACCACGACTGGAACATGATCTCAATTCGAAGTGGTTGCAAACACACTGCCTCCAGGGAGGATCGAACTCCCGACCCCTGGTTTACTAGACCAGTGCTCTATCCACTGAGCTATGGAGGCGCATCCGTGTGCCACCAACACCAAACTCATCACAATACAACTCACAAATATCCTACTACAAACACCTCCACAAACACACACACACACACACTCACTCACTCACACAACATCACCTCAAAACAAACACAAACAATCCACGTCCTACAACTGACTCCATCCACTCTTACAAACACCACATTTATACATCAACAACAAACACCGACACTACAACTTCGACTACCACATAACTAGCACGACACCTGAAAATCACACATATTATCAAGTAACATCAACATATTCCCACTTACTACAGACACCTCCGAATCACACCAACCCATTCATTATCCTTATCAACGAACACCCCAACAATTCGCTCTATGCTTGGTCAATTGCTACAAATACATTCTGCACTTCTATATATCTATATCTATATCTATATAGATGGAAATATCTACACATATATTGATTCGTGTATATACAGATACATGTATATACATTCATAACTACAAGATATTCTGTCCGTGTCAATTACTGCACGCATGAATATACTGAGGCTCTACTTGAATCATTTCACCACGATCTCTGACCATTTTGATTAGTCACATTCACTGTAGGATAATAATAATCTGCTAATACCATGTTTTTTGGACTCGAGTGTTTTCACTTGGGTTTTTTATCTGACGATATGAAGCCTTATTTTGCACTAGTGTTGTTTATAGTAACTGCACTTATTAGCCATCCTTTTTTCATGCTTTCTGTGTTTTTCTTACTCCAATCGATCTGTTTTCTCACCCAAATTTTTTGCAACCTTCATAAATGTGTACTATCAATTTTCATGTTTTTTACTATTCATTATGGTAATTTTTTAAGATTACATTTTTTCACCCTACCTGTAGTTTTTCGCTGCCTGTTTTTCTTCTTCTAATTCTCTGCGAATTCGAACCATCTCCTGGTTAATTAGTTCTTCTTCCAGTCTTTCTTCTGCTTGCCTCATTTTTTCGTCCTATGTTCATTGAAAACAAATTAGTAGAAATTATTGGTGAATTTAATTTAAAAGTCCTATTTTTATATATATCTGCATACATGTAGAGAGAAAGTGAGAGTGTTTAAGAAATTTTCAATCTTTTTTATGCATGATTTTCTTTAAGACACAATGTTATACCTTGAAATTGTTTTCCCAAACATATTGACATATAGATCGATATTTTTTCATCATAGCTGCCTATCGAACCCATTGATAGCGCCTTTGGTTGTAATCACAATACCAAGGATTAACTTTCCTACGTTTTACTGTAAATTTCCTTAAAACCATTCAACCTGACGTCATCTTTCTTTTCTAGCCGAATCTAAATTCTTATTGGAGAGCGGCGTGAAGGAAGTAAATTTGATGCAAAAATCACGCCTAATAAAAATGTTTCTTTCTAACACTTCACAATATTATCATAAAATTAAAAAAAACTTGGGTAAACATGTAATAAAGTGAAGAAGAAAAATCTGAGAAAACGCGGAACGAATAGATTTGTTGAGATTAGTTTAATTGGATAATAGTTATTGTTGTGAATATACACTAGCAAGAGAGATAACGGAGGCCACAGAGCACCTGATATCTGTTTATTCCACTGTGGGACTCATTGCCATTGTGTACCTGTGGCCTGGCTTATAATTTAATTCTGGGCCTTTAGACAATCACTAGTGACCTGTTTTATGACAAACTTCCGGATTTCGTACGCAAAATTGTGATTAGTGAAGTTCAATTTTGTCATGTATGAGGCGGATACCTTCCAACACTATCTGATGAATCCTGTACTACATCACCAACCAAAAACATGGATAGCTGAGTCATAATCCAGAAGTCTACATGTAACATGCTAACTATGAAACCTAGAGTTCTTGAATTGAATCATCAGTTATCCAGTGTTTCCTAGCTTTTAGTCTATCTTCACCTCATTTAAATCCATAGCGTAAACTATCTTTAGGATATAAGGTCATAAGATCTTCAAGATTTATAGAAGTGTAACGGATGGATGTGGATGAACTGTTCTGAAGTAATAAGAAACTACAAAACAAACTTCAGTCTATAACCTAATGATAAACAAGTTTTGATGTTTAGAATTAAATAAAACTGTGAAAAACATAAATGCTGTATGAACCTTTGAAATTATTTATTATGTTTATTAGCTGAACTTTTTGTCATAAACCACATGAAAGATGACAATAAATAAATTCCCACACATACATGCACAGAATAGTAAAAAATCAAAAGCGGTACATTGGGTTTTCTATAAGAGATAATTATAATATAAAAATGTATGATCAAAAATATATACCTGTTTTGCTTTGTACAAAATTTGTGCTTTTATTTGACGATTAGTAGCTTCAAGAATACGACGAGATTCTAATTCTTTTTGTCGTAGTTCACGTCGTGCTTTAGCCTCTTCTTGACGTAAGAGAATTTTTTCCAATGTAGACTGACGTTGGCGTGTATAATCAATGTGGGGTAAATCTAAGTCTTTAGAATTATGTTCTGTATAGTGATTATTTTTCAAGTGATTATCAACTTCATAGTCATCTGAAAACTTAAATTTCGAAAAACCAATGAAATTTATCAATCCATGGAACTATATCAACATTGTAGTAGTGTGAAATTTTCTTAAGCTAAACAGTAGTGTAGTGGCATTGGACCATAACCCCACAATCTTCAAAGCTGAACACAACACTACTCGGAAAATAGATATTCAATATTTAACGCGGAGAAATACCTAACGATGGAAAAGGCGGGAACAGTTAATTGAATGGATTGGAGTTGATCGAATGGCATGGCTCGGCCATGCAGGCGTGGTTTCTGCTGAATGTTACCTTATATCTTCTATTCATAATAAATATATTGTTCCTTCTCTAGCCTAAGCTTGTTCTTCATCATGTATTGGTAATTGCTATGATACAGTGAGTTGGTGTAGACAATAATGTGAGTTCCACGCAAGATCTTATAGATTAGGCAGTTATATCATGACAAATCTACAATTGTAGGATTAAGTCTATTATTAGAGCAGTACTAATATCATAGTAGACCATAGTTCTAAATTGGTTAGCCCGACTAAAGAAACGCAACCTATTAGTAATAGTCCTTATTTCCACTTTAACTTTCTCGACCGATTTTATATTTATGTTAACCCAGTATTCTAATGGTCCTCTGATTAATGCTCATATGCATTATCGTAATGTTATATTGATTAGTCCTCATGACATACTAGCTCAATGCATAATAGAAACTGGTTCGTTAACAAGCTTTCATAGCATTTACATGCTTCAGCGACATAGACTTGTTTAAACATCAAGCTCTAGCAAATATGACCTGCGAATTACGTAAATATACATTGACTAACAATGCAATCAAGGACTAATTAGTTATCTGGATCTAATTCTTAGTGTCCCATTAAATCTCTATCTATACAATATAAAAGCATATGTGCATCCTGTGAGGATTCTCTCGGTATCGCCATTAAGTCACAAGTAATTGTAGGCACAAATGGATGGTGACTAGAAGTGAGATCCAGGATTTCCGTTTAGTTCTATTTGGGACTCGTCATCTGAGTTAACTTGCATATCATTTGATACATAAAGCACTTTTGCGAAAACGACTATTCGATCTCAATCAAAGCCGTCGCAAATTGGTTTAGTCTTTTCTTTTTACTATCATTTTGAGTTATGAAAAAGTATTTAAAGAAATATAATATTAACTTAGATATAACTATAGATATAATCATCAAAACCATCCACTTGAGATACAAATCTTCTCCACCATCTCAGTAACTAAGGTATAAAAATTATGTCCATAGTCAACTTGTTTACTCCTGGAGAAGATAGATATTGTTGACCAGAACTAACATTTCTTTGAAGTTCATTACTAATGAATCAGTCGGTCAATTATTCGTAACGGAGAACCTGACATATTTGTGCATTAGTTCAAGTTGTCACACTACGTTAGCACAGAAAAATGAAATTATCAGTAAAAATTTCAGTGTTGATAGAGAAAATTAGCTATAGACGACATTATTCCAGATAAAAACACTAACTCCTTGAATAAAAAAAGAATACAAGATGATTTTGGAACTAAGGATCTAACGGTAGTCAAAGAGTGAATTCATTTTCACTATTGTAACCGATTCGGCTCTATGTTACACAACGTCTCCAACTATTGGTTTCCATAATCATTCGGGCGCTGACCATCTAGTCTAGACCTACCAACACGATTAGGCCAAACTTCCAATGACTTCATGGATTGATGTCACGTTTTGGTTTGCCCACCCTTAAATCTCTTTCTATTAATTAATCACCAATCTATCCTTGTATTCATAACTTTACAGATATTTAATGAACAGTGGTATATACCACTGATAACCAAGGAAGCAAAACATTAAGTATACGAACGAAGAAGTAATTGTTATTACGTCCCTAATGCATTGAATTAAGGTCCCCTTATTTAATGTTTGAACTGGAAAAATAGTATTAGCCCTTTTTTCATTGATCTATGTAAAACAAAACTGATTCAATGAAGAAGAAAAAAATTTACGGATAAAACAGACACGTGTTTGTAATGAAACAACATGATATGTTACTTGTGGTAGTGATGCGCACAGAGACAATGATGAAAATAAATTTGATTAAGAATATATCAAAATCTGGATTGATGAGATTCTAAGAATGCTTTGGAATTTTTAGTGGGTCAGTATTCATATCAATTTGTCATAAACTGACGTATCGCGACATAGATCTGATTTATCAATCTGTACGGAAAAGATATGACAATCACATGAACGAGAGAGTTGGAGGGAACGCAAATATCTATACAGATAAAAAATCTATGGTTAGAACTGGTCACAAATATTAGCATCAGGATGAACTGATTAAGCGCTCGCGAAAAACGTGTAGAGAATCTCAGTTCTACGACAGAAGAGGCTAATAATGATATCCAGATCGAAGAACATATGTTTCAGAAGCAACCATTTGATAAATAAATCGTGAGCATCGTTTCAATGGATCAAAGTATCTTTTATGAACAGCGTACGCATGTCAATGAAAGATTTTATATGAAGTCTGATGACTCTATCCACTCTCCGTGATCATATTAGATACATTAACATTCGCATATATGATAACTATAAACAAAAGTTTTACAGAATTCCAGTAATATGCAGATATTTAAAATTAAGAATAACTAAATCTAAAATATGTTAGGATGTGAATCATAGATTTTTTGGTTAAATAATAAAGCTTTTATACTCTCACAACTTACGTCATTCTTCAGATTGTTATCTTTAAATAGATGGTCCCATTCTCTTTTAATTTCTTTTCGACTAGGAGTAATTGGCTTAAAATCATCAGTTCCGCTATCTAAATCTTCAATGTCCAAAGTATTTTTAATCATCCATTCATTCAATAAGCTACGGGCTTCTGCATAAACTATAAAATTTAGTTAATTGAACTAAGGTATGCTAAAACAAAAATTACCATTGAAAGTATTCAGTTGATTTGATTTGTTGAAATGTCCAGAATACATCTGATAACTTGGAAGATTCTGAAGAGTGAAGTAATTGTCAATCAAAAAGAATGACTTTAGCTTACTTTGGAAGAGTGATTTTGATCAAAGATATCGATTCAATGTATGAAATCCCTTTTTTTCCATTGATAAACAAGTTAAATTAAAACATGAAAGAAGCAAGAGTCTGAAATAAATTGAAAAAGAGGTTGGAAATATGTAGATCCAATAAAAGCACACACACACACTGAAACTATGTATAACATAGTAGTCAATATCTGAAATGTTCACATGAAGAAAGTTAAGAAATAATCATATAACCTTTTAAAAAAATCCACCTAGCAACTTACATTTTAATCAGCTTATACTGATCAATATTTATGAAATACTTAATGGAAACAGTATGATTGAAAATGTATAATAGTTACAAACTTGGGAGGGACAACTCATATGCTTTTTTTGTTTTACAGTTTATTAAAACTTTAGTACAGAAATGATGGATCTCTCTTTAATAAACAGGTTATGTTGTAGTGAATAGAACACGAGTGAGGACAATCGAACGTATTTAACACAAAATTACAAGACTTGTTAATAAAATCTAACAATCATAATGTAAATGCTTAATTTGCAAAATGTTCATCCATTGTGTCAAAATGACTCAGACTTCATTGTTCTTGTATTGTCATACAAATTGCATCCTGGTTCCATTCTTTACTGTTCGATCCTCTTGTCTCTCTGCTTCCAGACCTTCTGTTCACGACTAACATCATCTACTACTTATGTCAATATAAGTAGCACACACCACAATATAAGTAGATATGAAAAAAGTTATATTGATAAACTTTATTTAATCCAAAAAGATCCATGATTGGAATTATCAAAGGTTTCACTGATGCTAAAGTATTAAAATAGTTTTATACTTTCTTTGTTCTTTTGTAAGAGAATCTGACACTTATAAAATACATGCAATAATTATGAATCTATTCTTACTGACTAATGTTCATGATATTATTTTTCTTTCTTTCTGTACTCTCCTCATTAAAAAAAATCATTAAACTAGAACCTAACATTTCTTCTCATGTAAATACTTCGATTTTTCAGTGGTATTTAATACACTAAATGAAATCATGGAACTCTAAATCTGATCACATATTAATCATCTAGGATTTCACATTAAAAAGACCACAGATTGATTGTTTTATAGTTATTCTAGAAGTAGAAACATTGTTTCACACTGCAATCATGTATTATACTACTTATTAGGGTTTTGCATCTTGAGTCCAAGTTGTGATATATATTGGTAAATATTATTTTAAGTTTTTTTAATATGATGGGGACAATCTTTCTGTAAATATGACAAGCTACTTAAATAATGTGATAGTAGCATCAAGGTTTTATAATTTTCAAACAGGCATTTAGCTTTTGTCCTTCAGCTTTAAAGATTGATGACAGAATAGAACTAAATAAAACTTGCTAAATTAATTTTTCTTATTATGTGACTAAATATCATGACAGAGTCACAAATAACCATTTTCCTGTTATCCTTGAATAAACACAGCCGTAGAAGTAAAATTGTACGTGGTGACTATTATAAATAGCTAGACAGGATGCAGATGAAAGTCTTTACTAAAACACCTAGATTTTTGTCAAAACTAAATTGTATAGTGGAATAAAATTTTCGGCAGTAAAAATTAAACACCGAAAATGTACAACCCTTGAATGTTACAAGCAACTAGTCATTCTTTGTTCATATATAATGTAGGTAATGTTGATGGCTCAGAATTACAGAAGTTATAGAAATGAATACACTTAGAATGTCTGCTAAAGTCTCGACCAACTTGAACGTTAAGGAGTATGAAATTTCAATATTAAATGATAAAGAATGATTCTAACAACCGCTACCTGTGACAAGAAAAGAACTATAAATAACTTTTTTCGAGTTATTATCCGAAATTCTGTCAAATGAGGAACTTACTCTTGTAAGCTAACCACAGTGTTACGATTTCATCATAACCAGAGCGTGCTGTATGGTTATATAAATGAATTTAGAATACATCCACACACTTTATTTTTGGAAAATAAGTAATATAGTGCTTTCGGGTGTAGTAAAGCAATAAAAAGGGATGACGTATATAATTAACGACTAATGATGTAATACATGTACATTCGGTTAAAGGAGATCGAATTTTCCACTGCCAAGTATTTATTTAGTCTCCGTTATGTTTATGCACCAAACACTGAGAGACTGAACTAATATAACGCTTGTCAAGTGAGAGAAATATTATAGTTGATAATTATGATAGTTGAATACTATTCAAAACAGCAGTAATTTGAATGAATGAACTATTTTAACAGTAGATAACGTGGTAATAGCAAAATGTATTATAATTGGTAATGTATCACTCTCATATATAGTATGTAAAATGAAACAGTTTCCATCACTGAATTTGATGGCACAGTAATGACTTGCTTTTTGTATTGGTAAGAATACAACTCAGTAACATGTAACGTTCCAGGACATTTTAAGTGATAATAACATAAATGCTCCAACTATACAGACAATTGATCGGTCACAATCAGCCCGTCGTTTCTATTCAAAACATTGCACTTAGCCTCAGAATTTCTCAATAAGTGGTTTCATCTTATACGAGCAACACTTCGAAGACATCTGCAATTAAAAAATTTACACCATTTTGGGCTTGTTTGATTATTCCCATTATTGAGCCGGTGCAGGTAATCATTAAGTTAAACATTGTACTGCAGTAGTGCCTAAAGTTAGTTTTTATTAGTAACAAATGGTTATCTGAGGACAGAACGAAAGCTTTAAAGCTAAAACTAAGTTTTTCCCCCAAATTTAGTTTACCTTTATGACCGATAGCATTGCTCTTGGTGCCACCAACTACTTAAATCAAATTAGAGAACCTCTGAGCTTAACTGATTTTTTGGTCGATCCACATTTCAAGCTTAGAAATTATGAGCACAGACTATAAGCAGGCAAAAGTATAAACTTCTTATCTTCCGAGTTTTTTAATTCCGAGCGACAGAGAACTAAAATACAGTTCACTGCACCTTGTTCTGCACTGAAAACATGACGCTGTTGTACTGTTAGTAACAAAATAAGACATATCAATCGAGTTTTCAGATGAGCATAGGGTGAACAGTGCTAATCTTTTACACTGGCTATATTGGTTTAGTGAGTAATCAAACTCGATTTATGTGAACGGGTTTCAGGGACACGTAAACTGTTCATGTACTGATACTTTATGACCTTATTCAACAAAGTCTGTCGTTGATTGTAACACAGAAGCTGGATATTGAAAGCTCCAAAATGTTGCCTACAGCGTGGTCCTAGAAACCATTGATGATATTTTTAAAATCTAATTCTTGGTACTAGTGTTGTATGAGATAGAATGTAAGGCTAAAAATAGAGTTCAATAATACGAACAAACGAGACTTTGGGAAGAGGAGTAAATCGCTTTTGACACACCTGAGCGACGATAAAAATGTGTAAATAATCGGAACTTATACTGCCAGCATGATCAGGTAGTGTTTCTTCTAGAGGAATCTGACAAAGAAATAGGGTTAGCACTGACGGTTTTACAAGCTATAATGTATATCTATGGACCGTGAAAAACAACTACTGGGGGTCAGTCACACATATAGTTTGTGAGTGTCTATTATGTCTATACTTTTTCAGCCGTAAAAAATCCATGTAACAATAAATGGTGTGATTCGTTAGTTCTGAGATTTTCTGACCTTATCTTTGTTATCTGGACAAGCAGGAGCTCTGTTGAAGCTATATAATACTTCGAGAGAGCACACCCTTACCTTTTAGACCGTAAATCTGTTATGTTCTGTCCGACTATCTCACATTCATCCTGTTTTGTGTTAAAGTGCACCAATAAACATAATTTTCATCCAAATTAATCCAAGCAAATCTTCATAAAGGGAAAGGATGTATGCCATTTCAAAATAATAGTTACCTGAGAGTTATGCTTGCATACGCAACCCAAATCAGGAGTTAGTGACCTCATTAACTAGCCTTGCTCAAATCTCGTTAGTTGTTTTCAATCCCAGTAATATTTCAAATAACTTTTTGCGACCCAATATCTGACTCCGGTTTGATCGTGGGAAGATACCGTCAACATCAATCTTCCACTCAACTCCGAATTTTACCTGGGGTAACTACGTATGTGTGGCTGAGGTAATAAGAAGCCAAATACGGGTTTTGTTGGATGAATTTACTTCAAGAACTCAGGCAGACATACCGAATAAGATGCAGAGTAAAGAGGATGAGTTATCCAAATTCACTTGATCAAGCATGCCTCGGTATTTATAGTCAGACAAAATAAGCTATAGATATGTGGTGAGTAGGATAAGCCACACACATATATACGCAGATACAAAAACCAGTCAGGGTTAATAAACTTACAATCAACAAGGCCAAAATGTGGCTCAAGAAGAATGAATAAGTCAATCTGTCCTGAATCCATAATAACCCATGTGCACTTAACATAGTACTAGATACTACTACTGCCAAAAAAGGAAATGTTTTCACTATGAAAAACTGTGCGACGGGTAGAAACAAATAAGATGTATTTTTGGCTATTTGGCAAAACGTTAAGTATTTTCCGCTGAAGATTTATGAAACGGCTCTACTTTATCACAAGCACAACGAAAACCAATAAAAATTTTGCCTTGAATCATCGGATACATATGTATCTTAATACGTATAGCAAATTGTTTACACAGCCGCGTGACATATAAAAACGGAATAGACTTTTGAAACCTAGAAGCTTCTCCAACCACTATCACGCTATTTGCATATGATCTAACCAAGTAAAGGAAATTTGAATACTGTTGATGTCATTTGTGTCTAAATGTTTCCTGAAATAAGGTTGTCTATCCTATTACTAATACTATCACATGCAAAGAACCTTCCTTTCAAGATAAGTCTAAAACTTTTCAAGTTAACTTAAGCCTTGAACTTATTTACTCAACTTCTATTTGAAGTAGTTCAGCCATCGAAGTCATAAACGCAATAGTGTCTTGTTCAAAAGGGCGTTATGAAGACCTATATCAAATAAGCGTCCAGTTGGCTTCATGAGTCGTAGATCCATCCATTCAAACCAATTTAAAGAATGTCTTTTGCCGTTGATGGAAATAATTTGTTGAGTTACTTTATCACTAATTTCCCTAAAGTACGTGTACACTTTTAAAGTTATTGGTTTGGATAAAAAGACGTTACAACAGAAATCCATAACTTGATGAAATCCTACAGGTATAATATTAAATATTTTCCGTGACAAGAAACGATTAGAGTAAAAAAGAAAATAGTGTGGCGCAAACGCAAATAGGAAACTCATATAGTCGTGGTGCTCTCATTTTTCTAGGGGACAATAAATACTTAGGTTCACAATAAGAGAATAGTGATCCCTTGAATTCTCTTCAGTTTTCGCGCCGATTCTGATATTGTTGTCAAATTTTGCCATAATTTACGATAAAGAGTGTCATTCGCGTGAATAGAGTTTTGAAAATGTTGAATAATTTAAATTTTCTCGGTTACTATATGAATTTCTACAGGTTGACTGCATTCTCCCAAAGTTTGTCGCCTGAGTATTCCTGGCCTCAACTTATGAAGGTATTATGCTGCATCGAATTTATACAAACAAATCAGTTCGAAATAATGAGTAGACTCAAAAAGTTAGATGATACGTTTATTCAAATATCAGAACACTCTCTACTATATATGAAAAAGTTTAAAAAACCAAGTGCATGGTTACATCACTTCCTTAAAAATTAAAAAGGCAGGAACAGACAACATCAAAACCTTCTGATAAAGATTCTCTGTCAAATGACCTTATAATTCATTACAACTGAGTAACCCGCTATGTAAATTGTATCATATTAGCGCCTTATATATAACTGAGATACCGAGGTTGGCAAAAAAACTAAAACAAAATGTCAACATTTGTGGTTAAAGAATAACGATGAGTTTTTTTAATTACTACTAGTCAATCCTTAAATGTCAGGCAAACATTCAAACTCAACTGCATAGTTTACAGTTTAAAGTTAAATCTTGAGCGGAAATTTGGAACTGTTAAATTCCAAGATCCCTCATCCAAGTCCTAAAGACTGAAAAAAGTAGCAAATCTCCTAGTCAGGGAGTCATAAAAGGCTGGCAGCAGTGAATATTTGCAAATCTCAACTGCATAATTGAGCAGTATACAAACATTCTGCAGAGAAGATTCTAAGGTCGTGTACTTAATTTATATTTTAATGCAACCGTTGGTAGTGAATGACTTGAGGAGTCTTCGCGCTCTATACAGAATGAAATGGTTCGTTTTATTGGACAAGCCCTTAGTCCAGCTTCAATTTTAGTCGTACACTGCCTGATAGTCAGTAATCATCAAATAAGAAATCATTAGAGAGTCGGCCGAGAGTACTAAAATGTTGATTTTGAAATCTGTTTCGGACCATGGAGAAGAAATGTTAGTAGAATTTAGTTCAGATATGAGGAAAGCTTTTAGCTACATTTTCGTATGCAAACTCTAAAGTCCATAACGCCTATGAGCGAAGTACAATTAACAATTTTAATACATATAATAGCAAGTCTGACTGTATTTCAGTTGCACTAGCGAGAAACTGTAATCCCCTGTCAGTGAGTAGCTAATATGTAATAACATGGTTGCTGGTGAATTTTAGGGGAGAAATTATACAGGTTCCACGTTCAGAGTAATTAGCCAGAGTAAAAGAATTACATCTTGGGATAACGACTTACACAGCAGATTTATTAAGACAAAGAAAGTCCAAACCAAATACTTTGTAGCGGTAAATAAATCCCCAAAATAAATAGCTCTAAGTTTTCGACATTGGATGCTGACCATATGTTTTAGTGGACTCATCTAGCTGAAGGCGCTCGGTCATGCATCCGCACCAGATCACGTGTGGTAACGCTGTGCTCAACATCTACCGCAATCGCTAGCCAGATTAGATTAGAGAATTCCTATATATTGGCAATCGCCAAATAAACTCTTCCGATCTCCTCAACTCTGTCTTTTGATTTCTCTGGGTGGGAACGAATTATATTAGAATGTGTTACTGGTAAAAGCGTTGTCAAACACTGAATACCTGTGTCATCTTCATTGGTGAGACCGACGTGATCTGGTACACCTAATTACAACTGTGAGTCTGTTCCTTTTTGCGATTTTTTTTATATATCATTGCCTTATTTTTTATTTTTTAAACATTGTGATTTTTTCGTGCTTTTTCTTGGATATATATTTTTTCCCTCGTTCATCATCGTACTTCCTATTTCATCATGACTGAAAAGACACCCAAAGTACTCAGGCTTAAGACTTTGTCCCCACCTTCGTTTCAACTGATGCCTTTCTGGCCCGATAATATCGAAGCCTGGTTCTGCTACGCAGAAGCCGACTTTTCTGAGCACGGCGTGATCGACACACGTGCACAATTCCTCGCAGTAGTCAAGGCACTACCACGGGAATTCAACAGGTACGTAACACCTAGTATGTTTACTAGTGATGTTTCTGACCCGTACGAAACCTTAGAACGTTCGATTCTTAAACGAGGAGACCTAACCGATCGACAAAGTTTATATCAACTCTTTAATAACATAGACCTGCAGCACGGTTCTGCTACAGACATGTTGCAAAGGATGAGAGAGGTTATAGGACTGAGAAATTTCGACGAAGGCCTATTCAAAAAACTTTTCTTGTCCAAACTTACACAACACGTGCAAGCGGTTCTGGTCTCGTTTCAGAAGAACGCCTTAGACGAGCTGGCTGCATCTGCCGATCGTATCTTATAAATTACGAAATCTTCTACTACCGAGGTTTTTTCAGTCAAGGAAAAGCCTCAAACGACTCAGAATGACATAACCGAGTTAAGTCATACGCTCACGCGTTATCCTAATCTTCGTACCGACCGTGAGAGATCGCGCACTCCACGTAGAAGCATTTCACGTAAGCGATCTGTCTCTAGACCACGAGAGACAGATAACCCCGACTGGTGCTGGTATCATAACCAGTATGGAAAGTCTTCCAGAAAATGAAGAAAACCCTGCAATTTTCCCAACACGAAACCGACTGACTCGAAAAACAACTCGGGAAACTTCCGAGCCGTCACGCGTTATCGGCAACCGTAGCCGGCGAACATAGCCGTCTGTTGTACGTCACAGATGTGACAACGAGAGTTCGCTACCTCGTCGACACTGGCGCAGAAGTTAGCGTTCTCGCAGCGAATCCCAACGATCGGCTTCAAGAATCGGCTCTAAACTTACAGGCGGCAAACGGAAAACCGATCGCTACGTATGGCAAAAGGTACGTTTACCTTAACGTGGGTTCACGCAAACCCATTCACTGGATCTTCGTTGTTGCTGATGTTTCTACGCCAATCATTGGTATGGATCTTCTACAACACCATAATCTGATCATCGACACGCGCAAACGGAAGCTAGTAGACGGAAACACTAATTTGTTCGTTCGTGTAACTTCTTTTACTGGTTACAGATTATCCCCAGTCACAATTAAGCATATGATAGACCCACTCTATCAACCACTACTCGATAGGTACTCTGGGATACAACAAACTCAATCGAAACTACCGTGTGTAACCAGAAATGTTACACATCACATCACGACTACAGGACCACCTGTATTTTCTAAAGCACGCCGACTAGCTCCTGAAAAACTAAGGTTAGCGAAAAACGAATTCGATCACATGATAGACTTAGGGATCATATGACCGTCAAATAGCCCGTATACATCTCCGTTGCACATGGTCCCTAAAAGGTACAGCAACGATTGGCGTCCAACTGGTGACTATTGGAAACTGAATGCAAAAACCATTCCCGATCGTTACCCGTTGCCCCACATTCACGATTTGACAGCTACCTTGAAAGGTACAACTGTCTTTTCGAAAATCGACTTGGTTAAAGCGTATAACCAAATCCCTATGGCTACTGACGACATACCGAAAACAGCTATCATAACTCCCTTCGGACTCTATGAATTTTCGCGAATGCCTTTCGGTCTAAGAAATGCTGCTCAAACATTCCAAAGATTCATAGACGACGTTTTTCGAGGTCTCAACTTCGTACA
This sequence comes from Schistosoma bovis, assembly GCA_944470425.2. Lineage (NCBI taxonomy): Eukaryota > Metazoa > Platyhelminthes > Trematoda > Strigeidida > Schistosomatidae > Schistosoma > Schistosoma bovis. Next base: position 84,883,505 of record OX103953.1, read on the forward strand.
TGCGTATGTTGACGACTGTCTAATCGCAAGTCCGGACAGAGAAACACATCTCAAGCATCTGGATCTTGTTTTCGACCGACTACAAAAACATGGCATTACTGTAAACGTTCAGAAATGCCAATTCGGAACCGACTCATTAAACTTCCTAGGACACGCTACAGATGCTCAAGGCATTCGACCCCTTAGGACCAAAGTGGCGGCCATTCTGGATTACCCAGAACCGACCACCGTCAAGCAATTGCGCACGTTTAACGGCCTGGTAAATTTCTATAAACGCTTCATACCGAAATGCGCATTACTTATGAAGCCTCTTACCGATCAACTTCGTGGAAATGCAAAATCCATCAATGTGGACGACACCGCACGAAAAGCATTCTTCACAGTCAAGGAACTCATCGCTAAAGCAACAATCCTTGCACATCAGAGCACCCAAGCACCCATTAGCATCGCAGAAGGCGCATCCGACTCAGCAGTCGGAGGAGTCTTACAACAATGAGTTAACAACTCCTGGCAACCCTTGGCATTTTTCTCTAGAAGGTTGCTAGACACCGAATCGAGGTACAGCACATTCGGTAGGGAACTCCTAGCTATGTATTGTGCTGTACGGCATTCTCAACACTACATCGAAGGTCGTGAATTCACTCTTTTCACTGACCATAAACCACTCACCTTCTCGCTAAGCTCTACTTCAGACAAGTACTCTCCCCGTGAGTCTCGACAACTAGACTACATTTCGCAGTTTATTTCAGATATTCAACACATCTCTGGAGCAAACAATGTAGTTGCAGACGCCTTATCTCGCATAACTTCCTTGAACAGTTTCCAAGGAATCGACCTTCTTAAACTCGCCGAGCTTCAAAAAGAAGACACTGATCTTCAGTACGAGTCATCGTCCACAACCCTTAAACTACGCATCAAACAGATGGGAACAGGTAAGGAAACCTTACTTTGTGACACATCTACAGGTAGGAATCGCCCAATCGTGCCGAAACATTATCGACACAATGTCTTAAACACGTTGCACAAACTTTCCCATCCAGGTGTTCGTGCAACCATCAAGCTTATAGCAGAACGGTTTTGCTGACCTGGCATGAATAAAGACGTGAGGGAGTGGGCACGCTCCTGTGTAAGCTGCCAAAAATTTAAGGTTATCGGACTCAATAAATGTCCCTTAGGCTCGTTTAAAACTCCCGATGCTCGTTTCGACCATGTTCATCTGGATTTGGTAGGACCGTTACCAGATTCAAATGGATACTCTTACCTCTTAACCTGCGTAGACCGTTTCACTCGCTGGCCAGAAGCAGTACCTATCAAGGACATCACTGCTGAAACAGTGACCTGCACATTCGTCGAACGATGGGTAGCAAACTTCGTCTGCCCTTCAACCATCACTACAGACCGCGGACGTCAGTTTGAATCTGATCTTTTCCGTCGTCTGACCACAATTTTAGGAATCACTCGATTCCGAACGACCGCCTACCACCCACAAGCAAACGCGCTGGTAGAACGCTTTCATCGACAACTAAAAGCTTCCCTATCAGCTGCAAACATTTCACAGTGGACCGACGCTCTTCCACTCGTCTTACTAGGTATCCGCAATGCAGTGAAAGCTGACATTGGATACACTGCGGCTCAACTCGTTTATGGAACGACACTTTGACTTCCAGGAGAACTCGTGGATCCTTCGTCCTCTTCAGTGAACATGGATCTACACGAACAGGCTTACAAACGCAACGCGTTCAGTTAAACCTGCTTCCACTCGACCTCAATCAACCGATGTTTTCGTTCAACCTGACTTACGATATAGTACACACGTTTTCATTCGTCGAGACTCGCATCGACGACCTTTTGAATCAGCATACGAAGGACCTTTCAAAGTTCTTCAACGCAAACCGAAGTACTATCTAATCGATAAGGACGGAACCAACGATAGCATCAGCATCGATCGCCTCAAAGCAGCGTATTTAGAAGGAAATCCTATCTACGTCGATTTTCCTTCGGTACAATCGAATGACACGACTCCACTCATAATTCCTCAATCGACAACTAACACACGCGATGATACTCCGAATGTATCTGAAAATAAACTTAAAACGACACGTTCTGGAAGAAGAGTTAGATTTCCAGAACATTCAACCGACTATTGCACGTAAGGAACTACTAGACATTTAATATTATCTCGATCTTTCTTTTTACGATACATAATATATTGTAAGATCCATTTTGAATGTTTTGTGTGTTGGTGAAAATTCCTCCATGTATATACTTGTACTTTGTTCCTATTGATCTCCTTAGTTGTACATTGTTGTCTTTTGATTACATTTGAATTGTTAATACTTGTATTTTTTATCATAGTTTTTGTTTTTCTTACGCATTCACTAGGTTTGTGTTTCTTCCTGAACTGCATCTGTGTTGTTTTACTTGACACTTGTTCTTGGTGGTGGCCATATTGATTTGCTCCTCCTTTTGTGTGTGTTCTATCCAGTCAGGATAGAATAACGTTCATTTGTTGTGATTGGTAATTTCCCCTCATCTTTTATCAACTTCTTTATTTGTTGTAATTTAGATTTGATTGATTGAACAATTGTTGGTTGAATAGCCGGGTGGTAATATTTGCTTAGGTAACGATTAACATTTAAATTAATGATGAATTATAGAACCGTTATTTACCCGATTACTTGTTTTGATTTTGACGGAAGAGGGCGCGTGTCTAACGTACCTGGACGGCTATTCTTCTATCCAAACCGTAGTTTAGATTCTACATATATTTTAAAAAAAACAGTTTTAATATCCTTATATATTTATATTTTTATTTCAAAAAAAACATTATAAATTTTTTTTAACGAAATTACGTGTAAATCAGTTTATATTCCAATTTTTTCGCCGACATTGTGTGTTTACGCACATACGAGTGTATTTCGACATGCACTTACATTTTCTTTTTCAGGACGGCTGGAAAAGAACGATGCAGTTTACGAGGATTCGAAATTTTTGTTGTAACTTCTCTTTTTTACTATGTTGTACCTCGGTCCCATATAGTAAGGAAAGACGACCAGACGCTGCTTAACTTAGTAAGCTATCAGAAGAGTGTTTACCAACGACAAACTCGTTGAGTTAAAAATTCTGGCTGGTCACGTCTTAGGGTCGTCACTGTCCCACTAGGGGTGAGTGATCTGTAGCGGTAAATAAATCCCCAAAATAAATAGCTCTAAGTTTTCGACATTGGATGCTGACCATATGTTTCAGTGGACTTGTAGAATTATGGTCTACTATGATATTAGTACTGCTCTAATAATAAACCTAATCCCAAAATTGTAGATTCGTCATGATATAACTGCCTAATCTATAAGATCTTACGTGGAAGTCACACCAGCGACTACACCAACTCACTGTATCGTATCAATTACCAATACATGATGAGGAACAAGGTTAGGCTAGAGAAAGAACAATATATTTAATATGAATAGAAGATATAAAGTAACACTGAGATGGACCACGTCTGCATGGACGAGCCATGCCATTCGATCAACTCCAGTCCATTCAATTCCTTGTTCGCGCCTTCTCCATTGTTAGGTATTTCTCCGCGTTAAATATTGAATATCTATTTTCTGAGTAGTCTCGTGTTCACAGCTTTGTGTATTGTGTGGCTATTGTCTAATGCCACTACACTACTCTCCCACCAGAATCAACGTGATGTTGGTTCGATACCAAATTGGATGGGATCGTCGCGCGCCGGAGGTTACCAAGACTAGGAAGAATCCCCCGGGTAATGATAAGCTGAAAGATAAATCAAAAAAAAGGCGGCAGCATCTGGTCGGGAAATTTATGTAATAATTTTTTAAAAAAATCTGCCTTCATGCTTAACACACTTAAAATGACAATTTGAGTGAAGATTATTTGAGCTATAAAAAATGGGATTACAGTAATAATAATAAAACAATGCGTGTTAATAGCCGTTGGTTAATAACTTGACGTATAGGTAGTAAGTATTTTGTGTTTAGAAATGTTAATATTGGTATTAGTTTTGGTTTAAATTATGAAATCAGATAACGATTATGCCGGTAAGTTGTCCATATGAATTGATTTCCAATTGCATCTGTATTAGTAGACTAACTGAAAGAACAAAAGTATTACCATGGAAAAGAATTCCAACTAGTGTTCCAGTTAGTTTGATACGGTTTATTTAGTTACGGGGAGATTTTCTCAACCTCATTTTTACTTGACCGTGATAGAATTTAGTAATACTACTAATACACATGAATGGTTATCAAAATAAAATTTAAATACGTGAGTGATAATTATATGAATTTTGGACAGATAGCTAGGAACAAATCGCTAAACATGAGTGTATTCGTAAGAGACATGCTCTAGACTCAATGTTCTGATCTGTGATAGACTATTTATTTATATTTATACTTGCCGGCTGATGGGCATACAAGTTAGTTGCACGTATGCGGGCAGAATACGATTTAAATGAGATATGGTGATTATAAATTACTGAAATCAGTTAAGCCTGTGTCACATTACTAAGTGATGTGGTGCTGTAAGATGTATTTAGCTAAATAAGTTTTTACAAGATGATTAACCGTGAGTGATGCTCATGTGATTATCAGGGAGTCCATAAGTTGTAACCAAGGGGAGTACACTCCCAACTCATGTCTATGATAATGGCTTGAACCTTAGTCAGTGTTGGGGTAAATTCGACATTGATGTTTTCAGTTTACAGGAGATTTGCTCGACTGCTTATACTGATTATTTGCATGCATGATTGTGTCGCTAAACCATCAATTAGACTGACAAAGTTTTGAGATATTTACTGAGTGAGCAACTGATAGAGAAACATACTGTAATCATCTGTGATGGATGAAGATACCAAGAAAACAACACCATTTAATGGTAATTATAAGTCAATTTGTTGACCGATTTCGTTAATAGTTACATTAATTTTATCAGTCATATTACGTGATTGTCAAGTTATGACAATGCTTTATGACGATATCCTGAAACTATTAAATTTAACTAGTTATAGTGTTGATTAAGGATTAGTCAGTGGAAAAATAGTATTGTTGCTTTAGGTGATTCAAAATCATCAGAAACTTATAACGTTAAAGAATCCGAGACGCCTAATTTAATTATAAATTTCAATTCAGAAATATTCGTTTAGTGATAATTTTAGTAGGCTAGGGAGTTTTGATTTTAAACGTTTGTTTAGTCAACAGCTACCTGGGGATTTAGTTATTTGACTAGTGCCGTTGATAGTACCTAAATTTGTAATCTAATTATCTAAACTATGTCTGCATTTTAGGCTGCTACTATGATAAACCAATCCATAAACCCAAATACGATTAGCAACAACGACTATGATGGGTTTATTTATACACGTTAAAGGCGATTCAGATGATTTCTAAATTTAGAAGACATGGAGATATAGTGTAACGTATGTATGGGCCAGGTTAACAAGCAGGTTGTTGACGTATATGACGATTTAAAAATAATGAAGATGACCAGAAAATAATTTCAAAGTTAAGACTGCTTGTGAAACTTCAGGCAGGAATATGACGCGTTATGAACCGCATTTAGCCTAGGGACACTTACAAATATATGGCAAGAGTGTAGTGGCATTGGACAATAGCCACACAATCCACAAAGCTGTGAACACGAGACTACTCAGAAAATAAATATTCAATATTTAACGCGGAGAAATACCTAACAATGGAGAAGGCGCGAACAAGGAATTGAATGGACTGGAGTTGATCGAATGGCATGGCTCGTCCATGCAGGCGTGGTCCCTGCTGGATATTATCCTATATCTCATTCATATTAAATATATTGTTCTTTCTCTAGCCTAACCTTGTTCCTCATCATGTATTGGTAATTGATACGATACAGTGAGTTGGTGTAGTCGCTGGTGTGACTTCCACGTAAGATCTTATAGATTAGGCAGTTATATCATGACGAATCTACAATTTTGGGATTAGGTTTATTATTAGAGCAGTACTAATATCATATTAGACCATAACCCTACAAGAGCAACTGGAAAACATATACATGTTAAGTACAAAAAAATCATTAAGTAAAATAACTGAACTCGCCTGGGTTATTTTTGAAAATTAGATTATTCAGTGTACGGCATATATAACACCATTCGTAAGGAGTAGTAATGATCCAAAAGTATCCAGAATAAAACATGCAGTATGGCAATTAATTCCAGGGTGCTTGATGCTGTTGAGGTTTTTGACACTCACTCGGATCAGAACAATCGAATGAATCCAGATAATTGTATGGTTGTCATTGAACGAACCATCTAAAAATGATTGCAGAAAACTTATAGCTGAAACTCACCGTATGTTTTTGGAGTAGTCATCCTCGTTGTTTGGCAATGGAACTCGAGAATATGAAATTAGGCAGGCAGTGGTCGGAAGAAAAGATATTACAGGATAGTGCATCGCTTAAAACAGGTTGAGGTGTTAAGTGAATGAACACTGATAATTAGATCCAGATAACTATTTAGTCTTTGATCGCATTGTTAGTCAATGTATATTTACGCTATTTACAGGTCATATTTGCTAGAGCTTGATGTTTAAACAAGACTATGTCGCTGAAGCATGTAAATGCTATTACAGCTTGTTAACAAATCATCAAAGCTAATTAGTTAATATAGACGACCAGTTTTTATTATCGATTGAGCTAGTTTGTCATGAGGACTAATCAATATAACATTACGATAATGCATGTGAGCATTAATCAGAGGACTATTGGAATACAGGGTTAACATAAATATAAAATCGATCGAGAAAGTTGAAGTGGAAATAAGGATTATTAATAATAGGTTGCGTTTCTTTAGTTGGGCTCACCAATTTAGAACTATGGTCTACTATGATATTAGTACTGCTCTTATAATAAACCTAATCCCAAAATTGTAGATTCGTCATGATATAACTGCCTAATCTATAAGATCTTACGTGGAAGTCACACCAGCGACTACACCAACTCACTGTATCGTATCAATTACCAATACATGATGAGGAACAAGGTTAGGCTAGAGAAAGAACAATATATTTAATATGAATAGAAGATATAAAGTAACACTGAGATGGACCACGTCTGCATGGACGAGCCATGCCATTCGATCAACTCCAGTCCATTCAATTCCTTGTTCGCGCCTTCTCCATTGTTAGGTATTTCTCCGCGTTAAATATTGAATATTTATTTTCTGAGTAGTCTCGTGTTCACAGCTTTGTGGATTGTGTGGCTATTGTCCAATGCCACTACAGACTCATCTAGCTGAAGGCGCTCGGTCATGCATCCGCACCAGATCACGTGTGGTAACGCTGTGCTCAACATCTACCGCAATCGCTAGCCAGATTAGATTAGAGAATTCCTATATATTGGCAATCGCCAAATAAACTCTTCCGATCTCCTCGACTCTGTCTTTTGATTTCTCTGGGTGGGAACGAATTATATTAGAATGTGTTACTGGTAAAAGCGTTGTCAAACACTGAATACCTGTGTCTTCTTCAACTTGAATAACATCTAAAAAATACTCTTTCTTCTGCAGATGGGCTTAATGGTTCAGCTGATAGATTAGACTGTTTGAAGAATGGCCAGTTTGATTTTTAGGGTGTTGCTGATATGTGACCGAAAACAGTGTGGCTGAAACCCATAAGCCCTTACGTTTCCATCTCAATCAGATTATTTCATTTCAAATGTCGAAATAAAATATCATGGAGTTTGTGGAGATAGATTTAATAAACCTATTTTGTAAATAGTTTTAGATATCTTTTGCATTTATTTTGCCAATTCTCACAATCTGTACATTTAACATTAATCGGTTGAATTTACGCGCGCTGGTATTTTTCCTCGCTGAGCAAATTTTATTGTTTTGATCGTTCATTACGATTCAAGACTACTGTTTTCACTTTAATTGAATTTATTTCCGCCAAAGTATTCGACTAGAGTATCGTTTACTGTTTCACAATTAGTTTATCGTCGGTTCTCTTGAGTACTTTATTTTTCTACTGTATCTGTTAGTATGTAGTGGTATTGGACTATAACCACACAATCCTCAAAGGTGAATACGAGATTACTCGGAAAATAGATATTCAATATTTAACGCGGAGAGATACCTAACGATGGAGAGGGCGCGAACAAGGGGTTGAAGGAATTGGAGTTGATCGAATGTCATGGCTCGACCATGCAGGCGTGGTCCCTGCTGAATATTACCTTGTATCTTTTATTCATATTAAACATATTGTTCTTTCTCTAGCCTAAGCTTGTTCTTCATCATGTATTGGTAGTTGTTACGATACTGTGAGTTGGTGACTTCCACGTAAGATCTTATAGATTAGGCAGTTATATCATGGCAAATCTACAATTTTAGGATTAGGTCTATTATTAGAGCAGTACTAATATCATAGTAGACCATAATTCTACAAGTACTTTTGGTCCTAGTGTAGAATTATGGTCTACTACGATATTAGTACTGCTCTAATAATAGACCTAATCCTAAATTTGTAGATTCGTCATGATATAACTGCCTAATCTATAAGATCTTACGTGGAAGTCACACCATCGACTACGCCAACTCACTGTATCGTATCAATTACCAATACATGATGTATAAGAAGGTTAAGTTTAGAGAAAGAACAATATATTTAATATGAATAGAGACCACGCCTGCATGGCCGAGCCATGCCACTCGATCAACTCCAGTCCATTCAATTCATTGTTCGCGCCTTCTCCATTGTTGGGTATTTCTCCGCGTTAAATATTGAATATCTATTTTCTGAGTAGTCTCGTGTTCACAGCTTTGTGGATTGTGTGGCTATTGTCCAATGCCACTACACTACTCTCCCACCAGAATCAACGTGATGTTGGTTCGATACCAAATTGGATGGGATCGTCGTGCGCCGAAGGTTACCAAGACTAGGAAGAATCCCCCGGGTAATGATAAGCTGAAAGATAAATCAAAAAGAAAGGCGGCAGCATCTGGTCGGGAAATACATGTAATAATTTTTTTTTTAAATCTGCCTTCATGCTTAACACACTTAAAATGACAATTTGGGTGAAGATTATTTGAGCTATAAAAAAAATGGGATTACAATAATAATAATAATAAAACAATGCGTGTTAATAGCCGTTGGTTAATAACTTGACGTATAGGTAGTAAGTATTTTGTGTTTAGAAATATTAAAGTAATGAATATTGTAGAAATGTTAATATTGGTATTAGTTTTGGTTTAAATTATGAAACCAATTAACAATTATGCTGGTAACCCGTCCATAAGTGATTTCCAATTGCATCTGTATTAGTAGGCTAACTGGGAGAACAAAAGTATTACCATGGAAAAGAATTCCAACTAGTGTTCCAGTTAGTTTGATACGGTTTATTTAGTTACGGGGAGATTTTCTCAACCTCATTTTTACTTGACCGTGATAGAATTTAGTAATACTACTAATACACATGAATGGTTATCAAAACAATATTTAAATACGTGAGTGATAATTATGTGAATTTTGGACAGATAGCTAGAAGCAAATCGTTAAAAATGAGTGTATTCGTAAGAGACATGCTCTAGACTCAATGTTTTGAGTTGCCATAGACTATTTATACATATTTATACCTGACGGCTGATGATGCATACAAGTTAGTTGCAAGTATGCAGTTTATCATAAGGCGGAACACGATTTAATTGAGATATAGTGGTTATAAGTTATTGAAATCAGTTAAGCCTATGTGTCATATTACGAAGTGATGTGGTGCTGCAAGATGTATTTAGCTAAATATGTTTTTACAAGATGATTAATAGTGAGTGATGCTCATGTGATTATCAGGGAGAACATAAGTTGTAACCAAGGGGAGGTACACTCCCAACTCATGTCTATGACAATGGCTTGAACCTTAGTCAGTGTTGGGGTAAATTCGACATTGATGTTTTCAGTTTGCAGGAGATTTGCTCGACTGCTTATACTGATTATTTGCATGCATGATTGTGTCGCTAAACCATCAATTAGACTGACAAGGTTTTGAGATATTTACTGAATGAGCAACTGATAGAGAAACATACTGTAATCATCTGTGATGGATGAAGATACCAAGAAAACAACACCATTTAATGGTAATTATAAGTCAATTTGTTGACCGATTTCGTTACTAGTTTCATTAATTTTATCAGTCATATTACGTGATTGTCAAGTTATGACAATGCTTTATGACGATATCCTGAAACTATTAAATTTAACTAGTTATAGTGTTGATTAAGGATTAGTCAGTGGAAAAATAGTATTGTTGCTTTAGGTGATTCAAAATCATCAGAAATTTATAACGTTAAAGAATCCGAGACGCCTAATTTAATTATAAATTTCAATTCAGAAATATTCGTTTAGTGTTCATTCTAGTAGGCTACTGAGTTTTGATTTTAAACGTTTGTTTAGCCAACAGCTACTTGGGGATTTAGTTATTTCACTAGTGCAGTTGATAGTATCTAAATTTTTAATCTTATTATTTAAACTATGTTCGCATTTTAGGCTGCTAATATGATACACCAATCCATAAACCCAAATACGATTAGCAACAACGACTATGATGGGTTTATTGATAAATGTTAAAGGCGATCCAGATGATTTCTAAATTTATAAGACATGGAGATATAGTGTAACGTATGTATGGGCTAGGTTAACATGCAGGTTGTTGACGTATATGACGATTTAAAAATAATGAACATGACCAGAAAATAATTTTAAAGTTTAGACTGCTTGTGAAACTTTAGGCAGGAATATGATGCGTTATAAACATTCCATAAGAAGTTACTGCATTTAGCCTAGGGACACTTACAAATATATAGCAAAAGAAACCGAAAAACATATACATGTTAAGTAAAAAAAATCATCCAGTAAAATAGTTGAACTCGCCTGGATTATTTTTGAAAATTAGATTATTCAGTGGACGACATATATAACGCTATTCGTGAGTAGTATTGATCCAAAAGCATCCAGAATAAAACATGCAGTATGGCAATTAATTCCAGGGTGATTGATGCTGTTGAGGTTTTTGACACTCGCTCGGATCAGAACAATCGAATGAATCCAGATAATTGTATGGTTGTCATTGAACGAACCATCTAAAAATGATTGCAGAAAAACTTATAGCTGAAACTCACCGTATGTTTTTGGAGTAGTCATCCTCGTTGTTTGGCAATGGAACTCGAGAATATGAAATTAGGCAGGCAGTGGTCAGAAGAAAAGATATTACAGGATAGTGCATCGTTTAAAACAGGATGAGGTGTTAAGTGGTTAATAGTTTCATTATGGTCTACTACGATATTAGTACTGCTCTAATAATAGACCTAATCCTAAATTTGTAGATTCGTCATGATATAACTGCCTAATCTATAAGATCTTACGTGGAAGTCACACCATCGACTACGCCAACTCACTGTATCGTATCAATTACCAATACATGATGTATAAGAAGGTTAAGTTTAGAGAAAGAACAATATATTTAATATGAATAGAGACCACGCCTGCATGGCCGAGCCATGCCACTCGATCAACTCCAGTCCATTCAATTCATTGTTCGCGCCTTCTCCATTGTTGGGTATTTCTCCGCGTTAAATATTGAATATCTATTTTCTGAGTAGTCTCGTGTTCACAGCTTTGTGGATTGTGTGGCTATTGTCCAATGCCACTACACTAGCAACATACAGTCCTCCAATTTTTGGTCGTAGATCTTTTTTGTCTCAGAGCATCATTGCATCTGGCTCTTTTGTTTCGAAAAGGACCCCTTTTTAAATGATCGGACAGTGCAAAACAAGCAGTTGCCAACGCCCGGTTGTCGTTGTCCTATTGAAAGCGGCATGCAGTGTGATGAGTGTGTAGTGGCATTGGACAATAGCCACACAATCCACAAAGCTGTGTACACGAGACTACTCAGAAAATAGATATTCAATATTTAACGCGGAGAAATACCTAACAATGGAGAAGGCGCGAACAATGAATTGAATGGACTGGAGTTGATCGAGTGGCATGGCTCGGCCATGCAGGCGTGGTCTCTATTCATATTAAATATATTGTTCCTTCTCTAAACTAAGCTGGTTCTTCATCATGTATTGGTAATTGATACGATACAGTGAGTTGGCGTAGTCGATGGTGTGACTTCCACGTAAGATCTTATAGATTAGGCAGTTATATCATGACGAATCTACAAATTTAGGATTAGGTCTATTATTAGAGCAGTACTAATATCATAGTAGACCATAGTTCTACATTGGTAAGCCCGACTAGAAAAACGCAACCTATTATTATTAATCCTTATTTCCACTTCAACTTTCTCGATCGATTTTATATTTATGTTAACACTGTATTCTAATAGTCCTCTGATTAATGCTCACATGCATTATCGTAATGTTATATTGATTAGTCCTCATGACAAACTAGCTCAATCGATAATAAAAACTGGTCGTCTATATTAACTAATTAGCTTTGATGATTTGTTAACAAGCTGTAATAGCATTTACATGCTTCAGCGACATAGTCTTGTTTAAACATCAAGCTCTAGCAAATATGACCTGTAAATAGCGTAAATATACATTGACTAACAATGCGATCAAGGACTTAATAGTTATCTGGATCTAATATTCAGTGTTCCTTATCTTATTACCTCATCCTGTTTTAAACTATACACTATCCTGTAATATCTTTTCTTCCGACCACTGCCTGCCTAATTTCATATTCTCGAGTTCCATTGCCAAACAACGAGGATGACTACTCCAAAAACATACGGTGAGTTCCAGCTATAAGTTTTCTGCAATCATAAGTTCATTTTAGATGGCACACACACAATTATCTGGATTCTTTCGATTGTTCTGATCAGAGCGAGTCCCAAAGACCTCAACAGCATCAAGCACCCTGGAAGTGATTGCCATACTGTATGTTTTATTCTGGATGCTTTTGGATCATTACTACTCCTCACGAATGGCGTTATATATGTCGTCCACTGAATAATCCAATTTTCAAAAATAATCCAGGCGAGTTCAACTATTTTACTGGATGATTTTTTTTTGTACTTAACATGTATATGTTTTTCAGTTGCTTTTGCCACTTATTTGTAAGTGTCCCTAGGCTAAATGTCGTAACTTCTCATGGAATGTTTATAACGCGTTACATTCCTGCCTCAAGTTTCATAAGCAGTCTTGACTTTAAAATTACTTTTCCTGGTCATGTTCATTATTTTTAAATTTTTATATACGTCAACAACCTGCATGTTAACATGGCCCGTACATACATTACACTATATCTTCATATCTTTTGAATTTAGAAATCATCTGAATCGCCTATAACATTTATCGATAAACCCATCATAGTCGTTGTTGCTAATCGTATTTGGGTTTATGGATTGGTTTATCATATTAGCAGCCTAAAATGCGAACATAGTTTAGATAATAAGATTAAAAATTTAGGTACTATCAACTGCACTAGTGAAATAACTAAATCCCCAAGTAGCTGTTGGCTAAACAAACGTTTAAAATCAAAACTCCGTAGCCTACTAGAATTAACACTAAACGAATATTTCTGAATTAAAATTTATAATTAAATTAGGCGTCTCGGATTCTTTCTGATGATTTCGAATCACCTAAAGCAACAATACTATTTTTCCACTGACTAATCCTCAATCAACACTATAACTAGCTAAACGTAATAGTTTCAAGATATCGTCATAAAGCATTGTCATAACTTGACAATCACGTAATATGACTGATAAAATTAATGTAACTATTAACGAAATCGGTCAACAAATTGACTTATAATTACCATTATATGGTGTTGTTTTCTTGGTATCTTCATCCATCACAGATGATTACAGTATGTTTCTCTATCAGTTGCTCATTCAGTAAATATCTCAAAACCTTGTCAGTCTAATTGGAGGTTTAGCGATACAATCATGCATGCAAATAATCAGTATAAGCAGTCGAGCAAATCTCCTGCAAACTGAAAACATCAATGTCGAATTTACCCCAACACTCACTAAGGTTCAAGCCATTATCATAGACGTGAGTTGGGAGTGTACTCCCCTTGGTTACAACTTGTGTTCTTCCTGATAATCACATGAGCATCACTCACTGTTAATCATCTTGTAAAAGCTTATTTAGCTGAATACATCCTGCGGCACCACATCACTTCGTAATATGACACAGGCCTAACTGATTTTAATAACCTATAACCACTATATCTCAATTAAATCGTATTCCGCCTTATGATAAACTGCATACTTGCAACTAACTTGTATGCATCATCAGCCGTCAGGTATAAATATGTATAAATAGTCTATGGCAACTCAAAACATTGAGTCTAGAGCATGTCTCTTACGAATACACTCATTTTTAACGATTTGCTTCTAGCTATCTGTCCAAAATTCACATAATTATCACTCACGTATTTAAATATTGTTTTGATAACCATTCATGTGTATTAGTAGTATTACTAAATTCTATCACGGTCAGGTAAAAATGAGGTTGAGAAAATCTCCCCGTAACTAAATAAACCGTATCAAACTAACTGGAACACTAGTTGGAATTCTTTTCCATGGTAATACTTTTGTTCTCCCAGTTAGCCTACTAATACAGATGCAATAGGAATTCAACTTATATGGACAACTTACCGGCATAATCGTTATCCGATTTCATAATTTAAACCAAAACTAATACCAATATTAACATTTCTACAATATTCATTATTTTAATATTTCTAAACACAAAATAATTACTGCCTATAATTCAAGTTATTAACACGCATCGTTTTATTATTATTATTATAATCTCATTTTTTATAGTTCAAATAATCTTCACCCAAATTTTCATTTCAAGCGTTTTAAGCATGAAGGCAGATATTTTAAAATTATTACATGTATTTCCCGACCAGATGCTGCCGCTTTCTTTTTGATTTATCTTTCAGCTTACCAATACCCGGAGGATTCTTATTATCCTTGGTAACCTCCGGCGCGCGACGATCCCATCCAATTTGGTATCGAACCAACATCACGTTGATTCTGGTGGGAGAGTAGTGTAGTGGCATTGGACAATAGCCACACAATCCACAAAGCTGTGTACACGAGACTACTCAGAAAATAGATATTCAATATTTAACGCGGAGAAATACCTAACAATGGAGAAGGCGCGAACAATGAATTGAATGGACTGGAGTTGATCGAGTGGCATGGCTCGGCCATGCAGGCGTGGTCTCTATTCATATTAAATATATTGTTCCTTCTCTAAACTAAGCTGGTTCTTCATCATGTATTGGTAATTGATACGATACAGTGAGTTGGCGTAGTCGATGGTGTGACTTCCACGTAAGATCTTATAGATTAGGCAGTTATATCATGACGAATCTACAAATTTAGGATTAGGTCTATTATTAGAGCAGTACTAATATCATAGTAGACCATAGTTCTACAAGTGCAAAGGCTGGTACCACGAAGTTTGCACGAATTTAACTCCTGCGGCTTTCAAAAGGTTCAGTAAAAAAGGTTGCGTCTGGCTTTGTCAACAGTGCTGTTCGGATGCAAACAGCTTGTTAACTGAGGCCATCTCACTAGTAGATGCTGCGAAAAAGTGTTTTAGCAAGCATAGTCGGGACACATGAAACAGGACTTGCTCTGTCGACACGCAAATTGATATGAAACAAACAAGCGGCCGGCCCCTGCTTAAAAAAAAAGACAGTGAGCTTCTGGAAAGGTTCAGCGAACGGCAACTTAGCTGATTCCCGGAAAAGCGAAGCTTCCGTATGAAGCTCGACTGGCCAAGCTGAACCTTTTCCCGTTGTCATATCGCAGAACTAGAGGCGACTTGATTACAGATTTCAAATTGCTCAGTGCAAAATTCGCACCTGATATGCCCTCATTTTTCTTGTCTTCCAAAACAGGGAACTAACGAGGACACTCCGAAAAAGATCACAAGCCAAGAACAAATTACTTGTCAGCTGACTGTCGACTTTCCCATCGAATCATCAACGAGTGGAACTCATTACCTGAGCACGTGGTTGAGGCTCCATCCGTCGACTTCTTCAAAAGAAGGTTGTATTAACTGAGAGACCATCATTGCCAGGACTAACACAGGCCATCAAGCCTCCTGTCCTTCCCAAACTGAATCTGAACTGAAACTGAAACTTGTGGTTTAAGTAAATGACCTTGAAGTTATCCTTCCTTCCGTTTTTGAATCTCAAATAGCATGACATTGTTAGCTGCTCATAATTAAATACACTTTTTTGCATACGTCTCTCGTTCTATCAAGTTAGTGGATATGATAACGGAACGATTAATGAACTATCATCTATATTTATAGACTGTTGTAACATTCAAATTACATTCTACGTTCGGATATACTATTGGAGCCATATCGTCTCATTGGAATTATTATTTACTTATAATTGTAGATTCTGTTACTAAAGCCAACGAGACACACGCCAACCTGCTGATTTAAGTAACGTCCCTATGCTCTTATTTGTGTTAATATCTTATTCGTTGTTTATTGCTACATTAACTTTTGGACATAATAACTTTATTGCTGTTTTTTGGGTTAATATACTTTTTGTTCCACCACAGGTTCTTTCTGTACCAATACCTTAATTAAGAGTCTGTAATACTTGTGTTAAATGAATCTGTTGTTTATTCCACACAGACTGTACAACCTGGAAGGGTCGAAGAATGTTTAGATGGTACCGTTCATCAAGCTTGAATTATAATTGAAATCGACGCCTCAGATATGAAGGATGGTGAGAGCTTTCTATCAGAGGTTAAAGTTGAAAATGATCATAATTACGAGTCAGAAGTCGTTTTTGGTGTCGCTTGATGAGATGACGTCAGTAGGGTGTGATTATTACGCGCAAGGAGAGGCATTATAGTAATGGGAAGCAAGATTATGTGTGACTAGTAATATTTAATTAGTCGGGCAAAAACCTAAAAGCTACTCTTTGTGTGACTAATTTGAAAAGAGGGTAAGAGTAAAACGACAACTTGCCAAACAATGAGAGTTTGTCATCGTGGAGCATTGCATGCGATAATTGCTGTTGATAATAGAATAATTCTAGTATAAGCCAGTTATCATGTGCACATAAGTGCTGAAGTATATTTACACTAGTAAGACACTAATTTATAGGCGATCATTGAGAAATGCTGAAGTGATCTTGGATGATTCATCTGCTTGCTGGGGTCAGAAAAAGTTATAAATTAGTGTGAGGAATTAAAATTAGAACTGAATGATAGAATTTAGAATAAGGAACTAGAACTAGGTTATTCATTACGAGGTAGCATCAGACAAAATGCCAAAGTCTTATTTATCCATATGGGTGAATAAGTTTTTAAGAATTGCTATCTTCAATCTCATTTGTCCCTCCATAAAGTATAGTTTCGCCATATACATTACAGCAGTGAGGCCAATTCCTCTGGCGGCTTTCTGATATGATCTTTTCGTCTGCTATGTTTGAGTCCATAGATCACCAACTTAGATGATGTATGTCGAATGATCGGAGGCCCACTTGAGTTAGACGGGAATGGTGTGACGAACCAGCTAACGTCGAAGTCAAACCTCGTGGTCAGCACCTTACGTGGACTACCCCATTGACGTATCAAGGTACCATGCTTTGAAGACTGTACAACACAAAGGACGTTATTACAGAAAAATATTGGTTAAAGTAGATACAAGCGAAAGTACGACCACTGCTGCCTGGAACAGTCCATGGCGTACGATCAACTGATGCTCGTTCGTTGTCCTTGACCTCGACGAGGATCGATGATCTGTTCGATATTCAATGACCGAACTGCAGAATGATTTGGCTAGGGGTTCATTCACCCCTCCGTATTACGTCTTACTTATTTGATCGGATTGTAATTGCACTATTATTTCTCTCTCACCCTATTTGACCCATGTTTATTCTGATCATGGATCTTAAATCTCACTTAACATATACGCAGATTCAAGTTAACATTCTATATGAGTCATATTAACATTAACAATTTTGTTGTATTTTGTTTATCACAATCCTAAATTCACATGCTTTTAACGATGTACTTTGCCCTTAACCTGGCCATTTTTTGGATTATTAATTGGGATATATAATTGTAGAACCTGAAAAGAATTTATCGAAAAGAACATTCTTCGTTCAAATACTAGTCTTTTAATATGACGAGGATCTTCAAACGATTAAAATATATAACTGGCTGTGGTGTTGTTATATATTAGCATTTGCGTCTACTGACGTTGTAATGTACTTTATTATGGTAACTGTAATTCTGTCATTCCTTCCATTTTATCTTTATTAAGTGTGTTATTCATTGAAGTATTGTTTACTTGAAAAACCTCCAATTATTTGTGCAGTACAGCGGTCAATCAAATCTTGTTAATTGCCGGACTGATTGAACACATCATCCTACTGTTGCCGAAGTTATAATATCTTTTGTAAACAAATTAGTATATGATTATCTGGAAGAAGTACTTTGTCAGTGCTTGTGCTTTGAAGAGTTATTAACTCTTGAGATACCCTATGACTTAAGGTTTGAAAACCTTACAGTTTATGTTCTTTACTAATAGTGGAGTTCCCTTGAATAAAAACAAGAATTCAGTTAGGAAAATTTCCTTTTCTACAAAATTATTCACTAAAAATACGAATGTACAGCTTAAGTAAATGACTTCTTCAAAAAGAAAACTTTCTTCGTTAAATTATTTCTATTTTTACTTAATGATACAATGAGTTATTGTAATTATCAGTACAGTTTCCATTTTTTGGTTAACGTTTTTTCAGCAGGTTAGTTTTCTAATGGATAGGGTCACTAACCCCATGCCCAACCCTCCTCCATTATCCGGACATTGGACTAGCAGTAGCCTCATAGGAGCACCATCAACAACCTTCTGTGGGTGGTAACAAACCAGATCCCAGCGGAGGGAGAAATTAGGAGGAAGCGCTGGAAGTGGATAGAACACACATTGAAGAAAGCCCCCAACTGAGTAACAAGGCAAGCCCTCTCCTGAAATCCTCAATGCCAATGGAGAAGAGAAAGACCGAAGAATACATTACGCTGAGAAATGGAGATAGACATGAGAAGGATGAACAACAATTGGATAGAACTAGAAAGTAAGGCCCAGGACAGAGTGGGTTGGAAAATACTGGTAGGTGGCCTATGCTCCAATGGGGATAAGAGTCATGAGTAAGTAAGAGTTTCCATTAAAATTTATTTAAATTTCTGGGTTTTGCGCGCTATTCAGTCGTCTGACCAGATGCGTCAGAAATAATTTATTAAAAGTATCACAAGAAAACTACAGTGTAAAAGTACTGATACTAAAGTAACAAATACCATAAAAGGGATTACTGGTATGATATGAATTCTAAATCTTGAGGATGATAAAAAATTTGGACATTTGGGCATTTTGTAGGGTTTGATTTTAACTAACGTTTTTATAGATAGAATTATATTAAAAGAAATATAATCTGTTCATTGAAAGTTTCTAATGACTTAATAAGTGCAAATTATAGCAACTATCTTACAACCAACTTCGATTATGGTTAGTTTGAGCTAAACCCTTTTTGTTAACATACTTAACAGACAATGCTATTTGAATAGTAACAATTCGCATATTTCTTTGCACCGTTATGATCACTAGATCATATAACAGACTCGAGTTAAGATGTTGATCGCTTAAATATCACTCGATGATTCATTTTCCTTCCCATGTATATATGTACTCGAATCATATTTTTAGTCCTTGCTGTGCCTTTATGCCATCTGACTATAAATTTGCCTATGTAATTGCTCTTATGTACTTAGTCGACTCTCCGCTTTAAATACGCTTGATGTATTTATAGCTTTGTGATCTGCGCTATCCGCTAATAAACTGTAATTGCCTTCTGATTTTAAACACCGTTGAAATTTATATTACAACGGTTATCGAGATGATCGATTAACGAAGCAAAGCATTCTAGTTCAAATAAATTATAATTATATATTTATGACTTGTCAATTGATAGAATGTGTCCTTGAATTTCCAGAGCGTTTATCCTCCTTAATGTTCGATATATGTAAGGTATCTAAGACTTGTCTGTTTATTTAATGAATGACTACTGTATATAAGCATATAATTTCCACTAGAGATTTTGATTTAAGCTTAAACTTTTAGCTTATTTACCTTTTACATTTGGTAAATTTAGATGAACCACAGTAACATCTTCACAGAAGATATATGTGAATAGATTTAAATGATTAAAATGAAGTCCCCAGTAAAAATTGTACTCTTATATGCAGTAATGACAGATTGAATGAACAGAAACACAACCGAGAATGTTAGATTTCACATTTCTATTTAACATTGGAAAATAAGGATGATTATTCTTACATATTGGGAACATTTAGGATAACCTAGACCTATCAGTCGACTTATTTAGATATTTTCTGAATTAGAAATTTCAAAGTGAGACTATAACTTATGGACGACCTTTGAGCAGCGGTAAAGTGACCATGAGAGTGTCTACCTGATAACTAGTACCAAATGAGGGTTATAAATTAGTGTGAGGAATTAAAATTCTGATTTACAGTTGATGATTAAGATAAGGAATTAGATTTAAGGTTTTCATCATGAACTGATATCAGCTATCATGCCCAAAAACTCTATTTAATCAAATGAATGAGTGAATTTCGCGCCAAATCCTGTTATCTTATACGTGATTGGTTTGTCCATAAATTATAATCTCACCTATGACTCCTAATATAATAAACGCTTAAAGAGACAGTTTTATTAATGTACAAAAGTAATAAATGTCAGAGGTAGGTAATAAATAGATTTATAATTTTATTGGTAAAGAGAAATGATTCATCATTGATGAAAAAAAAGATTGTTTCTTATGTTTTTCCATTGTTTATTCTATATGGTCTATAGAATAAAATATTTTGATTTCTATTCCCAATTGGAATATAGTTACATTTTAAAGTACTTGATAAATACTGTAAGTAATGCTTACAGTATTATAATTTGCAATTTTTCTTTACTAAAGTCAAATATAAACTTGGATGAGGAGAAAAATAGATGATCATATGGTGTATATCAATTGCTTATGTTTAAAAATTTATTACTGGTAACATTTCCTTTAGAATCATTCATGTTCAATAATGTTGTAGCATAAGTGATAACCAGATGGCCAAATGTTTGATGAGCTTAAACGGATAGTACTGAATAGATTAAGGTATTATAGCAACTCACGTGCAATTGAGTTTGTTCTCATTTAACTCAGTTAAGCCCTTTTGTTAACTTATTTAGCAGACAAAGCCATCCTTATTATGACAACTTATTGTACCTTTATTATTGTTATGCTAGTATGAAATATTTTCGCTTGGACATTACTTACCGCCTACGCATATATTCATTCTGTTAGCTTTACCTATTAGCTGCTTAGTTGATTCGATGATCCATTCATTTCCCTATATATATATATATATATATATACATATATATATATATATATATATATATATATATATATGAAATTCATTTGCCCCACGGCAATTTTTTTAAAAAACCCCCACCCACCCTTTTTAAAAATGTTTTATCAACCCAAAATTGCAATATTTTTCATCCCGTTTCGTCCAATGAAATGGCTAGTTTTGAAGTTCGTTTTTAATTTGTTAGTTATGTTTTGTCGGATTGCTATAAAACATCAGTACTTGTCGACGAAGTACATTTTAATCATCATTATGGAGGACAGTAACGTGCCTAGTACAAGCGCTGTTGTTTCTCACGTAACAGAAATAGAGGAAGTCTTTTTGACAACGTTGTTTCTCGTTGCGTTCCCATCGACTGAAGCGTTGAAGTCCGCTATCACAAATTATGAAAGATCAACTTACTGTCATTATGTCATTATGTAGTTCGAGATACGCATTTGTGCAGAAATGAAAACTCGTGCATTAAATTTGTGTGCTGGAGACATGGCCGTATAACATCTAGCGGTTCGTCACAGCGGATTAGTCGGAGGAGGTAATTTTATAAATGTTATTAACATTTTTTGTCATGAAGGGCTTCCATGAACACTGAATGTCCGGCCTTCATGTATGGTAAGATTATCGACGGCTACTGGACTGTTGTACGTGGGAATGTGCATCACAATCACAAGTGCAATTCCCTAAGGTACCAAGGAAATTCATGGGTGCGCAGGTTAACAGAGGCCGAGTTTGAAAATGTGCGACCGCTGCTAATATCTGGTACTGCTTCATTCCACATTAAGAATTATGCTTACCATTCTTATGGGAAACTACTGACTGATCAAGATATCTATAATATGCGGTACAAAGTGTTCTCACAGGCGAACATTCCTGGTAAGCCATTTGCCAATTTATAATGTAAACGATAGCTGATTACGGGAAATTGAAAGCGCACATAACATCTTTGGGTGGGCTACGGACGCCACGGGAACGTACTATGTACACGTCGGTACTATCCGGTGCTCGTGTCTATTCTTCATTGAAAACGTATCACCATGCCGTCACATATTGGCTTACTGCACACACAGTAATACTGATATGAACGTACAGTCAATTTGTGACAGGTGATTACACTGTGATGGTTATTTGACTCATATTGCAGTTGAGAACTATTTTCAAATCCGTAGCCGTGAATAAATCTACTGACAATACAGACTGCGTTATAGGAATGCGAAGGTGTCGCTTCAGTAGTTGACAGGCAGTTGGTGTCAGTCGTTCCTGAATCATCGGTCACAATGCCTACCAGCTGTCGACTGTTGGTACACCGTTGGAAAAAACGCAGGAATCCAGAAATGAATGTTGACGTTTCGCGACTTAAAAAGGCAATGCAGATGGGTATTGCCTTAAAATTCATATCCAGGGCAACGACTTGATATAAATGAACGTTCTCGTTATTCGTTTTGTACGTCCCGTCAAAACCAATTACGTCACAAAAGTGACCGGCCAAATTCAATTGCTCAGCAGTCATGAAGAAGAAATACGATAGACAGTTCTCATCGTCCAATTCGTATTCGCAAAGCCCACCCAAGGATGCTATGTGAGCTTTCAATTTCCCGTAATCACCTATAGTGTACATTATAAATTGGCAAATTGCTTACCAGGAAGGTTGGCGTGTGAGAACACTTTGTACCGCATATTAAATATACCTTGATCATTCAAACGTTTTCCATAAGAATGGTAAGCAAAATGCTTAATGTCGAATGTTGCAGTACCAGATATCAGGAGCGGTCGCACAGTCTCAAACTGTGCCTCCGTTAACCTGCGCACCCATGAATTACCTTGGTACCTCAGGGAATTGCACTCGTGATTGTGATGCACATTCCCACGTACAACAGTCCAGTAACCTTCGATGAACTTACAAAACATGAAGGAAGGACATTGAGTGTTCATGGAATCCCTTCGTGAAAAAAGTGTAATAACACTAATCAAATTACCTCGTTCGTCTACTCGGCTGTGAGGAACCGCTAGATGTTCTACGACCATTTCTTCAACATACGGATTTAATATACGACTTCCGATCTCTATGTAAATGAAAATCTCTCACCACACAATGGCTGTACGTGGCTCTTTCATACGTTCTAATGGCGCTCTTCAACGCTTCAAGAGATTGGAACGCTACGAGATACAATGTGCTCAAGAATAGGTTATCGGTTTCTGGGACAACGTGAGGAACGACAGAGCTCGTGCTTTGCATGTTACTACCGTCCATAATTGTAAGAAAATATGCTCGGTCATCAAGTCCTCATATTTTATATCGATTTTAATAAATAAACGACCAATTATAACGAACTCAAAACTAGTTATTTGATTGGACGAAACAGAATGGAAATTATTAGAAGATGGGGATGAAAATTTTTTTCAAAAGGGATGAAAAAAATTTCACTCTAAAAAATACAAAAATGGCCGTGCAGTAAATGTTTACCCCAAATTACAATATTTTCCATCCCTTGTTTCGTCCAATGAAATGGCTATTTTTAAAATTCGTTTTAATTGGTTAGTTATGTCTTGAAAATTGTTATAAAATATCAGTACTTGTCGACGAAGTACATTTTAATCGTCATTATGGAGGAGAGTGGCGTGCCAAGTACAAGCGCTGTTGTTTCTCACGTCACGGAAATGGAGGAAGTCTTTTTGACAACCTTGTTTCTGGTTGCGTTCCCATCGGTTGAAGCGTTAAAGACCGCTATCACAAATTCTGGAAGATCGACTTACAGTCATTATGAAGTGAGAGATTCGCATATTGGCAGAGATCAAAATTCGTATATTAAATTTGTGTGTTGAAGAAATGGCCGTAGAACATCTAGCGGTTCCTCACAGCCGAGTAGACGAACGAGGTAATTTGATTAGTGTTGTTACACTTTTTTCACGAAGGGATTCCATGAACACTCAATGTCCTTCCTTCATGTTTTGTAAGTTCATCGAAGGTTACTGGACTGTTGTACGTGGGAATGTGCATCACAATCACGAGTGCAATTCCCTGAGGTACCAAGGTAATTCATGGGTGCGCAGGTTAACGGAGGCACAGTTTGAGACTGTGCGACCGCTCCTGATATCTGGTACTGCAACATTCGACATTAAGCATTTTGCTTACCATTCTTATGGAAAACGTTTGAATGATCAAGGTATATTTAATATGCGGTACAAAGTGTTCTCACACGCCAACCTTCCTGGTAAGCAATTTGCCAATTCATAATGTACACTATAGGTGATTACGGGAAATTGAAAGCTCACATAGCATCCTTGGGTGGGCTTTGCGAATACGAATTGGACGATGAGAACTGTCTATCGTATTTCTTCTTCATGACTGCTGAGCAATTGAATTTGGCCGGTCACTTTTGTGACGTAATTGGTTTTGACGGGACGTACAAAACGAATAACGAGAACGTTCATTTATATCAAGTCGTTGCCCTGGATATGAATTTTAAGGCAATACCCATCTGCATTGCCTTTTTAAGTCGCGAAACGTCAACATTCATTTCTGGATTCCTGCGTTTTTTCCAACGGTGTACCAACAGTCGACAGCTGGTAGGCATTGTGACCGATGATTCAGGAACGACTGACACCAGCTGCCTGTCAACTACTGAAGCGACACCTTCGCATTCCTATAACGCAGTCTGTATTGTCAGTAGATTTATTCACGGCTACGGACGCCACGGGAACGTACTATGTACACGTCGGTACTATCCGGTGCTCGTGTCTATTCTTCATTGAAAACGTATCACCATGCCGTCACATATTGGCTTACTGCACACACAGTAATACTGATATGAACGTACAGTCAATTTGTGACAGGTGATTACACTGTGATGGTTATTTGACTCATATTGCAGTTGAGAACTATTTTCAAATCCGTAGCCGTGAATAAATCTACTGACAATACAGACTGCGTTATAGGAATGCGAAGGTGTCGCTTCAGTAGTTGACAGGCAGTTGGTGTCAGT
This sequence comes from Schistosoma bovis, assembly GCA_944470425.2. Classification (NCBI taxonomy): domain Eukaryota; kingdom Metazoa; phylum Platyhelminthes; class Trematoda; order Strigeidida; family Schistosomatidae; genus Schistosoma; species Schistosoma bovis. The sequence continues at coordinate 84,908,959 of OX103953.1, forward strand.
CGTTCCTGAATCATCGGTCACAATGCCTACCAGCTGTCGACTGTTGGTACACCGTTGGAAAAAACGCAGGAATCCAGAAATGAATGTTGACGTTTCGCGACTTAAAAAGGCAATGCAGATGGGTATTGCCTTAAAATTCATATCCAGGGCAACGACTTGATATAAATGAACGTTCTCGTTATTCGTTTTGTACGTCCCGTCAAAACCAATTACGTCACAAAAGTGACCGGCCAAATTCAATTGCTCAGCAGTCATGAAGAAGAAATACGATAGACAGTTCTCATCGTCCAATTCGTATTCGCAAAGCCCACCCAAGGATGCTATGTGAGCTTTCAATTTCCCGTAATCACCTATAGTGTACATTATAAATTGGCAAATTGCTTACCAGGAAGGTTGGCGTGTGAGAACACTTTGTACCGCATATTAAATATACCTTGATCATTCAAACGTTTTCCATAAGAATGGTAAGCAAAATGCTTAATGTCGAATGTTGCAGTACCAGATATCAGGAGCGGTCGCACAGTCTCAAACTGTGCCTCCGTTAACCTGCGCACCCATGAATTACCTTGGTACCTCAGGGAATTGCACTCGTGATTGTGATGCACATTCCCACGTACAACAGTCCAGTAACCTTCGATGAACTTACAAAACATGAAGGAAGGACATTGAGTGTTCATGGAATCCCTTCGTGAAAAAAGTGTAATAACACTAATCAAATTACCTCGTTGGTCTACTCGGCTGTGAGGAACCGCTAGATGTTCTACGACCATTTCTTCAACATACGGATTTAATATACGACTTCCGATCTCTATGTAAATGAAAATCTCTCACCACACAATGGCTGTACGTGGCTCTTTCATACGTTCTAATGGCGCTCTTCAACGCTTCAAGAGATTGGAACGCTACGAGATACAATGTGCTCAAGAATAGGTTATCGGTTTCTGGGACAACGTGAGGAACGACAGAGCTCGTGCTTTGCATGTTACTACCGTCCATAATTGTAAGAAAATGTGCTCTGTCATCAAGTCCTCATATTTTATATCGATTTTAATAAATAAACGACCAATTATAACGAACTCAAAACTAGTTATTTGATTGGACGAAACAGAATGGAAATTATTAGAAGATGGGGATGAAAATTTTTTTCAAAAGGGATGAAAAAAATTTCACTCTAAAAAATACAAAAATGGCCGTGCAGTAAATGTTTACCCCAAATTACAATATTTTCCATCCCTTGTTTCGTCCAATGAAATGGCTATTTTTAAAATTCGTTTTAATTGGTTAGTTATGTCTTGAAAATTGTTATAAAATATCAGTACTTGTCGACGAAGTACATTTTAATCGTCATTATGGAGGAGAGTGGCGTGCCAAGTACAAGCGCTGTTGTTTCTCACGTCACGGAAATGGAGGAAGTCTTTTTGACAACCTTGTTTCTGGTTGCGTTCCCATCGGTTGAAGCGTTAAAGACCGCTATCACAAATTCTGGAAGATCGACTTACAGTCATTATGAAGTGAGAGATTCGCATATTGGCAGAGATCAAAATTCGTATATTAAATTTGTGTGTTGAAGAAATGGCCGTAGAACATCTAGCGGTTCCTCACAGCCGAGTAGACGAACGAGGTAATTTGATTAGTGTTGTTACACTTTTTTCACGAAGGGATTCCATGAACACTCAATGTCCTTCCTTCATGTTTTGTAAGTTCATCGAAGGTTACTGGACTGTTGTACGTGGGAATGTGCATCACAATCACGAGTGCAATTCCCTGAGGTACCAAGGTAATTCATGGGTGCGCAGGTTAACGGAGGCACAGTTTGAGACTGTGCGACCGCTCCTGATATCTGGTACTGCAACATTCGACATTAAGCATTTTGCTTACCATTCTTATGGAAAACGTTTGAATGATCAAGGTATATTTAATATGCGGTACAAAGTGTTCTCACACGCCAACCTTCCTGGTAAGCAATTTGCCAATTTATAATGTACACTATAGGTGATTACGGGAAATTGAAAGCTCACATAGCATCCTTGGGTGGGCTTTGCGAATACGAATTGGACGATGAGAACTGTCTATCGTATTTCTTCTTCATGACTGCTGAGCAATTGAATTTGACCGGTCACTTTTGTGACGTAATTGGTTTTGACGGGACGTACAAAACGAATAACGAGAACGTTCATTTATATCAAGTCGTTGCCCTGGATATGAATTTTAAGGCAATACCCATCTGCATTGCCTTTTTAAGTCGCGAAACGTCAACATTCATTTCTGGATTCCTGCGTTTTTTCCAACGGTGTACCAACAGTCGACAGCTGGTAGGCATTGTGACCGATGATTCAGGAACGACTGACACCAACTGCCTGTCAACTACTGAAGCGACACCTTCGCATTCCTATAACGCAGTCTGTATTGTCAGTAGATTTATTCACGGCTACGGACGCCACGGGAACGTACTATGTACACGTCGGTACTATCCGGTGCTCGTGTCTATTCTTCATTGAAAACGTATCACCATGCCGTCACATATTGGCTTACTGCACACACAGTAATACTGATATGAACGTACAGTCAATTTGTGACAGGTGATTACACTGTGATGGTTATTTGACTCATATTGCAGTTGAGAACTATTTTCAAATCCGTAGCCGTGAATAAATCTACTGACAATACAGACTGCGTTATAGGAATGCGAAGGTGTCGCTTCAGTAGTTGACAGGCAGTTGGTGTCAGTCGTTCCTGAATCATCGGTCACAATGCCTACCAGCTGTCGACTGTTGGTACACCGTTGGAAAAAACGCAGGAATCCAGAAATGAATGTTGACGTTTCGCGACTTAAAAAGGCAATGCAGATGGGTATTGCCTTAAAATTCATATCCAGGGCAACGACTTGATATAAATGAACGTTCTCGTTATTCGTTTTGTACGTCCCGTCAAAACCAATTACGTCACAAAAGTGACCGGTCAAATTCAATTGCTCAGCAGTCATGAAGAAGAAATACGATAGACAGTTCTCATCGTCCAATTCGTATTCGCAAAGCCCACCCAAGGATGCTATGTGAGCTTTCAATTTCCCGTAATCACCTATAGTGTACATTATAAATTGGCAAATTGCTTACCAGGAAGGTTGGCGTGTGAGAACACTTTGTACCGCATATTAAATATACCTTGATCATTCAAACGTTTTCCATAAGAATGGTAAGCAAAATGCTTAATGTCGAATGTTGCAGTACCAGATATCAGGAGCGGTCGCACAGTCTCAAACTGTGCCTCCGTTAACCTGCGCACCCATGAATTACCTTGGTACCTCAGGGAATTGCACTCGTGATTGTGATGCACATTCCCACGTACAACAGTCCAGTAACCTTCGATGAACTTACAAAACATGAAGGAAGGACATTGAGTGTTCATGGAATCCCTTCGTGAGAAAAGTGTAATAACACTAATCAAATTACCTCGTTCGTCTACTCGGCTGTGAGGAACCGCTAGATGTTCTACGACCATTTCTTCAACATACGGATTTAATATACGACTTCCGATCTCTATGTAAATGAAAATCTCTCACCACACAATGGCTGTACGTGGCTCTTTCATACGTTCTAATGGCGCTCTTCAACGCTTCAAGAGATTGGAACGCTACGAGATACAATGTGCTCAAGAATAGGTTATCGGTTTCTGGGACAACGTGAGGAACGACAGAGCTCGTGCTTTGCATGTTACTACCGTCCATAATTGTAAGAAAATGTGCTCTGTCATCAAGTCCTCATATTTTATATCGATTTTAATAAATAAACGACCAATTATAACGAACTCAAAACTAGTTATTTGATTGGACGAAACAGAATGGAAATTATTAGAAGATGGGGATGAAAATTTTTTTCAAAAGGGATGAAAAAAATTTCACTCTAAAAAATACAAAAATGGCCGTGCAGTAAATGTTTACCCCAAATTACAATATTTTCCATCCCTTGTTTCGTCCAATGAAATGGCTATTTTTAAAATTCGTTTTAATTGGTTAGTTATGTCTTGAAAATTGTTATAAAATATCAGTACTTGTCGACGAAGTACATTTTAATCGTCATTATGGAGGAGAGTGGCGTGCCAAGTACAAGCGCTGTTGTTTCTCACGTCACGGAAATGGAGGAAGTCTTTTTGACAACCTTGTTTCTGGTTGCGTTCCCATCGGTTGAAGCGTTAAAGACCGCTATCACAAATTCTGGAAGATCGACTTACAGTCATTATGAAGTGAGAGATTCGCATATTGGCAGAGATCAAAATTCGTATATTAAATTTGTGTGTTGAAGAAATGGCCGTAGAACATCTAGCGGTTCCTCACAGCCGAGTAGACGAACGAGGTAATTTGATTAGTGTTGTTACACTTTTTTCACGAAGGGATTCCATGAACACTCAATGTCCTTCCTTCATGTTTTGTAAGTTCATCGAAGGTTACTGGACTGTTGTACGTGGGAATGTGCATCACAATCACGAGTGCAATTCCCTGAGGTACCAAGGTAATTCATGGGTGCGCAGGTTAACGGAGGCACAGTTTGAGACTGTGCGACCGCTCCTGATATCTGGTACTGCAACATTCGACATTAAGCATTTTGCTTACCATTCTTATGGAAAACGTTTGAATGATCAAGGTATATTTAATATGCGGTACAAAGTGTTCTCACACGCCAACCTTCCTGGTAAGCAATTTGCCAATTTATAATGTACACTATAGGTGATTACGGGAAATTGAAAGCTCACATAGCATCCTTGGGTGGGCTTTGCGAATACGAATTGGACGATGAGAACTGTCTATCGTATTTCTTCTTCATGACTGCTGAGCAATTGAATTTGGCCGGTCACTTTTGTGACGTAATTGGTTTTGACGGGACGTACAAAACGAATAACGAGAACGTTCATTTATATCAAGTCGTTGCCCTGGATATGAATTTTAAGGCAATACCCATCTGCATTGCCTTTTTAAGTCGCGAAACGTCAACATTCATTTCTGGATTCCTGCGTTTTTTCCAACGGTGTACCAACAGTCGACAGCTGGTAGGCATTGTGACCGATGATTCAGGAACGACTGACACCAACTGCCTGTCAACTACTGAAGCGACACCTTCGCATTCCTATAACGCAGTCTGTATTGTCAGTAGATTTATTCACGGCTACGGACGCCACGGGAACGTACTATGTACACGTCGGTACTATCCGGTGCTCGTGTCTATTCTTCATTGAAAACGTATCACCATGCCGTCACATATTGGCTTACTGCACACACAGTAATACTGATATGAACGTACAGTCAATTTGTGACAGGTGATTACACTGTGATGGTTATTTGACTCATATTGCAGTTGAGAACTATTTTCAAATCCGTAGCCGTGAATAAATCTACTGACAATACAGACTGCGTTATAGGAATGCGAAGGTGTCGCTTCAGTAGTTGACAGGCAGTTGGTGTCAGTCGTTCCTGAATCATCGGTCACAATGCCTACCAGCTGTCGACTGTTGGTACACCGTTGGAAAAAACGCAGGAATCCAGAAATGAATGTTGACGTTTCGCGACTTAAAAAGGCAATGCAGATGGGTATTGCCTTAAAATTCATATCCAGGGCAACGACTTGATATAAATGAACGTTCTCGTTATTCGTTTTGTACGTCCCGTCAAAACCAATTACGTCACAAAAGTGACCGGTCAAATTCAATTGCTCAGCAGTCATGAAGAAGAAATACGATAGACAGTTCTCATCGTCCAATTCGTATTCGCAAAGCCCACCCAAGGATGCTATGTGAGCTTTCAATTTCCCGTAATCACCTATAGTGTACATTATAAATTGGCAAATTGCTTACCAGGAAGGTTGGCGTGTGAGAACACTTTGTACCGCATATTAAATATACCTTGATCATTCAAACGTTTTCCATAAGAATGGTAAGCAAAATGCTTAATGTCGAATGTTGCAGTACCAGATATCAGGAGCGGTCGCACAGTCTCAAACTGTGCCTCCGTTAACCTGCGCACCCATGAATTACCTTGGTACCTCAGGGAATTGCACTCGTGATTGTGATGCACATTCCCACGTACAACAGTCCAGTAACCTTCGATGAACTTACAAAACATGAAGGAAGGACATTGAGTGTTCATGGAATCCCTTCGTGAAAAAAGTGTAACAACACTAATCAAATTACCTCGTTCGTCTACTCGGCTGTGAGGAACCGCTAGATGTTCTACGACCATTTCTTCAACATACGGATTTAATATACGACTTCCGATCTCTATGTAAATGAAAATCTCTCACCACACAATGGCTGTACGTGGCTCTTTCATACGTTCTAATGGCGCTCTTCAACGCTTCAAGAGATTGGAACGCTACGAGATACAATGTGCTCAAGAATAGGTTATCGGTTTCTGGGACAACGTGAGGAACGACAGAGCTCGTGCTTTGCATGTTACTACCGTCCATAATTGTAAGAAAATGTGCTCTGTCATCAAGTCCTCATATTTTATATCGATTTTAATAAATAAACGACCAATTATAACGAACTCAAAACTAGTTATTTGATTGGACGAAACAGAATGGAAATTATTAGAAGATGGGGATGAAAATTTTTTTCAAAAGGGATGAAAAAAATTTCACTCTAAAAAATACAAAAATGGCCGTGCAGTAAATGTTTACCCCAAATTACAATATTTTCCATCCCTTGTTTCGTCCAATGAAATGGCTATTTTTAAAATTCGTTTTAATTGGTTAGTTATGTCTTGAAAATTGTTATAAAATATCAGTACTTGTCGACGAAGTACATTTTAATCGTCATTATGGAGGAGAGTGGCGTGCCAAGTACAAGCGCTGTTGTTTCTCACGTCACGGAAATGGAGGAAGTCTTTTTGACAACCTTGTTTCTGGTTGCGTTCCCATCGGTTGAAGCGTTAAAGACCGCTATCACAAATTCTGGAAGATCGACTTACAGTCATTATGAAGTGAGAGATTCGCATATTGGCAGAGATCAAAATTCGTATATTAAATTTGTGTGTTGAAGAAATGGCCGTAGAACATCTAGCGGTTCCTCACAGCCGAGTAGACGAACGAGGTAATTTGATTAGTGTTGTTACACTTTTTTCACGAAGGGATTCCATGAACACTCAATGTCCTTCCTTCATGTTTTGTAAGTTCATCGAAGGTTACTGGACTGTTGTACGTGGGAATGTGCATCACAATCACGAGTGCAATTCCCTGAGGTACCAAGGTAATTCATGGGTGCGCAGGTTAACGGAGGCACAGTTTGAGACTGTGCGACCGCTCCTGATATCTGGTACTGCAACATTCGACATTAAGCATTTTGCTTACCATTCTTATGGAAAACGTTTGAATGATCAAGGTATATTTAATATGCGGTACAAAGTGTTCTCACACGCCAACCTTCCTGGTAAGCAATTTGCCAATTTATAATGTACACTATAGGTGATTACGGGAAATTGAAAGCTCACATAGCATCCTTGGGTGGGCTTTGCGAATACGAATTGGACGATGAGAACTGTCTATCGTATTTCTTCTTCATGACTGCTGAGCAATTGAATTTGGCCGGTCACTTTTGTGACGTAATTGGTTTTGACGGGACGTACAAAACGAATAACGAGAACGTTCATTTATATCAAGTCGTTGCCCTGGATATGAATTTTAAGGCAATACCCATCTGCATTGCCTTTTTAAGTCGCGAAACGTCAACATTCATTTCTGGATTCCTGCGTTTTTTCCAACGGTGTACCAACAGTCGACAGCTGGTAGGCATTGTGACCGATGATTCAGGAACGACTGACACCAACTGCCTGTCAACTACTGAAGCGACACCTTCGCATTCCTATAATGCAGTCTGTATTGTCAGTAGATTTATTCACGGCTACGGACGCCACGGGAACGTACTATGTACACGTCGGTACTATCCGGTGCTCGTGTCTATTCTTCATTGAAAACGTATCACCATGCCGTCACATATTGGCTTACTGCACACACAGTAATACTGATATGAACGTACAGTCAATTTGTGACAGGTGATTACACTGTGATGGTTATTTGACTCATATTGCAGTTGAGAACTATTTTCAAATCCGTAGCCGTGAATAAATCTACTGACAATACAGACTGCGTTATAGGAATGCGAAGGTGTCGCTTCAGTAGTTGACAGGCAGTTGGTGTCAGTCGTTCCTGAATCATCGGTCACAATGCCTACCAGCTGTCGACTGTTGGTACACCGTTGGAAAAAACGCAGGAATCCAGAAATGAATGTTGAGGTTTCGCGACTTAAAAAGGCAATGCAGATGGGTATTGCCTTAAAATTCATATCCAGGGCAACGACTTGATATAAATGAACGTTCTCGTTATTCGTTTTGTACGTCCCGTCAAAACCAATTACGTCACAAAAGTGACCGGTCAAATTCAATTGCTCAGCAGTCATGAAGAAGAAATACGATAGACAGTTCTCATCGTCCAATTCGTATTCGCAAAGCCCACCCAAGGATGCTATGTGAGCTTTCAATTTCCCGTAATCACCTATAGTGTACATTATAAATTGGCAAATTGCTTACCAGGAAGGTTGGCGTGTGAGAACACTTTGTACCGCATATTAAATATACCTTGATCATTCAAACGTTTTCCATAAGAATGGTAAGCAAAATGCTTAATGTCGAATGTTGCAGTACCAGATATCAGGAGCGGTCGCACAGTCTCAAACTGTGCCTCCGTTAACCTGCGCACCCATGAATTACCTTGGTACCTCAGGGAATTGCACTCGTGATTGTGATGCACATTCCCACGTACAACAGTCCAGTAACCTTCGATGAACTTACAAAACATGAAGGAAGGACATTGAGTGTTCATGGAATCCCTTCGTGAAAAAAGTGTAACAACACTAATCAAATTACCTCGTTCGTCTACTCGGCTGTGAGGAACCGCTAGATGTTCTACGACCATTTCTTCAACATACGGATTTAATATACGACTTCCGATCTCTATGTAAATGAAAATCTCTCACCACACAATGGCTGTACGTGGCTCTTTCATACGTTCTAATGGCGCTCTTCAACGCTTCAAGAGATTGGAACGCTACGAGATACAATGTGCTCAAGAATAGGTTATCGGTTTCTGGGACAACGTGAGGAACGACAGAGCTCGTGCTTTGCATGTTACTACCGTCCATAATTGTAAGAAAATGTGCTCTGTCATCAAGTCCTCATATTTTATATCGATTTTAATAAATAAACGACCAATTATAACGAACTCAAAACTAGTTATTTGATTGGACGAAACAGAATGGAAATTATTAGAAGATGGGGATGAAAATTTTTTTCAAAAGGGATGAAAAAAATTTCACTCTAAAAAATACAAAAATGGCCGTGCAGTAAATGTTTACCCCAAATTACAATATTTTCCATCCCTTGTTTCGTCCAATGAAATGGCTATTTTTAAAATTCGTTTTAATTGGTTAGTTATGTCTTGAAAATTGTTATAAAATATCAGTACTTGTCGACGAAGTACATTTTAATCGTCATTATGGAGGAGAGTGGCGTGCCAAGTACAAGCGCTGTTGTTTCTCACGTCACGGAAATGGAGGAAGTCTTTTTGACAACCTTGTTTCTGGTTGCGTTCCCATCGGTTGAAGCGTTAAAGACCGCTATCACAAATTCTGGAAGATCGACTTACAGTCATTATGAAGTGAGAGATTCGCATATTGGCAGAGATCAAAATTCGTATATTAAATTTGTGTGTTGAAGAAATGGCCGTAGAACATCTAGCGGTTCCTCACAGCCGAGTAGACGAACGAGGTAATTTGATTAGTGTTGTTACACTTTTTTCACGAAGGGATTCCATGAACACTCAATGTCCTTCCTTCATGTTTTGTAAGTTCATCGAAGGTTACTGGACTGTTGTACGTGGGAATGTGCATCACAATCACGAGTGCAATTCCCTGAGGTACCAAGGTAATTCATGGGTGCGCAGGTTAACGGAGGCACAGTTTGAGACTGTGCGACCGCTCCTGATATCTGGTACTGCAACATTCGACATTAAGCATTTTGCTTACCATTCTTATGGAAAACGTTTGAATGATCAAGGTATATTTAATATGCGGTACAAAGTGTTCTCACACGCCAACCTTCCTGGTAAGCAATTTGCCAATTTATAATGTACACTATAGGTGATTACGGGAAATTGAAAGCTCACATAGCATCCTTGGGTGGGCTTTGCGAATACGAATTGGACGATGAGAACTGTCTATCGTATTTCTTCTTCATGACTGCTGAGCAACTGAATTTGGCCGGTCACTTTTGTGACGTAATTGGTTTTGACGGGACGTACAAAACGAATAACGAGAACGTTCATTTATATCAAGTCGTTGCCCTGGATATGAATTTTAAGGCAATACCCATCTGCATTACCTTTTTAAGTCGCGAAACGTCAACATTCATTTCTGGATTCCTGCGTTTTTTCCAACGGTGTACCAACAGTCGACAGCTGGTAGGCATTGTGACCGATGATTCAGGAACGACTGACACCAACTGCCTGTCAACTACTGAAGCGACACCTTCGCATTCCTATAACGCAGTCTGTATTGTCAGTAGATTTATTCACGGCTACGGACGCCACGGGAACGTACTATGTACACGTCGGTACTATCCGGTGCTCGTGTCTATTCTTCATTGAAAACGTATCACCATGCCGTCACATATTGGCTTACTGCACACACAGTAATACTGATATGAACGTACAGTCAATTTGTGACAGGTGATTACACTGTGATGGTTATTTGACTCATATTGCAGTTGAGAACTATTTTCAAATCCGTAGCCGTGAATAAATCTACTGACAATACAGACTGCGTTATAGGAATGCGAAGGTGTCGCTTCAGTAGTTGACAGGCAGTTGGTGTCAGTCGTTCCTGAATCATCGGTCACAATGCCTACCAGCTGTCGACTGTTGGTACACCGTTGGAAAAAACGCAGGAATCCAGAAATGAATGTTGACGTTTCGCGACTTAAAAAGGCAATGCAGATGGGTATTGCCTTAAAATTCATATCCAGGGCAACGACTTGATATAAATGAACGTTCTCGTTATTCGTTTTGTACGTCCCGTCAAAACCAATTACGTCACAAAAGTGACCGGTCAAATTCAATTGCTCAGCAGTCATGAAGAAGAAATACGATAGACAGTTCTCATCGTCCAATTCGTATTCGCAAAGCCCACCCAAGGATGCTATGTGAGCTTTCAATTTCCCGTAATCACCTATAGTGTACATTATAAATTGGCAAATTGCTTACCAGGAAGGTTGGCGTGTGAGAACACTTTGTACCGCATATTAAATATACCTTGATCATTCAAACGTTTTCCATAAGAATGGTAAGCAAAATGCTTAATGTCGAATGTTGCAGTACCAGATATCAGGAGCGGTCGCACAGTCTCAAACTGTGCCTCCGTTAACCTGCGCACCCATGAATTACCTTGGTACCTCAGGGAATTGCACTCGTGATTGTGATGCACACTCCCACGTACAACAGTCCAGTAACCTTCGATGAACTTACAAAACATGAAGGAAGGACATTGAGTGTTCATGGAATCCCTTCGTGAAAAAAGTGTAACAACACTAATCAAATTACCTCGTTCGTCTACTCGGCTGTGAGGAACCGCTAGATGTTCTACGACCATTTCTTCAACATACGGATTTAATATACGACTTCCGATCTCTATGTAAATGAAAATCTCTCACCACACAATGGCTGTACGTGGCTCTTTCATACGTTCTAATGGCGCTCTTCAACGCTTCAAGAGATTGGAACGCTACGAGATACAATGTGCTCAAGAATAGGTTATCGGTTTCTGGGACAACGTGAGGAACGACAGAGCTCGTGCTTTGCATGTTACTACCGTCCATAATTGTAAGAAAATGTGCTCTGTCATCAAGTCCTCATATTTTATATCGATTTTAATAAATAAACGACCAATTATAACGAACTCAAAACTAGTTATTTGATTGGACGAAACAGAATGGAAATTATTAGAAGATGGGGATGAAAATTTTTTTCAAAAGGGATGAAAAAAATTTCACTCTAAAAAATACAAAAATGGCCGTGCAGTAAATGTTTACCCCAAATTACAATATTTTCCATCCCTTGTTTCGTCCAATGAAATGGCTATTTTTAAAATTCGTTTTAATTGGTTAGTTATGTCTTGAAAATTGTTATAAAATATCAGTACTTGTCGACGAAGTACATTTTAATCGTCATTATGGAGGAGAGTGGCGTGCCAAGTACAAGCGCTGTTGTTTCTCACGTCACGGAAATGGAGGAAGTCTTTTTGACAACCTTGTTTCTGGTTGCGTTCCCATCGGTTGAAGCGTTAAAGACCGCTATCACAAATTCTGGAAGATCGACTTACAGTCATTATGAAGTGAGAGATTCGCATATTGGCAGAGATCAAAATTCGTATATTAATTTGTGTGTTGAAGAAATGGCCGTAGAACATCTAGCGGTTCCTCACAGCCGAGTAGACGAACGAGGTAATTTGATTAGTGTTGTTACACTTTTTTCACGAAGGGATTCCATGAACACTCAATGTCCTTCCTTCATGTTTTGTAAGTTCATCGAAGGTTACTGGACTGTTGTACGTGGGAATGTGCATCACAATCACGAGTGCAATTCCCTGAGGTACCAAGGTAATTCATGGGTGCGCAGGTTAACGGAGGCACAGTTTGAGACTGTGCGACCGCTCCTGATATCTGGTACTGCAACATTCGACATTAAGCATTTTGCTTACCATTCTTATGGAAAACGTTTGAATGATCAAGGTATATTTAATATGCGGTACAAAGTGTTCTCACACGCCAACCTTCCTGGTAAGCAATTTGCCAATTTATAATGTACACTATAGGTGATTACGGGAAATTGAAAGCTCACATAGCATCCTTGGGTGGGCTTTGCGAATACGAATTGGACGATGAGAACTGTCTATCGTATTTCTTCTTCATGACTGCTGAGCAATTGAATTTGGCCGGTCACTTTTGTGACGTAATTGGTTTTGACGGGACGTACAAAACGAATAACGAGAACGTTCATTTATATCAAGTCGTTGCCCTGGATATGAATTTTAAGGCAATACCCATCTGCATTGCCTTTTTAAGTCGCGAAACGTCAACATTCATTTCTGGATTCCTGCGTTTTTTCCAACGGTGTACCAACAGTCGACAGCTGGTAGGCATTGTGACCGATGATTCAGGAACGACTGACACCAACTGCCTGTCAACTACTGAAGCGACACCTTCGCATTCCTATAACGCAGTCTGTATTGTCAGTAGATTTATTCACGGCTACGGACGCCACGGGAACGTACTATGTACACGTCGGTACTATCCGGTGCTCGTGTCTATTCTTCATTGAAAACGTATCACCATGCCGTCACATATTGGCTTACTGCACACACAGTAATACTGATATGAACGTACAGTCAATTTGTGACAGGTGATTACACTGTGATGGTTATTTGACTCATATTGCAGTTGAGAACTATTTTCAAATCCGTAGCCGTGAATAAATCTACTGACAATACAGACTGCGTTATAGGAATGCGAAGGTGTCGCTTCAGTAGTTGACAGGCAGTTGGTGTCAGTCGTTCCTGAATCATCGGTCACAATGCCTACCAGCTGTCGACTGTTGGTACACCGTTGGAAAAAACGCAGGAATCCAGAAATGAATGTTGACGTTTCGCGACTTAAAAAGGCAATGCAGATGGGTATTGCCTTAAAATTCATATCCAGGGCAACGACTTGATATAAATGAACGTTCTCGTTATTCGTTTTGTACGTCCCGTCAAAACCAATTACGTCACAAAAGTGACCGGCCAAATTCAATTGCTCAGCAGTCATGAAGAAGAAATACGATAGACAGTTCTCATCGTCCAATTCGTATTCGCAAAGCCCACCCAAGGATGCTATGTGAGCTTTCAATTTCCCGTAATCACCTATAGTGTACATTATAAATTGGCAAATTGCTTACCAGGAAGGTTGGCGTGTGAGAACACTTTGTACCGCATATTAAATATACCTTGATCATTCAAACGTTTTCCATAAGAATGGTAAGCAAAATGCTTAATGTCGAATGTTGCAGTACCAGATATCAGGAGCGGTCGCACAGTCTCAAACTGTGCCTCCGTTAACCTGCGCACCCATGAATTACCTTGGTACCTCAGGGAATTGCACTCGTGATTGTGATGCACATTCCCACGTACAACAGTCCAGTAACCTTCGATGAACTTACAAAACATGAAGGAAGGACATTGAGTGTTCATGGAATCCCTTCGTGAAAAAAGTGTAACAACACTAATCAAATTACCTCGTTCGTCTACTCGGCTGTGAGGAACCGCTAGATGTTCTACGACCATTTCTTCAACATACGGATTTAATATACGACTTCCGATCTCTATGTAAATGAAAATCTCTCACCACACAATGGCTGTACGTGGCTCTTTCATACGTTCTAATGGCGCTCTTCAACGCTTCAAGAGATTGGAACGCTACGAGATACAATGTGCTCAAGAATAGGTTATCGGTTTCTGGGACAACGTGAGGAACGACAGAGCTCGTGCTTTGCATGTTACTACCGTCCATAATTGTAAGAAAATGTGCTCTGTCATCAAGTCCTCATATTTTATATCGATTTTAATAAATAAACGACCAATTATAACGAACTCAAAACTAGTTATTTGATTGGACGAAACAGAATGGAAATTATTAGAAGATGGGGATGAAAATTTTTTTCAAAAGGGATGAAAAAAATTTCACTCTAAAAAATACAAAAATGGCCGTGCAGTAAATGTTTACCCCAAATTACAATATTTTCCATCCCTTGTTTCGTCCAATGAAATGGCTATTTTTAAAATTCGTTTTAATTGGTTAGTTATGTCTTGAAAATTGTTATAAAATATCAGTACTTGTCGACGAAGTACATTTTAATCGTCATTATGGAGGAGAGTGGCGTGCCAAGTACAAGCGCTGTTGTTTCTCACGTCACGGAAATGGAGGAAGTCTTTTTGACAACCTTGTTTCTGGTTGCGTTCCCATCGGTTGAAGCGTTAAAGACCGCTATCACAAATTCTGGAAGATCGACTTACAGTCATTATGAAGTGAGAGATTCGCATATTGGCAGAGATCAAAATTCGTATATTTAATTTGTGTGTTGAAGAAATGGCCGTAGAACATCTAGCGGTTCCTCACAGCCGAGTAGACGAACGAGGTAATTTGATTAGTGTTGTTACACTTTTTTCACGAAGGGATTCCATGAACACTCAATGTCCTTCCTTCATGTTTTGTAAGTTCATCGAAGGTTACTGGACTGTTGTACGTGGGAATGTGCATCACAATCACGAGTGCAATTCCCTGAGGTACCAAGGTAATTCATGGGTGCGCAGGTTAACGGAGGCACAGTTTGAGACTGTGCGACCGCTCCTGATATCTGGTACTGCAACATTCGACATTAAGCATTTTGCTTACCATTCTTATGGAAAACGTTTGAATGATCAAGGTATATTTAATATGCGGTACAAAGTGTTCTCACACGCCAACCTTCCTGGTAAGCAATTTGCCAATTTATAATGTACACTATAGGTGATTACGGGAAATTGAAAGCTCACATAGCATCCTTGGGTGGGCTTTGCGAATACGAATTGGACGATGAGAACTGTCTATCGTATTTCTTCTTCATGACTGCTGAGCAACTGAATTTGGCCGGTCACTTTTGTGACGTAATTGGTTTTGACGGGACGTACAAAACGAATAACGAGAACGTTCATTTATATCAAGTCGTTGCCCTGGATATGAATTTTAAGGCAATACCCATCTGCATTGCCTTTTTAAGTCGCGAAACGTCAACATTCATTTCTGGATTCCTGCGTTTTTTCCAACGGTGTACCAACAGTCGACAGCTGGTAGGCATTGTGACCGATGATTCAGGAACGACTGACACCAACTGCCTGTCAACTACTGAAGCGACACCTTCGCATTCCTATAACGCAGTCTGTATTGTCAGTAGATTTATTCACGGCTACGGACGCCACGGGAACGTACTATGTACACGTCGGTACTATCCGGTGCTCGTGTCTATTCTTCATTGAAAACGTATCACCATGCCGTCACATATTGGCTTACTGCACACACAGTAATACTGATATGAACGTACAGTCAATTTGTGACAGGTGATTACACTGTGATGGTTATTTGACTCATATTGCAGTTGAGAACTATTTTCAAATCCGTAGCCGTGAATAAATCTACTGACAATACAGACTGCGTTATAGGAATGCGAAGGTGTCGCTTCAGTAGTTGACAGGCAGTTGGTGTCAGTCGTTCCTGAATCATCGGTCACAATGCCTACCAGCTGTCGACTGTTGGTACACCGTTGGAAAAAACGCAGGAATCCAGAAATGAATGTTGACGTTTCGCGACTTAAAAAGGCAATGCAGATGGGTATTGCCTTAAAATTCATATCCAGGGCAACGACTTGATATAAATGAACGTTCTCGTTATTCGTTTTGTACGTCCCGTCAAAACCAATTACGTCACAAAAGTGACCGGTCAAATTCAATTGCTCAGCAGTCATGAAGAAGAAATACGATAGACAGTTCTCATCGTCCAATTCGTATTCGCAAAGCCCACCCAAGGATGCTATGTGAGCTTTCAATTTCCCGTAATCACCTATAGTGTACATTATAAATTGGCAAATTGCTTACCAGGAAGGTTGGCGTGTGAGAACACTTTGTACCGCATATTAAATATACCTTGATCATTCAAACGTTTTCCATAAGAATGGTAAGCAAAATGCTTAATGTCGAATGTTGCAGTACCAGATATCAGGAGCGGTCGCACAGTCTCAAACTGTGCCTCCGTTAACCTGCGCACCCATGAATTACCTTGGTACCTCAGGGAATTGCACTCGTGATTGTGATGCACACTCCCACGTACAACAGTCCAGTAACCTTCGATGAACTTACAAAACATGAAGGAAGGACATTGAGTGTTCATGGAATCCCTTCGTGAAAAAAGTGTAATAACACTAATCAAATTACCTCGTTCGTCTACTCGGCTGTGAGGAACCGCTAGATGTTCTACGACCATTTCTTCAACATACGGATTTAATATACGACTTCCGATCTCTATGTAAATGAAAATCTCTCACCACACAATGGCTGTACGTGGCTCTTTCATACGTTCTAATGGCGCTCTTCAACGCTTCAAGAGATTGGAACGCTACGAGATACAATGTGCTCAAGAATAGGTTATCGGTTTCTGGGACAACGTGAGGAACGACAGAGCTCGTGCTTTGCATGTTACTACCGTCCATAATTGTAAGAAAATGTGCTCTGTCATCAAGTCCTCATATTTTATATCGATTTTAATAAATAAACGACCAATTATAACGAACTCAAAACTAGTTATTTGATTGGACGAAACAGAATGGAAATTATTAGAAGATGGGGATGAAAATTTTTTTCAAAAGGGATGAAAAAAATTTCACTCTAAAAAATACAAAAATGGCCGTGCAGTAAATGTTTACCCCAAATTACAATATTTTCCATCCCTTGTTTCGTCCAATGAAATGGCTATTTTTAAAATTCGTTTTAATTGGTTAGTTATGTCTTGAAAATTGTTATAAAATATCAGTACTTGTCGACGAAGTACATTTTAATCGTCATTATGGAGGAGAGTGGCGTGCCAAGTACAAGCGCTGTTGTTTCTCACGTCACGGAAATGGAGGAAGTCTTTTTGACAACCTTGTTTCTGGTTGCGTTCCCATCGGTTGAAGCGTTAAAGACCGCTATCACAAATTCTGGAAGATCGACTTACAGTCATTATGAAGTGAGAGATTCGCATATTGGCAGAGATCAAAATTCGTATATTTAATTTGTGTGTTGAAGAAATGGCCGTAGAACATCTAGCGGTTCCTCACAGCCGAGTAGACGAACGAGGTAATTTGATTAGTGTTGTTACACTTTTTTCACGAAGGGATTCCATGAACACTCAATGTCCTTCCTTCATGTTTTGTAAGTTCATCGAAGGTTACTGGACTGTTGTACGTGGGAATGTGCATCACAATCACGAGTGCAATTCCCTGAGGTACCAAGGTAATTCATGGGTGCGCAGGTTAACGGAGGCACAGTTTGAGACTGTGCGACCGCTCCTGATATCTGGTACTGCAACATTCGACATTAAGCATTTTGCTTACCATTCTTATGGAAAACGTTTGAATGATCAAGGTATATTTAATATGCGGTACAAAGTGTTCTCACACGCCAACCTTCCTGGTAAGCAATTTGCCAATTTATAATGTACACTATAGGTGATTACGGGAAATTGAAAGCTCACATAGCATCCTTGGGTGGGCTTTGCGAATACGAATTGGACGATGAGAACTGTCTATCGTATTTCTTCTTCATGACTGCTGAGCAATTGAATTTGGCCGGTCACTTTTGTGACGTAATTGGTTTTGACGGGACGTACAAAACGAATAACGAGAACGTTCATTTATATCAAGTCGTTGCCCTGGATATGAATTTTAAGGCAATACCCATCTGCATTGCCTTTTTAAGTCGCGAAACGTCAACATTCATTTCTGGATTCCTGCGTTTTTTCCAACGGTGTACCAACAGTCGACAGCTGGTAGGCATTGTGACCGATGATTCAGGAACGACTGACACCAACTGCCTGTCAACTACTGAAGCGACACCTTCGCATTCCTATAACGCAGTCTGTATTGTCAGTAGATTTATTCACGGCTACGGACGCCACGGGAACGTACTATGTACACGTCGGTACTATCCGGTGCTCGTGTCTATTCTTCATTGAAAACGTATCACCATGCCGTCACATATTGGCTTACTGCACACACAGTAATACTGATATGAACGTACAGTCAATTTGTGACAGGTGATTACACTGTGATGGTTATTTGACTCATATTGCAGTTGAGAACTATTTTCAAATCCGTAGCCGTGAATAAATCTACTGACAATACAGACTGCGTTATAGGAATGCGAAGGTGTCGCTTCAGTAGTTGACAGGCAGTTGGTGTCAGTCGTTCCTGAATCATCGGTCACAATGCCTACCAGCTGTCGACTGTTGGTACACCGTTGGAAAAAACGCAGGAATCCAGAAATGAATGTTGACGTTTCGCGACTTAAAAAGGCAATGCAGATGGGTATTGCCTTAAAATTCATATCCAGGGCAACGACTTGATATAAATGAACGTTCTCGTTATTCGTTTTGTACGTCCCGTCAAAACCAATTACGTCACAAAAGTGACCGGCCAAATTCAATTGCTCAGCAGTCATGAAGAAGAAATACGATAGACAGTTCTCATCGTCCAATTCGTATTCGCAAAGCCCACCCAAGGATGCTATGTGAGCTTTCAATTTCCCGTAATCACCTATAGTGTACATTATAAATTGGCAAATTGCTTACCAGGAAGGTTGGCGTGTGAGAACACTTTGTACCGCATATTAAATATACCTTGATCATTCAAACGTTTTCCATAAGAATGGTAAGCAAAATGCTTAATGTCGAATGTTGCAGTACCAGATATCAGGAGCGGTCGCACAGTCTCAAACTGTGCCTCCGTTAACCTGCGCACCCATGAATTACCTTGGTACCTCAGGGAATTGCACTCGTGATTGTGATGCACACTCCCACGTACAACAGTCCAGTAACCTTCGATGAACTTACAAAACATGAAGGAAGGACATTGAGTGTTCATGGAATCCCTTCGTGAAAAAAGTGTAATAACACTAATCAAATTACCTCGTTCGTCTACTCGGCTGTGAGGAACCGCTAGATGTTCTACGACCATTTCTTCAACATACGGATTTAATATACGACTTCCGATCTCTATGTAAATGAAAATCTCTCACCACACAATGGCTGTACGTGGCTCTTTCATACGTTCTAATGGCGCTCTTCAACGCTTCAAGAGATTGGAACGCTACGAGATACAATGTGCTCAAGAATAGGTTATCGGTTTCTGGGACAACGTGAGGAACGACAGAGCTCGTGCTTTGCATGTTACTACCGTCCATAATTGTAAGAAAATGTGCTCTGTCATCAAGTCCTCATATTTTATATCGATTTTAATAAATAAACGACCAATTATAACGAACTCAAAACTAGTTATTTGATTGGACGAAACAGAATGGAAATTATTAGAAGATGGGGATGAAAATTTTTTTCAAAAGGGATGAAAAAAATTTCACTCTAAAAAATACAAAAATGGCCGTGCAGTAAATGTTTACCCCAAATTACAATATTTTCCATCCCTTGTTTCGTCCAATGAAATGGCTATTTTTAAAATTCGTTTTAATTGGTTAGTTATGTCTTGAAAATTGTTATAAAATATCAGTACTTGTCGACGAAGTACATTTTAATCGTCATTATGGAGGAGAGTGGCGTGCCAAGTACAAGCGCTGTTGTTTCTCACGTCACGGAAATGGAGGAAGTCTTTTTGACAACCTTGTTTCTGGTTGCGTTCCCATCGGTTGAAGCGTTAAAGACCGCTATCACAAATTCTGGAAGATCGACTTACAGTCATTATGAAGTGAGAGATTCGCATATTGGCAGAGATCAAAATTCGTATATTTAATTTGTGTGTTGAAGAAATGGCCGTAGAACATCTAGCGGTTCCTCACAGCCGAGTAGACGAACGAGGTAATTTGATTAGTGTTGTTACACTTTTTTCACGAAGGGATTCCATGAACACTCAATGTCCTTCCTTCATGTTTTGTAAGTTCATCGAAGGTTACTGGACTGTTGTACGTGGGAATGTGCATCACAATCACGAGTGCAATTCCCTGAGGTACCAAGGTAATTCATGTGTGCGCAGGTTAACGGAGGCACAGTTTGAGACTGTGCGACCGCTCCTGATATCTGGTACTGCAACATTCGACATTAAGCATTTTGCTTACCATTCTTATGGAAAACGTTTGAATGATCAAGGTATATTTAATATGCGGTACAAAGTGTTCTCACACGCCAACCTTCCTGGTAAGCAATTTGCCAATTTATAATGTACACTATAGGTGATTACGGGAAATTGAAAGCTCACATAGCATCCTTGGGTGGGCTTTGCGAATACGAATTGGACGATGAGAACTGTCTATCGTATTTCTTCTTCATGACTGCTGAGCAATTGAATTTGGCCGGTCACTTTTGTGACGTAATTGGTTTTGACGGGACGTACAAAACGAATAACGAGAACGTTCATTTATATCAAGTCGTTGCCCTGGATATGAATTTTAAGGCAATACCCATCTGCATTGCCTTTTTAAGTCGCGAAACGTCAACATTCATTTCTGGATTCCTGCGTTTTTTCCAACGGTGTACCAACAGTCGACAGCTGGTAGGCATTGTGACCGATGATTCAGGAACGACTGACACCAACTGCCTGTCAACTACTGAAGCGACACCTTCGCATTCCTATAACGCAGTCTGTATTGTCAGTAGATTTATTCACGGCTACGGACGCCACGGGAACGTACTATGTACACGTCGGTACTATCCGGTGCTCGTGTCTATTCTTCATTGAAAACGTATCACCATGCCGTCACATATTGGCTTACTGCACACACAGTAATACTGATATGAACGTACAGTCAATTTGTGACAGGTGATTACACTGTGATGGTTATTTGACTCATATTGCAGTTGAGAACTATTTTCAAATCCGTAGCCGTGAATAAATCTACTGACAATACAGACTACGTTATAGGAATGCGAAGGTGTCGCTTCAGTAGTTGACAGGCAGTTGGTGTCAGTCGTTCCTGAATCATCGGTCACAATGCCTACCAGCTGTCGACTGTTGGTACACCGTTGGAAAAAACGCAGGAATCCAGAAATGAATGTTGACGTTTCGCGACTTAAAAAGGCAATGCAGATGGGTATTGCCTTAAAATTCATATCCAGGGCAACGACTTGATATAAATGAACGTTCTCGTTATTCGTTTTGTACGTCCCGTCAAAACCAATTACGTCACAAAAGTGACCGGTCAAATTCAATTGCTCAGCAGTCATGAAGAAGAAATACGATAGACAGTTCTCATCGTCCAATTCGTATTCGCAAAGCCCACCCAAGGATGCTATGTGAGCTTTCAATTTCCCGTAATCACCTATAGTGTACATTATAAATTGGCAAATTGCTTACCAGGAAGGTTGGCGTGTGAGAACACTTTGTACCGCATATTAAATATACCTTGATCATTCAAACGTTTTCCATAAGAATGGTAAGCAAAATGCTTAATGTCGAATGTTGCAGTACCAGATATCAGGAGCGGTCGCACAGTCTCAAACTGTGCCTCCGTTAACCTGCGCACCCATGAATTACCTTGGTACCTCAGGGAATTGCACTCGTGATTGTGATGCACACTCCCACGTACAACAGTCCAGTAACCTTCGATGAACTTACAAAACATGAAGGAAGGACATTGAGTGTTCATGGAATCCCTTCGTGAAAAAAGTGTAATAACACTAATCAAATTACCTCGTTCGTCTACTCGGCTGTGAGGAACCGCTAGATGTTCTACGACCATTTCTTCAACATACGGATTTAATATACGACTTCCGATCTCTATGTAAATGAAAATCTCTCACCACACAATGGCTGTACGTGGCTCTTTC
Source organism: Schistosoma bovis (assembly GCA_944470425.2). Classification (NCBI taxonomy): domain Eukaryota; kingdom Metazoa; phylum Platyhelminthes; class Trematoda; order Strigeidida; family Schistosomatidae; genus Schistosoma; species Schistosoma bovis. Next base: position 84,931,640 of record OX103953.1, read on the forward strand.
ATACGTTCTAATGGCGCTCTTCAACGCTTCAAGAGATTGGAACGCTACGAGATACAATGTGCTCAAGAATAGGTTATCGGTTTCTGGGACAACGTGAGGAACGACAGAGCTCGTGCTTTGCATGTTACTACCGTCCATAATTGTAAGAAAATGTGCTCTGTCATCAAGTCCTCATATTTTATATCGATTTTAATAAATAAACGACCAATTATAACGAACTCAAAACTAGTTATTTGATTGGACGAAACAGAATGGAAATTATTAGAAGATGGGGATGAAAATTTTTTTCAAAAGGGATGAAAAAAATTTCACTCTAAAAAATACAAAAATGGCCGTGCAGTAAATGTTTACCCCAAATTACAATATTTTCCATCCCTTGTTTCGTCCAATGAAATGGCTATTTTTAAAATTCGTTTTAATTGGTTAGTTATGTCTTGAAAATTGTTATAAAATATCAGTACTTGTCGACGAAGTACATTTTAATCGTCATTATGGAGGAGAGTGGCGTGCCAAGTACAAGCGCTGTTGTTTCTCACGTCACGGAAATGGAGGAAGTCTTTTTGACAACCTTGTTTCTGGTTGCGTTCCCATCGGTTGAAGCGTTAAAGACCGCTATCACAAATTCTGGAAGATCGACTTACAGTCATTATGAAGTGAGAGATTCGCATATTGGCAGAGATCAAAATTCGTATATTTAATTTGTGTGTTGAAGAAATGGCCGTAGAACATCTAGCGGTTCCTCACAGCCGAGTAGACGAACGAGGTAATTTGATTAGTGTTGTTACACTTTTTTCACGAAGGGATTCCATGAACACTCAATGTCCTTCCTTCATGTTTTGTAAGTTCATCGAAGGTTACTGGACTGTTGTACGTGGGAATGTGCATCACAATCACGAGTGCAATTCCCTGAGGTACCAAGGTAATTCATGGGTGCGCAGGTTAACGGAGGCACAGTTTGAGACTGTGCGACCGCTCCTGATATCTGGTACTGCAACATTCGACATTAAGCATTTTGCTTACCATTCTTATGGAAAACGTTTGAATGATCAAGGTATATTTAATATGCGGTACAAAGTGTTCTCACACGCCAACCTTCCTGGTAAGCAATTTGCCAATTTATAATGTACACTATAGGTGATTACGGGAAATTGAAAGCTCACATAGCATCCTTGGGTGGGCTTTGCGAATACGAATTGGACGATGAGAACTGTCTATCGTATTTCTTCTTCATGACTGCTGAGCAATTGAATTTGGCCGGTCACTTTTGTGACGTAATTGGTTTTGACGGGACGTACAAAACGAATAACGAGAACGTTCATTTATATCAAGTCGTTGCCCTGGATATGAATTTTAAGGCAATACCCATCTGCATTGCCTTTTTAAGTCGCGAAACGTCAACATTCATTTCTGGATTCCTGCGTTTTTTCCAACGGTGTACCAACAGTCGACAGCTGGTAGGCATTGTGACCGATGATTCAGGAACGACTGACACCAACTGCCTGTCAACTACTGAAGCGACACCTTCGCATTCCTATAACGCAGTCTGTATTGTCAGTAGATTTATTCACGGCTACGGACGCCACGGGAACGTACTATGTACACGTCGGTACTATCCGGTGCTCGTGTCTATTCTTCATTGAAAACGTATCACCATGCCGTCACATATTGGCTTACTGCACACACAGTAATACTGATATGAACGTACAGTCAATTTGTGACAGGTGATTACACTGTGATGGTTATTTGACTCATATTGCAGTTGAGAACTATTTTCAAATCCGTAGCCGTGAATAAATCTACTGACAATACAGACTGCGTTATAGGAATGCGAAGGTGTCGCTTCAGTAGTTGACAGGCAGTTGGTGTCAGTCGTTCCTGAATCATCGGTCACAATGCCTACCAGCTGTCGACTGTTGGTACACCGTTGGAAAAAACGCAGGAATCCAGAAATGAATGTTGACGTTTCGCGACTTAAAAAGGCAATGCAGATGGGTATTGCCTTAAAATTCATATCCAGGGCAACGACTTGATATAAATGAACGTTCTCGTTATTCGTTTTGTACGTCCCGTCAAAACCAATTACGTCACAAAAGTGACCGGCCAAATTCAATTGCTCAGCAGTCATGAAGAAGAAATACGATAGACAGTTCTCATCGTCCAATTCGTATTCGCAAAGCCCACCCAAGGATGCTATGTGAGCTTTCAATTTCCCGTAATCACCTATAGTGTACATTATAAATTGGCAAATTGCTTACCAGGAAGGTTGGCGTGTGAGAACACTTTGTACCGCATATTAAATATACCTTGATCATTCAAACGTTTTCCATAAGAATGGTAAGCAAAATGCTTAATGTCGAATGTTGCAGTACCAGATATCAGGAGCGGTCGCACAGTCTCAAACTGTGCCTCCGTTAACCTGCGCACCCATGAATTACCTTGGTACCTCAGGGAATTGCACTCGTGATTGTGATGCACACTCCCACGTACAACAGTCCAGTAACCTTCGATGAACTTACAAAACATGAAGGAAGGACATTGAGTGTTCATGGAATCCCTTCGTGAAAAAAGTGTAATAACACTAATCAAATTACCTCGTTCGTCTACTCGGCTGTGAGGAACCGCTAGATGTTCTACGACCATTTCTTCAACATACGGATTTAATATACGACTTCCGATCTCTATGTAAATGAAAATCTCTCACCACACAATGGCTGTACGTGGCTCTTTCATACGTTCTAATGGCGCTCTTCAACGCTTCAAGAGATTGGAACGCTACGAGATACAATGTGCTCAAGAATAGGTTATCGGTTTCTGGGACAACGTGAGGAACGACAGAGCTCGTGCTTTGCATGTTACTACCGTCCATAATTGTAAGAAAATGTGCTCTGTCATCAAGTCCTCATATTTTATATCGATTTTAATAAATAAACGACCAATTATAACGAACTCAAAACTAGTTATTTGATTGGACGAAACAGAATGGAAATTATTAGAAGATGGGGATGAAAATTTTTTTCAAAAGGGATGAAAAAAATTTCACTCTAAAAAATACAAAAATGGCCGTGCAGTAAATGTTTACCCCAAATTACAATATTTTCCATCCCTTGTTTCGTCCAATGAAATGGCTATTTTTAAAATTCGTTTTAATTGGTTAGTTATGTCTTGAAAATTGTTATAAAATATCAGTACTTGTCGACGAAGTACATTTTAATCGTCATTATGGAGGAGAGTGGCGTGCCAAGTACAAGCGCTGTTGTTTCTCACGTCACGGAAATGGAGGAAGTCTTTTTGACAACCTTGTTTCTGGTTGCGTTCCCATCGGTTGAAGCGTTAAAGACCGCTATCACAAATTCTGGAAGATCGACTTACAGTCATTATGAAGTGAGAGATTCGCATATTGGCAGAGATCAAAATTCGTATATTTAATTTGTGTGTTGAAGAAATGGCCGTAGAACATCTAGCGGTTCCTCACAGCCGAGTAGACGAACGAGGTAATTTGATTAGTGTTGTTACACTTTTTTCACGAAGGGATTCCATGAACACTCAATGTCCTTCCTTCATGTTTTGTAAGTTCATCGAAGGTTACTGGACTGTTGTACGTGGGAATGTGCATCACAATCACGAGTGCAATTCCCTGAGGTACCAAGGTAATTCATGGGTGCGCAGGTTAACGGAGGCACAGTTTGAGACTGTGCGACCGCTCCTGATATCTGGTACTGCAACATTCGACATTAAGCATTTTGCTTACCATTCTTATGGAAAACGTTTGAATGATCAAGGTATATTTAATATGCGGTACAAAGTGTTCTCACACGCCAACCTTCCTGGTAAGCAATTTGCCAATTTATAATGTACACTATAGGTGATTACGGGAAATTGAAAGCTCACATAGCATCCTTGGGTGGGCTTTGCGAATACGAATTGGACGATGAGAACTGTCTATCGTATTTCTTCTTCATGACTGCTGAGCAATTGAATTTGGCCGGTCACTTTTGTGACGTAATTGGTTTTGACGGGACGTACAAAACGAATAACGAGAACGTTCATTTATATCAAGTCGTTGCCCTGGATATGAATTTTAAGGCAATACCCATCTGCATTGCCTTTTTAAGTCGCGAAACGTCAACATTCATTTCTGGATTCCTGCGTTTTTTCCAACGGTGTACCAACAGTCGACAGCTGGTAGGCATTGTGACCGATGATTCAGGAACGACTGACACCAACTGCCTGTCAACTACTGAAGCGACACCTTCGCATTCCTATAACGCAGTCTGTATTGTCAGTAGATTTATTCACGGCTACGGACGCCACGGGAACGTACTATGTACACGTCGGTACTATCCGGTGCTCGTGTCTATTCTTCATTGAAAACGTATCACCATGCCGTCACATATTGGCTTACTGCACACACAGTAATACTGATATGAACGTACAGTCAATTTGTGACAGGTGATTACACTGTGATGGTTATTTGACTCATATTGCAGTTGAGAACTATTTTCAAATCCGTAGCCGTGAATAAATCTACTGACAATACAGACTGCGTTATAGGAATGCGAAGGTGTCGCTTCAGTAGTTGACAGGCAGTTGGTGTCAGTCGTTCCTGAATCATCGGTCACAATGCCTACCAGCTGTCGACTGTTGGTACACCGTTGGAAAAAACGCAGGAATCCAGAAATGAATGTTGACGTTTCGCGACTTAAAAAGGCAATGCAGATGGGTATTGCCTTAAAATTCATATCCAGGGCAACGACTTGATATAAATGAACGTTCTCGTTATTCGTTTTGTACGTCCCGTCAAAACCAATTACGTCACAAAAGTGACCGGCCAAATTCAATTGCTCAGCAGTCATGAAGAAGAAATACGATAGACAGTTCTCATCGTCCAATTCGTATTCGCAAAGCCCACCCAAGGATGCTATGTGAGCTTTCAATTTCCCGTAATCACCTATAGTGTACATTATAAATTGGCAAATTGCTTACCAGGAAGGTTGGCGTGTGAGAACACTTTGTACCGCATATTAAATATACCTTGATCATTCAAACGTTTTCCATAAGAATGGTAAGCAAAATGCTTAATGTCGAATGTTGCAGTACCAGATATCAGGAGCGGTCGCACAGTCTCAAACTGTGCCTCCGTTAACCTGCGCACCCATGAATTACCTTGGTACCTCAGGGAATTGCACTCGTGATTGTGATGCACACTCCCACGTACAACAGTCCAGTAACCTTCGATGAACTTACAAAACATGAAGGAAGGACATTGAGTGTTCATGGAATCCCTTCGTGAAAAAAGTGTAACAACACTAATCAAATTACCTCGTTCGTCTACTCGGCTGTGAGGAACCGCTAGATGTTCTACGACCATTTCTTCAACATACGGATTTAATATACGACTTCCGATCTCTATGTAAATGAAAATCTCTCACCACACAATGGCTGTACGTGGCTCTTTCATACGTTCTAATGGCGCTCTTCAACGCTTCAAGAGATTGGAACGCTACGAGATACAATGTGCTCAAGAATAGGTTATCGGTTTCTGGGACAACGTGAGGAACGACAGAGCTCGTGCTTTGCATGTTACTACCGTCCATAATTGTAAGAAAATGTGCTCTGTCATCAAGTCCTCATATTTTATATCGATTTTAATAAATAAACGACCAATTATAACGAACTCAAAACTAGTTATTTGATTGGACGAAACAGAATGGAAATTATTAGAAGATGGGGATGAAAATTTTTTTCAAAAGGGATGAAAAAAATTTCACTCTAAAAAATACAAAAATGGCCGTGCAGTAAATGTTTACCCCAAATTACAATATTTTCCATCCCTTGTTTCGTCCAATGAAATGGCTATTTTTAAAATTCGTTTTAATTGGTTAGTTATGTCTTGAAAATTGTTATAAAATATCAGTACTTGTCGACGAAGTACATTTTAATCGTCATTATGGAGGAGAGTGGCGTGCCAAGTACAAGCGCTGTTGTTTCTCACGTCACGGAAATGGAGGAAGTCTTTTTGACAACCTTGTTTCTGGTTGCGTTCCCATCGGTTGAAGCGTTAAAGACCGCTATCACAAATTCTGGAAGATCGACTTACAGTCATTATGAAGTGAGAGATTCGCATATTGGCAGAGATCAAAATTCGTATATTTAATTTGTGTGTTGAAGAAATGGCCGTAGAACATCTAGCGGTTCCTCACAGCCGAGTAGACGAACGAGGTAATTTGATTAGTGTTGTTACACTTTTTTCACGAAGGGATTCCATGAACACTCAATGTCCTTCCTTCATGTTTTGTAAGTTCATCGAAGGTTACTGGACTGTTGTACGTGGGAATGTGCATCACAATCACGAGTGCAATTCCCTGAGGTACCAAGGTAATTCATGGGTGCGCAGGTTAACGGAGGCACAGTTTGAGACTGTGCGACCGCTCCTGATATCTGGTACTGCAACATTCGACATTAAGCATTTTGCTTACCATTCTTATGGAAAACGTTTGAATGATCAAGGTATATTTAATATGCGGTACAAAGTGTTCTCACACGCCAACCTTCCTGGTAAGCAATTTGCCAATTTATAATGTACACTATAGGTGATTACGGGAAATTGAAAGCTCACATAGCATCCTTGGGTGGGCTTTGCGAATACGAATTGGACGATGAGAACTGTCTATCGTATTTCTTCTTCATGACTGCTGAGCAATTGAATTTGGCCGGTCACTTTTGTGACGTAATTGGTTTTGACGGGACGTACAAAACGAATAACGAGAACGTTCATTTATATCAAGTCGTTGCCCTGGATATGAATTTTAAGGCAATACCCATCTGCATTGCCTTTTTAAGTCGCGAAACGTCAACATTCATTTCTGGATTCCTGCGTTTTTTCCAACGGTGTACCAACAGTCGACAGCTGGTAGGCATTGTGACCGATGATTCAGGAACGACTGACACCAACTGCCTGTCAACTACTGAAGCGACACCTTCGCATTCCTATAACGCAGTCTGTATTGTCAGTAGATTTATTCACGGCTACGGACGCCACGGGAACGTACTATGTACACGTCGGTACTATCCGGTGCTCGTGTCTATTCTTCATTGAAAACGTATCACCATGCCGTCACATATTGGCTTACTGCACACACAGTAATACTGATATGAACGTACAGTCAATTTGTGACAGGTGATTACACTGTGATGGTTATTTGACTCATATTGCAGTTGAGAACTATTTTCAAATCCGTAGCCGTGAATAAATCTACTGACAATACAGACTGCGTTATAGGAATGCGAAGGTGTCGCTTCAGTAGTTGACAGGCAGTTGGTGTCAGTCGTTCCTGAATCATCGGTCACAATGCCTACCAGCTGTCGACTGTTGGTACACCGTTGGAAAAAACGCAGGAATCCAGAAATGAATGTTGACGTTTCGCGACTTAAAAAGGCAATGCAGATGGGTATTGCCTTAAAATTCATATCCAGGGCAACGACTTGATATAAATGAACGTTCTCGTTATTCGTTTTGTACGTCCCGTCAAAACCAATTACGTCACAAAAGTGACCGGCCAAATTCAATTGCTCAGCAGTCATGAAGAAGAAATACGATAGACAGTTCTCATCGTCCAATTCGTATTCGCAAAGCCCACCCAAGGATGCTATGTGAGCTTTCAATTTCCCGTAATCACCTATAGTGTACATTATAAATTGGCAAATTGCTTACCAGGAAGGTTGGCGTGTGAGAACACTTTGTACCGCATATTAAATATACCTTGATCATTCAAACGTTTTCCATAAGAATGGTAAGCAAAATGCTTAATGTCGAATGTTGCAGTACCAGATATCAGGAGCGGTCGCACAGTCTCAAACTGTGCCTCCGTTAACCTGCGCACCCATGAATTACCTTGGTACCTCAGGGAATTGCACTCGTGATTGTGATGCACACTCCCACGTACAACAGTCCAGTAACCTTCGATGAACTTACAAAACATGAAGGAAGGACATTGAGTGTTCATGGAATCCCTTCGTGAAAAAAGTGTAATAACACTAATCAAATTACCTCGTTCGTCTACTCGGCTGTGAGGAACCGCTAGATGTTCTACGACCATTTCTTCAACATACGGATTTAATATACGACTTCCGATCTCTATGTAAATGAAAATCTCTCACCACACAATGGCTGTACGTGGCTCTTTCATACGTTCTAATGGCGCTCTTCAACGCTTCAAGAGATTGGAACGCTACGAGATACAATGTGCTCAAGAATAGGTTATCGGTTTCTGGGACAACGTGAGGAACGACAGAGCTCGTGCTTTGCATGTTACTACCGTCCATAATTGTAAGAAAATGTGCTCTGTCATCAAGTCCTCATATTTTATATCGATTTTAATAAATAAACGACCAATTATAACGAACTCAAAACTAGTTATTTGATTGGACGAAACAGAATGGAAATTATTAGAAGATGGGGATGAAAATTTTTTTCAAAAGGGATGAAAAAAATTTCACTCTAAAAAATACAAAAATGGCCGTGCAGTAAATGTTTACCCCAAATTACAATATTTTCCATCCCTTGTTTCGTCCAATGAAATGGCTATTTTTAAAATTCGTTTTAATTGGTTAGTTATGTCTTGAAAATTGTTATAAAATATCAGTACTTGTCGACGAAGTACATTTTAATCGTCATTATGGAGGAGAGTGGCGTGCCAAGTACAAGCGCTGTTGTTTCTCACGTCACGGAAATGGAGGAAGTCTTTTTGACAACCTTGTTTCTGGTTGCGTTCCCATCGGTTGAAGCGTTAAAGACCGCTATCACAAATTCTGGAAGATCGACTTACAGTCATTATGAAGTGAGAGATTCGCATATTGGCAGAGATCAAAATTCGTATATTTAATTTGTGTGTTGAAGAAATGGCCGTAGAACATCTAGCGGTTCCTCACAGCCGAGTAGACGAACGAGGTAATTTGATTAGTGTTGTTACACTTTTTTCACGAAGGGATTCCATGAACACTCAATGTCCTTCCTTCATGTTTTGTAAGTTCATCGAAGGTTACTGGACTGTTGTACGTGGGAATGTGCATCACAATCACGAGTGCAATTCCCTGAGGTACCAAGGTAATTTGTAGTGGCATTGGACAATAGCCACACAATCCACAAAGCTGTGAACACGAGACTACTCAGAAAATAAATATTCAATATTTAACGCGGAGAAATACCTAACAATGGAGAAGGCGCGAACAATGAATTGAATGGACTGGAGTTGATCGAGTGGCATGGCTCGGCCATGCAGGCGTGGTCTCTATTCATATTAAATATATTGTTCTTTCTCTAGCCTAAGCTCGTTCTTCATTATGTATTGGTAGTTGTTACGATACGGTGAGTTGGTGTAGTCGATGGTGTGACTTCCACGTAAGATCTTATAGATTAGGCAGTTATATCATGACAAATCTACAATTTCAGGATTAGGTCTATTATTAGAGCAGTACTAATATCATAGTAGACTATAATTCAACATTGGTAAGCCCGACTAGAAAAACGCAACCTATTATTATTAATCCTTATTTCCACTCCAACTTTCTCGATCGATTTTATATTTATGTTAACCCTGTATTCTAATAGTCCTCTGATTAATGCTCACATGCATTATCGTAATGTTATATTGATTAGTCCTCATGACAAACTAGCTCAATCGATAATAAAAACTGGTCGTCTATATTAACTAATTAGCTTTGATGGTTTGTTAACAAGCTGTAATAGCATTTACATGCTTCAGCGACATAGTCTTGTTTAAACATCAAGCTCTAGCAAATATGACCTGTAAATAGCGTAAATATACATTGACTAACAATGCAATCAAGGACTAAATAGTTATCTGGATCTAATTCTCACTGTTCCTTCACTTAACACCTCATCCTGTTTTAAACGATGCACTATCCTGTAATATCTTTTCTTCCGACCACTGCCTGCCTAATTTCATATTCTCGAGTTCCATTGCCAAACAACGAGGATGACTACTCCAAAAACATACGGTGAGTTTCAGCTATAAGTTTTCTGCAATCATTTTTAGATGGTTCGTTCAATGACAACCATACAATTATCTGGATTCATTCGATTGTTCTGATCCGAGCGAGTGTCAAAAACCTCAACAGCATCAAGCACCCTGGAATTAATTGCCATACTGCATGTTTTATTCTGGATGCTTTTGGATCAATACAACTCACGAATAGCGTTATATATGTCGTCCACTGAATAATCTAATTTTCAAAAATAACCCAGGCGAGTTCAACTATTTTACTGGATGATTTTTTTTTTTACTTAACATGTATATGTTTTCCGGTCTCTTTTGCTATGTATTTGTAAGTGTCCCTAGGCTAAATGCAGTAACTCCTTATGGAATGTTTATCACGCATCATATTCCTGCCTGAAGTTTCACAAGCAGTCTAAACTTTAAAACTATTTTCTGGTCATGTTCATTATTTTTAAATCGTCATATACGTCAACAACCTGCTTGTTAACCTGGCCCATACATACGTTACACTATATCTCCATGTCTTCTAAATTTAGAAATCATCTGAATCGCCTTTAACATTTATCAATAAACCCATCATAGTCGTTGTTGCTAATCGTATTTGGGTTTATGGATTGGTTTATCATATTAGCAGCCTAAAATGCGAACATAGTTTAGATAATAAGATTAAAAATTTAGGTACTGTCAACTGCACTAGTAAAATAACTAAATCATCAGGTAGTTGTTGGCTAAACAAACGTTTAAAATCAAAACTCCGTAGCCTGCTAGAATTAACACTAAACGAATATTTCTGAATTGAAATTTATAATTAAATTAGGCGTCTTGGATTCTTTTACGTTACAAATTTCTGATGATTTCGAATCACCTAAAGCAACAATACCTTTTTTTCTACTGACTAATCCTTAATCAACACTACAACTAGTTAAATTTAATAGTTTCAGGATATCGTCATAAAGCATTGTCATAACTTGACAATCACGTAATATGACTGATAAAATTAATAAAACTATTAACGAAATCGGTCAACAAATTGACTTATAATTACCATTAAATGGTGTTGTTTTCTTGGTATCTTCATCCATCACAGATGATTACAGTATGTTTCTCTATCAGTTGCTCATTCAGTGAATATCTCAAAACCTTGTCAGTCTAATTGATGGTTTAGCGACACAATCATGCATGCAAATAATCAGTATAAGCAGTCGAGCAAATCTCCTGCAAACTGAAAACATCAATGTCGAATTTACCCCAACACTGACTAAGGTTCAAGCCATTATCATAGACATGAGTTGGGAGTGTACTCCCCTTGGTTACAACTTATGTTCTCCCTGATAATCACATGAGCATCACTCACTATTAATCATCTTGTAAAAAGTTATTTAGCTAAATACATCTTGCAGCTTCACATCACTTCGTAATATGACACAGGTCTAACTGATTTTAATAACTTGTAACCACTATATCTCAATTAAATCGTGTTCCGCCTTATGATAAACTGCATACTTGCAACTAACTTGTATGTCCAATCAGCCGGCAAGTATAAATACAAGTAAATAGTCTATCGCAGATCAGAACATTGAGTCTAGAGCATGTCTCTTACGAACACACTCATGTTTAACGATTTTTCCTAGCTATCTGTCCAAAATCCATATAATTATCACTCATGTATTTAAATTTTATTTTGATAACCATTCGTGTGTATTAGTAGTATTACTAAATTCTATCACGGTCAAGTAAAAATGAGGTTGAGAAAATCTCCCCGTAACTAAATAAACCGTATCAAACTAACTGGAACACTAGTTGGAATTCTTCTCCACGGTATACTTTTGTTCCTTCAGTTAGCCTACTAATACAGATGCAATTGGAATTCAACTCTTATGGACGGGTTACCGGCATAATTGTTAATTGGTTTCATAATTTAAACCAAAACTAATACCAATATTAACATTTCTACAATATCCATTACTTTAATATTTCTAAACACAAAATACTTACTACCTATACGTCAAGTTATTAACCAACGGCTATTAACACGCATTGTTTTATTATTATTACTGTAATCCCATTTTTTTATAGCTCAAATAATCTTCACCCAAATTGTCATTTTAAGTGTGTTAAGCATGAAGGCAGATTTAAAAAAAATTATTACATGTATTTCCCGACCAGATGCTGCCGCCTTTCTTTTTGATTTATCTTTCAGCTTATCATTACCCGGGGGATTCTTCCTAGTCTTGGTAACCTTCGGCGCACGACGATCCCATCCAATTTGGTATCGAACCAACATCACGTTGATTCTGGTGGGAGAGTAGTGTAGTGGCATTGGACAATAGCCACACAATCCACAAAGCTGTGAACACGAGACTACTCAGAAAATAGATATTCAATATTTAACGCGGAGAAATACCTAACAATGGAGAAGGCGCGAACAATGAATTGAATGGACTGGAGTTGATCGAGTGGCATGGCTCGGCCATGCAGGCGTGGTCTCTATTCATATTAAATATATTGTTCTTTCTCTAGCCTAAGCTCGTTCTTCATTATGTATTGGTAGTTGTTACGATACGGTGAGTTGGTGTAGTCGATGGTGTGACTTCCACGTAAGATCTTATAGATTAGGCAGTTATATCATGACAAATCTACAATTTCAGGATTAGGTCTATTATTAGAGCAGTACTAATATCATAGTAGACTATAATTCTACAAATTCATGGGTGCGCAGGTTAACGGAGGCACAGTTTGAGACTGTGCGACCGCTCCTGATATCTGGTACTGCAACATTCGACATTAAGCATTTTGCTTACCATTCTTATGGAAAACGTTTGAATGATCAAGGTATATTTAATATGCGGTACAAAGTGTTCTCACACGCCAACCTTCCTGGTAAGCAATTTGCCAATTTATAATGTACACTATAGGTGATTACGGGAAATTGAAAGCTCACATAGCATCCTTGGGTGGGCTTTGCGAATACGAATTGGACGATGAGAACTGTCTATCGTATTTCTTCTTCATGACTGCTGAGCAATTGAATTTGGCCGGTCACTTTTGTGACGTAATTGGTTTTGACGGGACGTACAAAACGAATAACGAGAACGTTCATTTATATCAAGTCGTTGCCCTGGATATGAATTTTAAGGCAATACCCATCTGCATTGCCTTTTTAAGTCGCGAAACGTCAACATTCATTTCTGGATTCCTGCGTTTTTTCCAACGGTGTACCAACAGTCGACAGCTGGTAGGCATTGTGACCGATGATTCAGGAACGACTGACACCAACTGCCTGTCAACTACTGAAGCGACACCTTCGCATTCCTATAACGCAGTCTGTATTGTCAGTAGATTTATTCACGGCTACGGACGCCACGGGAACGTACTATGTACACGTCGGTACTATCCGGTGCTCGTGTCTATTCTTCATTGAAAACGTATCACCATGCCGTCACATATTGGCTTACTGCACACACAGTAATACTGATATGAACGTACAGTCAATTTGTGACAGGTGATTACACTGTGATGGTTATTTGACTCATATTGCAGTTGAGAACTATTTTCAAATCCGTAGCCGTGAATAAATCTACTGACAATACAGACTGCGTTATAGGAATGCGAAGGTGTCGCTTCAGTAGTTGACAGGCAGTTGGTGTCAGTCGTTCCTGAATCATCGGTCACAATGCCTACCAGCTGTCGACTGTTGGTACACCGTTGGAAAAAACGCAGGAATCCAGAAATGAATGTTGACGTTTCGCGACTTAAAAAGGCAATGCAGATGGGTATTGCCTTAAAATTCATATCCAGGGCAACGACTTGATATAAATGAACGTTCTCGTTATTCGTTTTGTACGTCCCGTCAAAACCAATTACGTCACAAAAGTGACCGGCCAAATTCAATTGCTCAGCAGTCATGAAGAAGAAATACGATAGACAGTTCTCATCGTCCAATTCGTATTCGCAAAGCCCACCCAAGGATGCTATGTGAGCTTTCAATTTCCCGTAATCACCTATAGTGTACATTATAAATTGGCAAATTGCTTACCAGGAAGGTTGGCGTGTGAGAACACTTTGTACCGCATATTAAATATACCTTGATCATTCAAACGTTTTCCATAAGAATGGTAAGCAAAATGCTTAATGTCGAATGTTGCAGTACCAGATATCAGGAGCGGTCGCACAGTCTCAAACTGTGCCTCCGTTAACCTGCGCACCCATGAATTACCTTGGTACCTCAGGGAATTGCACTCGTGATTGTGATGCACACTCCCACGTACAACAGTCCAGTAACCTTCGATGAACTTACAAAACATGAAGGAAGGACATTGAGTGTTCATGGAATCCCTTCGTGAAAAAAGTGTAACAACACTAATCAAATTACCTCGTTCGTCTACTCGGCTGTGAGGAACCGCTAGATGTTCTACGACCATTTCTTCAACATACGGATTTAATATACGACTTCCGATCTCTATGTAAATGAAAATCTCTCACCACACAATGGCTGTACGTGGCTCTTTCATACGTTCTAATGGCGCTCTTCAACGCTTCAAGAGATTGGAACGCTACGAGATACAATGTGCTCAAGAATAGGTTATCGGTTTCTGGGACAACGTGAGGAACGACAGAGCTCGTGCTTTGCATGTTACTACCGTCCATAATTGTAAGAAAATGTGCTCTGTCATCAAGTCCTCATATTTTATATCGATTTTAATAAATAAACGACCAATTATAACGAACTCAAAACTAGTTATTTGATTGGACGAAACAGAATGGAAATTATTAGAAGATGGGGATGAAAATTTTTTTCAAAAGGGATGAAAAAAATTTCACTCTAAAAAATACAAAAATGGCCGTGCAGTAAATGTTTACCCCAAATTACAATATTTTCCATCCCTTGTTTCGTCCAATGAAATGGCTATTTTTAAAATTCGTTTTAATTGGTTAGTTATGTCTTGAAAATTGTTATAAAATATCAGTACTTGTCGACGAAGTACATTTTAATCGTCATTATGGAGGAGAGTGGCGTGCCAAGTACAAGCGCTGTTGTTTCTCACGTCACGGAAATGGAGGAAGTCTTTTTGACAACCTTGTTTCTGGTTGCGTTCCCATCGGTTGAAGCGTTAAAGACCGCTATCACAAATTCTGGAAGATCGACTTACAGTCATTATGAAGTGAGAGATTCGCATATTGGCAGAGATCAAAATTCGTATATTTAATTTGTGTGTTGAAGAAATGGCCGTAGAACATCTAGCGGTTCCTCACAGCCGAGTAGACGAACGAGGTAATTTGATTAGTGTTGTTACACTTTTTTCACGAAGGGATTCCATGAACACTCAATGTCCTTCCTTCATGTTTTGTAAGTTCATCGAAGGTTACTGGACTGTTGTACGTGGGAATGTGCATCACAATCACGAGTGCAATTCCCTGAGGTACCAAGGTAATTCATGGGTGCGCAGGTTAACGGAGGCACAGTTTGAGACTGTGCGACCGCTCCTGATATCTGGTACTGCAACATTCGACATTAAGCATTTTGCTTACCATTCTTATGGAAAACGTTTGAATGATCAAGGTATATTTAATATGCGGTACAAAGTGTTCTCACACGCCAACCTTCCTGGTAAGCAATTTGCCAATTTATAATGCACACTATAGGTGATTACGGGAAATTGAAAGCTCACATAGCATCCTTGGGTGGGCTTTGCGAATACGAATTGGACGATGAGAACTGTCTATCGTATTTCTTCTTCATGACTGCTGAGCAATTGAATTTGGCCGGTCACTTTTGTGACGTAATTGGTTTTGACGGGACGTACAAAACGAATAACGAGAACGTTCATTTATATCAAGTCGTTGCCCTGGATATGAATTTTAAGGCAATACCCATCTGCATTGCCTTTTTAAGTCGCGAAACGTCAACATTCATTTCTGGATTCCTGCGTTTTTTCCAACGGTGTACCAACAGTCGACAGCTGGTAGGCATTGTGACCGATGATTCAGGAACGACTGACACCAACTGCCTGTCAACTACTGAAGCGACACCTTCGCATTCCTATAACGCAGTCTGTATTGTCAGTAGATTTATTCACGGCTACGGACGCCACGGGAACGTACTATGTACACGTCGGTACTATCCGGTGCTCGTGTCTATTCTTCATTGAAAACGTATCACCATGCCGTCACATATTGGCTTACTGCACACACAGTAATACTGATATGAACGTACAGTCAATTTGTGACAGGTGATTACACTGTGATGGTTATTTGACTCATATTGCAGTTGAGAACTATTTTCAAATCCGTAGCCGTGAATAAATCTACTGACAATACAGACTGCGTTATAGGAATGCGAAGGTGTCGCTTCAGTAGTTGACAGGCAGTTGGTGTCAGTCGTTCCTGAATCATCGGTCACAATGCCTACCAGCTGTCGACTGTTGGTACACCGTTGGAAAAAACGCAGGAATCCAGAAATGAATGTTGACGTTTCGCGACTTAAAAAGGCAATGCAGATGGGTATTGCCTTAAAATTCATATCCAGGGCAACGACTTGATATAAATGAACGTTCTCGTTATTCGTTTTGTACGTCCCGTCAAAACCAATTACGTCACAAAAGTGACCGGTCAAATTCAATTGCTCAGCAGTCATGAAGAAGAAATACGATAGACAGTTCTCATCGTCCAATTCGTATTCGCAAAGCCCACCCAAGGATGCTATGTGAGCTTTCAATTTCCCGTAATCACCTATAGTGTACATTATAAATTGGCAAATTGCTTACCAGGAAGGTTGGCGTGTGAGAACACTTTGTACCGCATATTAAATATACCTTGATCATTCAAACGTTTTCCATAAGAATGGTAAGCAAAATGCTTAATGTCGAATGTTGCAGTACCAGATATCAGGAGCGGTCGCACAGTCTCAAACTGTGCCTCCGTTAACCTGCGCACCCATGAATTACCTTGGTACCTCAGGGAATTGCACTCGTGATTGTGATGCACACTCCCACGTACAACAGTCCAGTAACCTTCGATGAACTTACAAAACATGAAGGAAGGACATTGAGTGTTCATGGAATCCCTTCGTGAAAAAAGTGTAACAACACTAATCAAATTACCTCGTTGGTCTACTCGGCTGTGAGGAACCGCTAGATGTTCTACGACCATTTCTTCAACATACGGATTTAATATACGACTTCCGATCTCTATGTAAATGAAAATCTCTCACCACACAATGGCTGTACGTGGCTCTTTCATACGTTCTAATGGCGCTCTTCAACGCTTCAAGAGATTGGAACGCTACGAGATACAATGTGCTCAAGAATAGGTTATCGGTTTCTGGGACAACGTGAGGAACGACAGAGCTCGTGCTTTGCATGTTACTACCGTCCATAATTGTAAGAAAATGTGCTCTGTCATCAAGTCCTCATATTTTATATCGATTTTAATAAATAAACGACCAATTATAACGAACTCAAAACTAGTTATTTGATTGGACGAAACAGAATGGAAATTATTAGAAGATGGGGATGAAAATTTTTTTCAAAAGGGATGAAAAAAATTTCACTCTAAAAAATACAAAAATGGCCGTGCAGTAAATGTTTACCCCAAATTACAATATTTTCCATCCCTTGTTTCGTCCAATGAAATGGCTATTTTTAAAATTCGTTTTAATTGGTTAGTTATGTCTTGAAAATTGTTATAAAATATCAGTACTTGTCGACGAAGTACATTTTAATCGTCATTATGGAGGAGAGTGGCGTGCCAAGTACAAGCGCTGTTGTTTCTCACGTCACGGAAATGGAGGAAGTCTTTTTGACAACCTTGTTTCTGGTTGCGTTCCCATCGGTTGAAGCGTTAAAGACCGCTATCACAAATTCTGGAAGATCGACTTACAGTCATTATGAAGTGAGAGATTCGCATATTGGCAGAGATCAAAATTCGTATATTTAATTTGTGTGTTGAAGAAATGGCCGTAGAACATCTAGCGGTTCCTCACAGCCGAGTAGACGAACGAGGTAATTTGATTAGTGTTGTTACACTTTTTTCACGAAGGGATTCCATGAACACTCAATGTCCTTCGTTCATGTTTTGTAAGTTCATCGAAGGTTACTGGACTGTTGTACGTGGGAATGTGCATCACAATCACGAGTGCAATTCCCTGAGGTACCAAGGTAATTCATGGGTGCGCAGGTTAACGGAGGCACAGTTTGAGACTGTGCGACCGCTCCTGATATCTGGTACTGCAACATTCGACATTAAGCATTTTGCTTACCATTCTTATGGAAAACGTTTGAATGATCAAGGTATATTTAATATGCGGTACAAAGTGTTCTCACACGCCAACCTTCCTGGTAAGCAATTTGCCAATTTATAATGTACACTATAGGTGATTACGGGAAATTGAAAGCTCACATAGCATCCTTGGGTGGGCTTTGCGAATACGAATTGGACGATGAGAACTGTCTATCGTATTTCTTCTTCATGACTGCTGAGCAATTGAATTTGGCCGGTCACTTTTGTGACGTAATTGGTTTTGACGGGACGTACAAAACGAATAACGAGAACGTTCATTTATATCAAGTCGTTGCCCTGGATATGAATTTTAAGGCAATACCCATCTGCATTGCCTTTTTAAGTCGCGAAACGTCAACATTCATTTCTGGATTCCTGCGTTTTTTCCAACGGTGTACCAACAGTCGACAGCTGGTAGGCATTGTGACCGATGATTCAGGAACGACTGACACCAACTGCCTGTCAACTACTGAAGCGACACCTTCGCATTCCTATAACGCAGTCTGTATTGTCAGTAGATTTATTCACGGCTACGGACGCCACGGGAACGTACTATGTACACGTCGGTACTATCCGGTGCTCGTGTCTATTCTTCATTGAAAACGTATCACCATGCCGTCACATATTGGCTTACTGCACACACAGTAATACTGATATGAACGTACAGTCAATTTGTGACAGGTGATTACACTGTGATGGTTATTTGACTCATATTGCAGTTGAGAACTATTTTCAAATCCGTAGCCGTGAATAAATCTACTGACAATACAGACTGCGTTATAGGAATGCGAAGGTGTCGCTTCAGTAGTTGACAGGCAGTTGGTGTCAGTCGTTCCTGAATCATCGGTCACAATGCCTACCAGCTGTCGACTGTTGGTACACCGTTGGAAAAAACGCAGGAATCCAGAAATGAATGTTGACGTTTCGCGACTTAAAAAGGCAATGCAGATGGGTATTGCCTTAAAATTCATATCCAGGGCAACGACTTGATATAAATGAACGTTCTCGTTATTCGTTTTGTACGTCCCGTCAAAACCAATTACGTCACAAAAGTGACCGGCCAAATTCAATTGCTCAGCAGTCATGAAGAAGAAATACGATAGACAGTTCTCATCGTCCAATTCGTATTCGCAAAGCCCACCCAAGGATGCTATGTGAGCTTTCAATTTCCCGTAATCACCTATAGTGTACATTATAAATTGGCAAATTGCTTACCAGGAAGGTTGGCGTGTGAGAACACTTTGTACCGCATATTAAATATACCTTGATCATTCAAACGTTTTCCATAAGAATGGTAAGCAAAATGCTTAATGTCGAATGTTGCAGTACCAGATATCAGGAGCGGTCGCACAGTCTCAAACTGTGCCTCCGTTAACCTGCGCACCCATGAATTACCTTGGTACCTCAGGGAATTGCACTCGTGATTGTGATGCACATTCCCACGTACAACAGTCCAGTAACCTTCGATGAACTTACAAAACATGAAGGAAGGACATTGAGTGTTCATGGAATCCCTTCGTGAAAAAAGTGTAACAACACTAATCAAATTAAATATACGAATTTTGATCTCTGCCAATATGCGAATCTCTCACTTCATAATGACTGTAAGTCGATCTTCCAGAATTTGTGATAGCGGTCTTTAACGCTTCAACCGATGGGAACGCAACCAGAAACAAGGTTGTCAAAAAGACTTCCTCCATTTCCGTGACGTGAGAAACAACAGCGCTTGTACTTGGCACGCCACTCTCCTCCATAATGACGATTAAAATGTACTTCGTCGACAAGTACTGATATTTTATAACAATTTTCAAGACATAACTAACCAATTAAAACGAATTTTAAAAATAGCCATTTCATTGAACGAAACATGGGATGAAATATGTTGTAATTTGCTGGTGGAAAAGAAATTTTATTTGGGTGGCGGAGGTTTATAAAAATTTCAACAATTGCCATGTGGAATATAAATGTTTAAGATTTCTATTGATTTTTCAACCTGGATGTTGGCCAGGTAAGAAGGAGTCGTTGAATATGTTTTTTCTGTAAGCATAGCTCCGGTTTCTTCATCCGGATAGCTGCTGCATCAGCCGTTTGGAGGACTTTCAGTCTGACCAGTTTTGGCAAAAAATTATTTACCTTATAAACAAATGAAGAATGTTGGTTTATATTGGCACTATGACCGGTTTGTACTAAATGGGCGAATATTGAGCTGTTCACCTTCTTCCTCAAACCTTTGTTTAGCAACGCAAGGAGGTGTTCACGAGCACGAAAATGTAAATTCCTAGAACTTCGACCAATAAAACTCGCTCCACAGGAGCAGTCGAACTGATAAATACAAATTGAGGTGGTCATTCTAGGTAATTCATCTTTTAGCCGCGATGTAACGATTGTGCGCGTAGAAAATACTAATCGCAGTTCCCCGGCGTTAAAAGAATTTTATGTTGTCCTACGTAATCTCTGAGTTAGTATTTCTCTAGCCGCATCCCCTCTGAATTGTAGACGCATGAACAGGGATTTCTTCTTCACTGTTTGTATTTCGCCTTCGCGACCATATATTTAATTATAAACTTTCTAGGGTAGCCGTTCTCCCTGAGAGTATTATGCAAGGTGTTAAGCTCTTCTTCTTCTTCTTCTTCTTACGCCTGTGACTCCCAATGGAGCATAGGCCGCTGACCAGCATTCTCCAACCCACTCTGTCCTGGGCCTTCTTTTCTAGTTCCATCCAATTCTTGTTCATTTTTCTCATGTCTATCTCCAATTCTCGGCGTAATGTGTTCTTTGGTCTTCCTCTTTTCCTTTCACCTTGAGGATTCCATGTGAGGGCTTGTCTTGTGACGCAGTTGGGTGCTTTCCTCAATGTGTGTCCTATCCACTTCCAGCACTTCTTCCTGATTTCTTCCTCCACTGGGATCTGGTTTGTTTTCTCCCACAGTACGTTGTTGCTAATAGTGTCCGGCCAATGGATCTGAAGTATTTTGCGTAGACAACTGTTAATAAACACCTGTATTTTCTGGATGATGGCTTTTGTAGTTCTCCAGGTTTCTGCCCCATACAGTAGAACTGTCTTGACATTTGTATTGAAAATCCTGACCTTGATGTTGGTTGACAGTTGCTTTGAGTTCCAGATGTTCCTCAGTTGTAAATATGCTGCTCTTGCTTTGCCGATCCGCGCCTTCACATCTGCATCAGATCCACCCTGTTCATCAATGATGCTGCCCAAATATGTAAAGGTTTTAACATCTTCCAAATCTCCTCCGTCAATTGTGATTGGATTGGTGCATTCTGTGTTGTATCGGAGAATCCTGCTTTTCCCTTTGTGTATATTGAAACCTACTGCTGCTGAGACTGCTGCCACACTCTTCGTCTTCTCCTGCATCTGTTGTTGCGTTTGGGATAGAAGGGCCAGATCGTCTGCGAAGTCTAGATCGTCCAACTGCATCTTAGATGTCCATTGTATCCCGTGCTTCCCTTCAGACGTTGACGTCTTCATGATTCAGTCGATCACCAGGAGAAAGAGAAAGGGTGAGAGTAAGCAACCTTGCCTAACACCGGTCTTCACTTCGAATGACTTTGTCAACTGTCCTCCATGCACGATTTTGCAGTGTAATCCATCATAGGAATTCTGTATGATATTGACTATCTTCTGAGGCACGCCGTAGTGTCGAAGAAGTTTCCATAGTGTTGTTCTGTCCTCGCTTTCAAATGCCTTTTCGTAGTCAATGAAATTGATGTAGAGTGATGAATTCCATTCAATTGATTGTTCCACAATGATCCGTAGAGTTGCGATTTGGTCTGTACACGATCTATCCTTACGGAATCCTGCCTGTTGGTCTCGAAGTTGGGCGTCTACGCAGTCCTTCATCCTGTTTAACAATACCCTGTTGAAGACTTTGCCCGGTATTGAGAGAAGAGTGATGCCCCTGTAGTTATCACACTTGCTGAGATCGCCTTTCTTCGGTATTTTGATCAGGAGTCCTTCTTTCCAGTCTGTTGGTACTTGTTCCTCATCCCAAATCTTATTGAAGAGAATGTGGAGTATCCGTGCAGTTGCCGCTACGTCTGCTTTTAGTGCCTCTGCTGGGATGTTGTCCGGTCCTGCTGCTTTGCCACTCTTGATTTGTCTGATGGCCATGCTGATTTCTTCAATTGTTGGTGGGCCAACATTGATTGGGAGGTCCGTCGGTGCTGCTTCGATGTTGGGTGGGTTCAGTGGCGCTGGTCGATTCAACAGTTCTTTGAAGTGTTCTACCCACCTGTTTCGTTGTTCTTCAATGTTGGTGATTACCTCGCCTTCCTTGCTTTTCACTGGTCGTTCTGGTTTGCGGCGATTTCCAGAGAGTTTCTTTGTCGTGTCATACAATTGTCTCATGTTTCCTTCTCTTGCAGCCTTTTCCGCCGTCGTTGCTAAATCTTCCACATATTTACGTTTGTCGGTTCTGATGCTCCTCTTCACTTGTTTGTTTATTTCCGTGTATTCAGCTTGTGCCTTAGCTTTTTCTGCTCTTGTTCGGCTGGTATTGATCGCTGCCTTCTTGTGTATGTGGTGCATTTTCTTCTTCATGGCCGGAGTATAACAGGAGCTCTCCTGTAGTTAGTCGTTGTTGTCCAACTTGTGTCCAATGTGTTTCACTGATCCCAAGTACCTCTAGGTTGTATCTTCTCATTTCTGCAGCAATTTGGAAGGCTCTTCCGGTGTCCCACATTGTGCGAACATTCCATGTACCTAAATAAATGGTTGCTCTGGTTGTCAGAAGGGGCATCGGCCTCGTAACTTCCGAAGGAATTCGGCTTTCATCATGAGGCGTCATAGTTCTTCTAAATGAAGACCTTCTGACTCCCAGGGCAGAGTTTAAAAGGTTTGAATAATTTTTTCTGGTTAGCGTTTTTTTAGCGAGTTAGTTTTCTACGGGATGGGGACGCTAACCCCATGCCCAACCCTCCTCCTTTATCCGGGCTTGGGACCGGCAGTAGCCCCCGGAGGGACTCCAGGCGGAGTTCGTTAAGCTCTAGTTCGACTATATCAGCAGAACATATAGTGTAAATACGGAAACTTAGGTTTTTAATCAAGTTTCGTTTGTATTGTAGAGGTACAAAGCTCAGGAAATTCGTATAGTGCCCAGTCCATGTACTTTTTTTTTCTTTAAGTTCCTTTTTAATGACCCATCCGCTCTCGTAGTCAAGAGAATATCCAAAAAGGCTATTCGGCCATCACTCTCTTCTTGAGATGTAAACTGAATGGCTGGATGCACTTCATTAAATCGCCTAAGAACCTCTTATGGCGACGTATCATCTTTACAGAGGATGAACGTGTCATCCATGTATCTACAGTAAAATGTGAAGTTTTGAATAATCTTTTTTAGTAGACCATTTTCTAGTTTGGCTAGAAAAATATCAGCTAGTATAGGGCCTAGTGGTGAACCCATTGCAACACCATCTGTTTGTCTATATATTTCACCGTTGAACTTGAAATTCACATTCATGGTGCATTTGAGTAATAACTCTTTCACGACATTGATAGGAACAGTAGTTTCAATTTCATTTTCAATCAGCTGTTCACCTATATATTCTACAGTCTCTATGAGTGGGACGTTTGCGAATAACGATGTTACATCCAATGACATCATCTTTGATCCCAACGTATTTGCATTTTAGAATATTAAAGATTCCCATTGTGAAAATTAGAACAACACATATAAGCGAACAATTGTTTTCAATTAGATCGTCATCAGACTTTGCTCTAATATACATGGATATTTATACGAAAATGTTGAAACCAATCAAGGCAATATGAGTCAATAATCACAATGAAATAGAATAAGTCACTACACATAAAATAGGTAAAAGTACAAGTTGATAGTACGAAGACAGGTGAACAGATAGTGGTAAGAATAATAAACTACAATAACAAAACTCTTATCAATAGTTAATCGTTGGAAATAGAAGGTCAAATAAACATGGGTAAATAGACTAGGAATAGTAATCACAAAACCTTAAAAATCATTACGTAATAAGATGTGTGTAAATAATTAGATAGTGAAGAATACAAAGAGGCGGATAATGACAAACAAATAATGGATGTGGAAATAAAAGTTAACAATAACACAGATAGAATAAAATAAATAATGATAATAATAAAATTTAAAATAAAATAAAAAATAAAGAAAAAAAATTGTTAGTTAAGTTATAACTGACCATGGAAGGGATAGGGGAGTCACGTATTTCTTCTGTACACATAGATTGGGGTTATATTTGGAACACATCCTGAACACTATATTTTACAAGCTTTTCGTGTAGAGGTTTCAATACAGTTACCAACCATTTAGCTATAGTATAGTAAGGAGAGTTATACATATCTAAAATAGGTCTTAATGGGGCCCCCGGTTTGTGCACCTTTGGTAATCCATACAATCTCGGTAGATGGGTTCCCACTGGTTTAATCATCTCATATAAACCCTATGAGATAGCCTGTTGGTCCCTGAGCTTCTCCAAAGATCTGGTAAGCTCATTCTCTATCTTATTATTCAAATCTTTCTGGTCAGTTGTTTTTTGAAACTTTGATTTGTCATTTAAGATTGTACTCATTTTTTCAATATAATCACTTTTATTAAGAAGAACGACACCTGAACCTTTGTCAGGTTTTGTAATCAGTAACGTCTCATCCTTAAGAAGTAGGTTGATAGCTTCTTTGTGCTTCTTCGTAAGAATGCTTTTGTAACTAAATTTATTGTTCTTATATTGGTAACAGCAGTCTACAAGAGTTGATTTAGAATGTTCTAATTGCTGATCAGAATTCACAACTAGACCACGTGTCTGACTATAAAGATTCTCGAACTGTATGGATGTGGTTACAGTTATTACGAGTATCACAAAATTTTAGACCTAGGGACAATACCTCTGGTTTTTCTTTATCTAGTTCGATACTTGAGAAATCATGTACATACCTTTTAGAGTCAGTTGGAAATTTGCTTTCGGCCGTTTGATTTTCTAGACCTTTCAGTAGCTGGATGAGTTTCTTCCTTGGTCTCTGATCCATAAGGTTTGTAACATAGTCTATAAAAGGTATTTTTAAATCATCAGTTAAGTCATCTACTGCATACTTTCTGCGAAAAACGTTCATCTGTATCTCGTTTATGTCTGAATGCAAGGCGTCAATCTGCTTTAGGGCGTGGCGTTTCAGTGTTCCAAAATGATTGATAAGAAAATAACCTACTAAATATCAGTAAGTAGTATGGCGCAATAAGGAAAAAAGCATTTGAGCTGATAATGTAATTTGAATTGTAAAACAGATTTAACACCTTTGATTACCATCTGTTATCTAATATTGTTGTGTTAATGTGAAGCATATCAACGTGGGCCAATGAAGATCTTTGATATGTCCTATATTTTTTAAGACTGACTGATTGGTATATTTGTAGTTATAACAAGTTTCACATGTACTGCATTACCTATTAAAGGTGAATCATTTTAGAAAAACTAATATTCTATCATTTATGTGTGTGAAATAGTTTCTAATAAATCCAGTATTTGTTCAACGTTATCTGATTATCACTTCAATAAATTTAAAGCAAAACATATCAGAGTTTGAGTATTATGTTCTTGCATAGATAGTAGTACCCGACCGTCGTTGCTACCTTGACGTGATGGTCGGGCTTGCCTATCGTGATGAAGCAACCGAGCTATACTGGCTGGAACAACCGTTCCTCAAGGTCCTACAATGTCAGACAGGTCGGTTGAAGAGCGGTATGACTAAAAGCAACAAACCCAAGGTCCGAAAGCGAAGTCGTACTGCTGACTGTACAGAGATGTGACAGTAGTAAGGTGTTTCCTTCAGACAACCAGCGTGACAGCGATGCTGCCTTCCCACAAGGAGGGGTGGGGTTAGAAAAGGTCGACCCTAAAAATGCACACCTCGCCTTGTCCCACGGATATCCGTCTCCGGCGGTAAGGTCTCAACAATTACGGAGCTAACACAAAAATTACCCATGAAAAGGTCGTGTATGACCGACCTCAAGCAGTTGTCCCTTGAGCACTGCGGTCACGCTCCCAGGTCACTAAGACCACCTCTAATCCAATTTCCTTTTCAGGTACCTCCAAAAGAACCCTTCCACGGTGTGGGCAACCGGGAAGTGATGACCATCCTCATACCTCTAACAACACTCAAGACCACTGTATTCATAATCAACCTCCGTCTTCACTTCCTATTATTGCTCCTACATCGACTTTCACCTCTAAACTTCCTTTTTCGGCTTCCCCCTCAAGTGTCACCATAGCCAACGATTCTAGTGCTCAAGACACTGCCCCAGGTCTACTGAAACCTCGCTCCAAACTACACATTGGAGCCTTCAACGTACGAACCCTATGTCAAATCGGTCAGCAGCCTTCCTTGGCTAAAACTCTAGAATCTCTTACCATTGATGTATGCTGTGTCTCCGAAACACGCATACAGGATCCCAGTGTGGTCATTCACTTGACCTCATCTCGTCAAAACGGAGAGCCAACGAGATACACCCTCCTTGTATCTGGTGACGCGATGGCCAGCTCTCGTGGACTAGCAGGAGTAGGGATAGCACTAAGCATGAGGGCGGAACAAGCACTGTTAGAGTGGGTCCCAGTTAACAGTAGTTTATGTGTTGTTCGGCTAGACGGCTCCGTAAGAACTCGGAAGGATAGGGACACACGTCGTTGCCTTTTTGTCGTTTCTGTCTACGCTCCCACCGACTTCAGCCCAGATGAAGTGAAAGATGAATTTTACAGAAAGCTGTCCGAACTTCTTCAGAAAGCTAAACGTTCAGACATAGTACTCGTAGCAGGTGACTTTAATGCCCAGATAGGTAGTTTAAACCAAACAGAAAGGCATTTAGGAAGGTATTCTAGTATTCCGGCACAACGAACAGATAATGGTGATCGTCTGCTGCAACTGTGCTCAGACAATCGTTTATTTTTAGCAAACAAAAGTTTTAAGCATAAGGAGAGACATCGTTTAACATGGCGACCCCCTACACCAAACCAAAAATGGACTCAAATAGACCATATTGCCATCAGTCATCGTTGGAGAGGGTCGGTAGAAGATTGTCGCTCATTCTGGAGTACCTGCTTGGACTCCGACCATGCCCTAATACGGGCACGCATCTGCTTGCGCCTCACTGGACGCAAAAACGCCACAGTAAAAAGACCCATTAGAATTGAATTGAGTAGTGAGGAAACCAAAAGTAGGTTCCAGGAACAACTGAGGTCACACTTAGGTAGTTCTGAAAACGAGGCTGACCCAGATGTTGTTTGGAAAGCTATACAAACAGCTGTGAAAACAGCAGTGACATCTATCAATGATTTAAACCACAGGGTTATTGTTATGGCTCAAAGAGACAGCCCGATTATATGACAGTGACTTATCGATCGGACCAAGGATTCAGAATCTCGATAGTCTATTCTGGTCCGTTGTCCCCAACTCTGCTAACTCGATCAAGAAGTCTGGGTAAGGTGTAGAAAGTGTATTCTACAGACAAACAGCAGATAACAAGTCAAGTCAAGCACACAAATCAAGCGTATTTATACAAATATTTACAATCGATATTGTCATGGAAGATTTTTGAACATTAATCAACAATTGACTGCTATTTGAACATTTAATCGATAGTTCATCAATTGACCTATTTGTACATTTAATCGATAGTTCATCAATTGACCTATCTGCACATTTAATCGATAAGTAAATTACAAAATTTGAGTTTTGGGGATCTATCGTCCCCAACAGTTATAAAGAACCAATTGATTTCCTCAAGGTCTATTGCACTGATGGATTCTCGTAAACTCATCCCATCAGGCTCTGAACACGATGAAGAGCGACAACAAATCATATCTAAGTTAACCAAATGTCTAAGGAACAACCGTGAGCAGTGGTGGGCAACGAAAGTAAAAGAGATGGAAAAGGCGGCAGCTATAGGGAATACAAAACAGCTTTACAGAATAATAAAAGAACTTGGAATTAATAAGTCAATTGTAAGTCAAACTATTTCGGAAAATGACGACACCCTCATCTGCTCCCAGTCCAGACGTTTAGAACGATGGGCGGAACGTTTTAGGGAACAGTTCAGCTGGCCTTCAGCGACTCTACAACTACCCTCCATTCCCAGACAGTGTGAATGGAACATTGAAGTAGGTCCCCCAACTCTAGCAGAAGCTCAAAAGGCTATAGTTAATCTGAAACGAGGAAGGGCAGCTGGTCCAGATGGATTGGCTCCAGAAGTCTTTAAGGATGGTGCTATAACTGTGACGTCAGATTAGAGAGTAGCGAATTATTGATCGGACCAAAGACGAACAAACACGAAGAACGACCTAGGGTTCTGATTGGCCCTGCTTCCCTGTCTAGCCCAGTCAGTTGAGTCCAGAACACAAGTCACAGCCTCTGAGTTATGAATCATTATATTTCAAACACACTTTGTTTATATACCAGTCAAGCAGACCACATCGTACGATAAAATAGAAATAACATTGTACAATATTAACCAGTAGGAAAATGACACGTGAAATAAGTACTGACCAATAAGTAAATAATACCATCTCCAAGTCCAAGAATAGCATTAGACTTAATAGAATAATTTCTGGGATATTTTCCTGAATATCCCAACAGATGGTGGTCCAATTTTAGCGATTAGATTGACTCCGCCTGTAGCTCTTCTAGAGTTACTGCCGGTCCCAAGCCCGGGTAAAGGAGGAGGGTTGGGCATGGGGTTAGCGTCCCCATCCCGTAGAAAACTAACTCGCTAAAAAAACGCTTACCAGAAAAAATGATCCAAACCATTTTAACTCTGCCCTGTGAGTTAGAAGGTCTTCATTTAGAAGAATTATGACGCTTCATGGTGAAAGCCGAGTTCCTTCGGAAGCCACGAGGCCGATACCCCTTCTAACAACCAGAGCAAAAATTTTTGTAGGTACATGGAACGTGTGAACAATGTGGGAGACCGGGAAGACCAGTCAAATAGCAACGGAAATGAAGAGATACAAGTTGGCAGTACTGGGAATCAGCGAAACCCACTGGACCCAAGCTGGACATAAAAGGCTAGCTACGGGAGAGATGCCACTATACTCAGGTCACGAAGAAGAAAACGCTCCACACAATCAGGGAGTCGCTCTAATGCTGTCCAAAGTAGCACGAAATGCACTTGTAGGATGGGAATCTCACGGATCCAGAATCATCAAAGCATCATTCAAAACAAAGAAGGACGGGATTTTAGTGAATATTATCCAATGTTATGCACTCACCAATGATAGCAACGACGACATTAAAGATCAATTCTACGAGCGGCTGCATTCAATCATAGAGAAATGCCCAAGAAAGGACCTCACCATTCTAATGGGAGATCTAAATGCCAAAGTTGGAATAGACAACACCGGATATGAAGATATTATGGGACGACGTGGACTGGGACAGAGAAACGGAAATGGAGAAAGATTTGCAAATCTATGTGCGTTCAACAAATTGGTCATAGGGGGCACAATATTTCAACACAAGCGTATGCACAAGGCTACATGGATCTCACCGGACCACACTACAGAGAACCAGATAGATCATATTTGCATCATCAAAAAATTACGAAGGACAATGGAGGATGTGAGAACCAGGAGAGGAGCTGACATAGCTTCAGATCACCATCTTGTTGTGGTCAATTTAAAACTGAAGCTAAAGAAAAACTGGACATACAGCAATACAAAGCTTCAATACAGCCTTCCTTCGAGATACTGACAAACTCAATGAATTTAAGATAGCTCTAAACAACAGGTTCCAAGCCTTACAGGATCTACTGAAAGAAGGAAAAACTACTATGGAAGACAACTGGGAAGGTATCAAAGAAGCATTAACTTCAACGTGTCAAAAGGTTCTGGGCCTCAAGAAGCATCATCATAAGGAATGGGTCTCTACAGAAACACTGGACAAGATCAAAGAAAGGAAGAACAAGAAGACAGCAATTAACAACAGCCGAACACAAGCAGAGAAAGTCCAAGCACAAGCTGAATACATAGAAGCAAACAAACAAGTGAAGAGGAGCATTAGAGCCGATAAGAAGAAATACGTGGAAGAATTAGCAACGACGGTGGAAAAAGCTGCTAGAGAAGGAAATATGAAACAGCTTTACGATACAACGAAGAAACTATCAGGGAAATACAGTAAACCAGAGAGACCGGTCAAAAGCAAAGAAGGCAAGCCAATCACTGAAATTCAACAACAGCGAAACAGATGGGTAGAATACTTCGAGGAACTCCTGAATAGGCCGGCTCCAATGAATCCACCGGAAATCGAAGCGGCACACACAGATCTTCCCATAGACGTCAACCCACCAACGAAGGAAGAAATTAGAATGGCCGTCAAACAAATCAAGAACGGGAAAGCAGCGGGACCCGACAACATACCAGCTGAAGCACTGAAGTCAGACATCGAAGTAACTACAAACATGCTTTACCTTCTATTCAAAAAGATTTGGGAGGAGGAACAAGTGCCGATGGACTGAAAAGAAGGGCACCTCGTCAAGATTCCAAAGAAAGGAGATCTGAGCAAATGTGAAAACTACAGAGGCATTACACTGCTGTCAATACCAGAGAAGGTCTTCAACAGAGTGTTGCTGAACCGGATGAAAGATGCAGTAGACGCCCAACTTCGGGATCAACAAGCTGGATTCCGTAAGGATCGATCGTGCACAGACCAAATTGCAACACTACGGATCATCGTCGAACAATCAGTTGAGTGGAACTCATCACTATACATCAACTTCATTGATTATGAAAAGGCATTTGACAGTGTGGATAGGAGGACGTTATGGAAACTTCTTCGACACTATGGAGTTCCTGAGAAGATTGTCAATATTATCCGGAACTCATACGACGGACTACAATCCAAAGTCGTGCATGGAGGATAGCTGACAGATGCATTCCAAGTAAGGACCGGAGTCAGACAAGGTTGTTTACTCTCTCCCTTCCTTTTTCTTCTGGTGGTCGACTGGATTATGAAGACCTCAACATCTGAAGGAAAACACGGAATACAATGGACAGCTCAGAACCAATTAGACGATTTGGACTTCGCAGATGACCTAGCCCTCCTATCACGTACACGTGAACAGATGCAGATGAAGACAACCAGTGTAGCAGCAGTCTCTGCATCAGTAGGCCTCAGTATACACAAAGGGAAAACCAAGGTCCTCAAATTCAAAGCGGAGAACAGCAATCCAATCACCCTTGATGGCGAAACTCTGGAAGATGTAGAATCCTTCACATACCTGTGAAGCATCATCGATGAACAGGGAGGCTCAGATGCAGATGTAAAGGCAAGAATTGGCAAAGCAAGGGTCGCATTCCTACAATTGAAGAACATATGGAACTCAAAACAACTTTCAACCAATATCAAAGTGAGAATCTTCAATACGAACGTCAAGGCAGTTCTACTGTATGGAGCGGAAACTTGGAGAACTTCTACAAACATCATCAAGAAGGTGCAAGTATTTATAAATAGCTGTCTACGCAAGATACTCAACATCCATTGGCCGGATACCATCAGCAACAGCCTTTTATGGGATAGAACACACCAAGTTCCAGCTGAAGAAGAAATTAGGAAAAGACGATGGAAATGGATAGGACATACATTACGCAAATCGTCAAACTGCACCACGAGGCAAGCTCTAAATTGGAATCCTGAAGGGAAGCGAAAAAGCGGAAGGCCTAAGAACACATTGCGTCGGGAAATAGAAGCAGATATGAAAAGGATGAATAAGAACTGGAAAGAGCTAGAAAGGATTGCCCAGGACAGGGTTGGATGGAGAATGCTGGTGAGCGGCCTATGCTCCTTCACGAGGAGTAACAGGCGTAAGTAAGTAAGTAAGGTTGACTAATATTTTAGCTAAGATCTGGGAGTTAGACGTTATTCCATCTGACTGGTCACAATCACTTATCGTCCCAATATATAAGAGAGGGTCAAAATCATCCTGTGACAACCATAGAGGGATTAGTTTAACTAATATGGTATCTTAAATACTAGCCTCGATAATTATCAAACGCCTAACTAAGACTCGTGAACTGCAAACACGAGAGAATCAAGCTGGCTTCAGACCTGGTCGTGACTACATCGACCACATATTCACCATTCGTCAAGTTCTAGAACATAGGCATACTTATCGGCGTCCGACAATGGTGGTCTTTCTTGACTTAAAAGCAGCATTTGACTCCGTAGACCACGAGATTCTGTGGCTGTGTCTGTCATTGAAAGGCGTACCTCAGAAGTACGTAAACCTTATGAAGGCTCTTTACTCAAACACTACCAGTCGAGTCAGAGCTTATGACGAACTGTCATCTGCTTTTGCAACCTCAAGTGGTGTCCATCAAGGCTGTCCACTTTCTCTATGTTTGTCTAACTTCATCATAGACCTATTGATGGAAATAACATTCTCGTCGACTGAATTCTCGGGTATTGATCTCTTTCCAGGAGGTCCACTTATCGACTTAGAATACGCAGATGACATAGTCCTATTTGGTGAAGACGCTGATAAAATGCAGTCTTTTGGTAGCACTGAGCAGCAATGCCAGAATGTTTGGAATGCGCTTCTCTCCCTCCAAATGCAAGCTGCTGCTTCAGGACTGGTCTGCATCAACACCTGAACTAAGGATAGGGAGTAAAGTAGTCGAACACGTTGACAACTTCACTTATCTTGGAAGTCTGATCAGCCCTAATGGGTTGGTATCGGACGAAATCTCAGCACGGATTCGAAAAGCTCGCTTGGCTTTTGCCAACTTACGTCACCTATGGCGAAGGTGAGATATCCGTCTATCAATAAAAGGACGGGTATACTGCGCGGCAGTCCGTTCTGTTTTAATTTACGGCAGCGAAACATGGTCATTGAGAGTAGAAGACACTCGTAGGCTACTAGTATTTGACCACAGATGCCTTAGAAATATTGCTGGCGTCTGCTGGGATCACCGGGTAAGTAATAGTGAGGTTAGACGCAGGGTATTAGGGAATGATGGTAAATCAGTTGATGAGGCTGTGAATCTTCATCGACTGAGATGGTTGGACCACGTGTTACGTATGCCCGAACACCGATTACCACGTCGTGCAATGCTAACAGGTGTTAGAGATGGTTGGAAGAGAATTAGGGGCGGCCAAACCAAAACGTGGCATCAGTGCCTGAAGTCACTAACTTCTAGTCTGAGCCATGTTGGTAGATGCATACTATTTGGTTGGGGTCCGCGTGACTCGTAACCAATGGTTGGAGACTCTTGGTGACATGGATCAGAATCGATCACAATGGCGTAGGTGTATACACTCTCTGTCTTCCCTTAAACTATGAGATTAAAATCACTTTATATCATTCTTTTTACGAAGTAATTCTTTCTTGTTGTACTATGTCCTTATAATACAATCTTTGTTTTATATATTACGACTATTGAATTAACTACTTCTATGAATTCGGTGTTCATCTTGTTGTGTTAATGGGGTATGGCAACTTGGACCGATGCATATATGTGCCTGGTCCTACGTTGTAGCTGACTGACTGATAGATAGTAGTAACAGTAACTACTCAACGCCATAAATTTTGTTACAATAAAAAATTCTCAACATAGATTGATCATAATTCACTTGACATTGTTTTACTTGAATCTTCCCATTGATGTTTTTGGACTGAAATTGATCAGTCTCTTATTGGCATATGTGCATACTGTGCGTATACCTCGATATTGCCTTAATTTACAAGCATTATAAGCAAAGATGGATAGTGGCTAGCAGTGGAATCCAGGACGCGCGTTTCGTCATATTTGGGACTCGTCAGCTGGATGTACCTGCATCTGAGTTGATGTTCACTCTGGGACTCGAACTCAGTACCGTTCGCTTCAAACGCCATCGCGTTATCCACTTAGCTACTGAGTCCTGGGAAGATCCAAGTAAAACAATCTCAAGTGAATTAAACTTCAACCTATTGCACAAGCAAGTGGCTATCAGGACTCAGTAGCTAAGTGGATAACGTGATGGCGTTTGGAGCGAACGGTACTGAGTTCGAGTCCCAGAGTGGACATCAACTCTGAGATGCAGGTACATCCAGCTGACGAGTCCCAAACAGAACGAAACGCGCGTCCTGGATTCCACTGCTAGTCACTGTCCATCTTTGCTTATAGATTGAGCAGCATAGCAAGAAATTTCTGTTCATGACATGCCTGCTGGTCACGAAGTTTGGCGTCTACGCAGTCCTTCATCCTGTTTAACAATACCCTGTTGAAGACTTTTTCCGGTATTGAGAGAAGAGTGATGCCCCTGTAGTTATCACACTTGCTGAGATCTCCTTTCTTCGGTATTTTGATCAGGAGTCCTTCTTTCCAGTCTTTCGGTACTTGTTTCTCATCCCAAATCTTATTGAAGAGAATGTGGAGTATCCTTGCGGTTAACGCTACGTCTGCTTTTAGTGCCTCTGCTGGAATGTTGTCTGATCCTGATGCTTTGCCACTCTTGATTTGTCTGATGGCCATGCTGATTTCTTCAATTGTTGGTGGGCCAACATCGATTGGGAGGTCCGTGGGTGCTGCTTCGATGTTGGGTGGGTTCAGTGGAGCTGGTCGATTCAAGAGTTCTTTGAAGTGTTCTACCCACCTGTTTTGTTGCTCTTCAATGTTGTGGATTACCTCACCTTCCTTGTTTTTCACTGGTCGTTCTGCTTTGCGGCGATTTCCAGAGAGTTTCTTTGTCGTGTCATACAGTTGTCCCATGTTTCCTTCTCTTGCAGCCTTTTCCGCCGCCGTCGCTAAATTTTCCACATATTTACGTTTGTCGGTTCTGATGCTCCTCTTCACTTGTTTGTTTACTTCTGTGTATTCAGCTTATGCCTTGGCTTTTTCTGCTCTTGTTCGACTGGTATTGATTGCTGCCTTCTTGTTCCTTCTTTCTTGAATCTTATCCAATGTATCAACAGTGATCCATTCTTTGTGATGGTACTTCTTGTGACCCAGGATCTCATGATATGTTGAAGTGATTGATGCAAATATGGTCGATTTGGTTTTGTGTAGTGTGATCAGGTGAAGTCTATGTGGTTTTGTGTATGCGTTTATGTGGGAATATGGTGCCGCCTATGACCAGCTTATTGAAGGCACATAGAGTTGCAAATCTCTCACCATTTTCGTTCCTTTCTCCCAGTCCGTGTCGTCCCATGATGTCTTCATATCCATTGTTGTCCGTTCCAACCTTGGCGTTGAAATCTCCCATCAGAATGGTCATGTCCTTTGTTGGGCACTTCTCGATGATTGACTGCAGCCTATTGCAGAATTGATCTTTAGCGTCTTCATTGTAATCGTTGGTAGGCGCATAGCATTGGATGATGTTCATTGAAATGTCCTCTTTTTTGTTTTGAAGGAGGCTTTGATGATCCTTGGTCCATGAGATTCCCATCCTATAAGTGCATTTTGTGTTTGTTTGGACAGCATCAGTGCAACTCCTTGTGTATGTGGTGCATTTTCTTCTTCATGGCCGGAGTATAACAGGAGCTCCCATGTAGTTAGTCGTTGTTGTCCAACTTGTGTTTCACTGATCCCAAGTACCTCTAGGTTGTATCTTCTCATTTCTGCAGCAATTTGGAAGGCTCTCCCGGTGTCGCACATTGTACGAACATTCCATGTACCTAATTAAATGGTCGCTCTGGTTGTCAATTTTTCTTCATTCACTAAACATCGATTAATGGATTGTAAATGTACACACCTCTCATTTCTTTAAAGAAGAAAAGTATTCTCAATAACTAAAGTGTTTCTCTTCAAGTTTTCCACTATTTAGCTTCATAGAAAATTATAATCGATTTATAAACTCCTGTGAGTATATAGAATCGCCATTCATCATTTTTCAGTTTAGATAAATCTTAAACACAAAAGATAAAAGAAATAATTTTACGCTTAACAAACTAGATGGCTCAAACATTTGACCACACTAACATTCTTGACATGTGATAATATTATATCCGTATGAGAATAATGAGTGGTAACTGTCAGAATCTATTTCTGGAGTAATACTATACGTATATTTTTTATCATATAATTGTTAAGTGACTAAACTATTCATATTCGTGTCCCTCTTATTATGGGCTTTATTATGATCTATGAACTATTATTATTATTTTTGAGTTATGTCCAGTCTATCAATTACTACCTTCCACATTCACAGCCACATTTGGCTAAATTTTGTACAAATGTTATTTTCCATTTTATGGTACGATGTGGTCTATTTGGATTGTATATAAACCCAGTATGTTTGGAATACATGATTGATATCGCAGAGGCTGAGATCGGTGTTTTGGATTTAATAGGTAGGGTTAGGCAGTAAGAAGAGCCGGTAAGAACTCTAGACTGCTCGTACGGTTTTTACGCGTCATTCACTGTTCTCTAATTGGCGCGGTATCGTTCCGGTATACATTAATAAGGACACAGGGCACAAGTTATAACAGATAATGATATATGACCAAAGGTGTTTTAAAGTTTCTTCTATTATTGTTCTTGAAGAATGTTAAAATCATTTACGATTGGTCAGTTTTTATGTAAAAGATTGAGTCGAGGAGTAACTGAAATAAACTGGTCTTCTACGTTGTCACAGGATTTTTTACGGTAACTGTAATATAGAGATAAGCCAACAGTGAATTTAAAATTACCATATAACTTTGAAGTTACTTTCAGACAATGATCAAGACGTTTGCATGGATCAAAAGTGTTTCTCAGCAGAAATAATGGAATATGTCAAAGTATAGTGATTTTTATTGCTTCAATGTTGAATTTTAGTTTCTTGATTTTAATAGCTCAGATGTATTGTTACATTACTTACTTACTTACTTACGCCTGTTACTCCCAATGGAGCATAGGCCGCTGACCAGCATTCTCCAACCCACTCTGTCCTGGGCCTTCTTTTCTAGTTCCATCCAATTCTTGTTCATTTTTCTCATGTCTATCTCCATTTATCGGCGTAATGTGTTCGTTGGTCTTCCTCTCTTCCTTTGGCCTTGAGGATTCCATGTGAGGGCTTGTCTTGTGACGCAGTTTGGTGCTTTCCTCAATGTGTGTCCTATCCACTTCCAGCACTTCTTCCTGATTTCTTCCTCCGCTGGGATCTGGTTTGTTTTCTCCCACAGTACGTTGTTGCTAATAGTGTCCGGCCAACGGATCTGAAGTATTTTGCGTAGACAATTGTTAATAAACACCTGTATTTTCTGGATGATGGCTTTTGTAGTTCTCCAGGTTTCTGCCCCATACAGTAGAACTGTCTTGACATTTGTATTGAAAATCCTGACCTTAGTGTTGGTTGACAGTTGCTTTGAGTTCCAGATGTTCTTCAGTTGTAAATCTGCTGCTCTTGCTTTGCCGATCCGCGCCTTCACATCTGCATCAGATCCACCCTGTTCATCAATGATGCTGCCCCAATATGTAAAGGTTTTAACATCTTCCAAATCTTCTCTGTCAATTGTGATTGGATTGGTGCATTCTGTGTTGTATCGGAGAATCCTGCTTTTCCCTTTGTGTATGTTGAGACCTACTACTGCTGAGACTGCTGCCACACTGTTCGTCTTCTCCTGCATCTGTTGTTGCGTTTGGGATAGAAGGGCCAGATCGTCTGCGAAGTCTAGATCGTCCAACTGCATCTTAGATGTCCATTGTATCCCGTGCTTCCCTTCAGACGTTGACGTCTTCATGATCCAGTCGATCACCAGGAGAAAGAGAAAGGGTGAGAGTAAGCAACCTTGCCCAACACCGGTCTTCACTTCGAACGACTTTGTCAACTGTCCTCCATGCACGATTTTGCAATGTAATCCATCATATGAGTTCTGTATGATATTGACTATCTTCTGAGGCACGCCGTAGTAGCCCCCGGAGGGACTCCAGGCGGAGTTTATTGTTACATAATTTTATTTATTTGAATGTAAAGATGTTTATCCTTCAAAGTTCTTTTCTGGGTCGTTTTAGTGGTTGTCAATGGTTTCATTGGAGATTCACCAGAGCCTACCGAACAAATTCTCTAAAGAATCAGGGAGATAGAGTTATAGGACAAACATATTGGGAAATCATATGTAGAGTTTGTACTTCATCATCTCGTTTATTGTTTAAAGAAGCTATAGCAACTCACGCGCAATTCAGTTGGTTCACATTTAATTCGATTAAGTCATTTTTTAACTTATTAACAAACTGAGCCATCCGTACAACAACTTATCTATATCATTGTGTTTTTATTATTGTTGCGAATGTGTGCTTGAGCATTGCTTACTGTCTACACATTTATTCACGCTGCTAGCATTACTACTAACCGCTTAATTGATTCGATGATTCATTCATTTCACTATGTATGTTTATGTCCATGTTATTTATGTTCATGGCTCATATTCGCTGACTCACTCGCTCGCTCGTTTGCCTGCTTGCCTTTCGGCACAACTCTTTCATGCTTGTTCAACACACCTGTAATTTTGGATATCTGTGTGTGTGGTCCCATAATAAACATAATCAACACTTCGTATTCGCCTTCTGATTAATATACCATTGGGGTGTTATTTAGTGAGGGTTATCAAGATGAACTGTATACGAAGTTTAAGGATTATATGGAATACCGACCACCACAAGTTGTTAGCATCATTTACATGATTTTAATTGATTCGTCACCTTTCTCATATTTGTTAAAGTTAACCATTGTCTTTTACACATTTGGTTACATTTTAGCATTTTTATTCAGTTTCTCTATCATTATTTAACACTGATTCTAATATTGAGGGAACAAATGGCGTATGAACCAATTGTTGGTCACCGGCTACCATGGGACTGCATCTCACGATGCTCCATTGCCTTGTGGATCAGACCTTTAGGTTAAAGGCTCGTGGTGTGGCCCTCTAAGAAAACTACCTGCTTCGGTCTAAGCACCCGGGCAGTATGATGAAATGTTTTGGCGCATTAATTATAAATTTTGTAAATTTTCGGTCAGAATACCCGTCTTTTTCTCGAATTTTCTTGGAACGTTTCTTAGGAACTGTGTTTTTTGTTGAAGCATTTACAAAGGCTTTCCAAGAAGAGTTATTAATTATTTACTACTTATATGGGCTAATAAGATGGGGTCAAATGGACTTTATCCCTAGTCAAAGTTTATTTACGATATAATGAAATAACCAGAGACAGGACTAAGCTTTCCAGATAACAATTACATATTCGAACATCAGGTGTCTATTTCAAAGATGGTGAAGCAATACCCGCATGATAAATACAAACATTAGGTTTTAATGTAAAGTTAATTCACATTTGAAATTGTTTTCATTAAATTTAATACCCAAATGGTGTATTTTAGCTTAAAGAAACTTGCTCCACAAAAACTAACAAGCCAGTAATATGTTACCAAAATATAATAGTAGAATTTGAAGGACTTTTGTTCCTGTCATCCATATTTCTTCCTTACTATGTATATGTTGTGTGGGCGAGAACGATAATGATTATTTATTTAATTAGTCAGACTAGTAGGTAGTCTGACAGATACTAGATGAATTATATATTGTCTTACCCTTATTATTACTGTGATTGTTGTTGTATTGTGTCAGCTTGTTGTCGGTTTTTGATATGGAAATGTACTTACGTACTAGTCAGGTTTATCACATGTTCTTGATCTGAGTTGTATTAAAGTACCGTGAAATAGACACTGGGAGGAGATCTAGTATAGATATTCGTCTAAGGCAAATTAACGTCCCATTCGTAAAGGCGAAGAAAATCCGATCGTTATAACAGTATAACACTGCATACATTGCATATATTTTCAATGAAACGAAAAATTAAAAAGGAAAGTTATATTTATGAAAACCTCAAAGATTGAACCTTAAGTAAATCTAACGTTTCGTTCGGCAATCTAGCCCAAGCTTTTTCTAAGAAATATAATCAAAGTTATCAAATATAAATAAGTAAATAATTCCTTGGCTAACTGTATACTAAACACGTCATTCATACATGTCAACTATGTTTACAGTAAGAATTTATTGTGGTGTTTATGAAACATATGGTGTGAAGAATAAAAAAGTGTATAATAATAACATATGTTGTTAAATCTATCGAAGCGTCTAAATCACACAATTGAGATACGCACGAAGCCGACGTTCACAAAACAGCGATTTGTCTAGAAAAGCGATTCTTTATAGAGTAACATTCATAAATTAGCTATAAACCTCAACTTTTGAGGTATTGGTGGAACCTTGAGCGTCTGAAATAAAAAAGACTTCCTGTAATAATAACATAAAGAATAATTACAACATACGATAGTGCAAATGACAGCTAGTAGCTGTGTCTAATCATGATAACAATTTATCGACAAACATAAACGGAACCAAGAGCAAACAACCTGATAACCGTTGTGTTTAAACAGGGATTAAACGACTGCATAGAATTGGGAATAACTGCTAAATGGATTGAGAGGAAGTGATTAGTTATAAGTATGTATAAATATTTTGGAATAATGCACGATAAACTTGAGCCACAACATAGACGTAGAAACTGCTAAGACTACAAATGTTTACTGAATATTAATAAGTAGTATAAAATAATAAGCGGAAGAGTCGAAGGGAAATGGATATGGACAGAGAACGTAAAACAGTCTGAACAGATGTATATATATATATATATATATATATATATATATATATATATATATATATGTATGAGTGGATCTAGGGTGAGGAAAAAATATCAGTTAACTTTATGTTACCTCTGATCAGTGATTTTTGATGAAATCAGATAATATTAAAGAAACATGTCACATCATGTATAAAATGAAGATAAGTAAATAAAACTACGTATATACCATAGAAGCGCCCTTCCCGTCAGTGTATACAGATCCCCCCATACATACACTAGATAGCGTGACCATTAAAGAACTCGATGTCTTTGATCTGCTAAATAAGCTTGACATAGGTAAATCCACGGGGCCCGATGAATTACATCCTAGGCTACTGAAGGAATTATCTAACTTCGTTGAGAACCCTTTAAGTATATGCTTTAGCCTATCCGTAACGCAGTGTCGTTTACCAAAAGACTGGAAAAACGCCATAGTAAGTCCTGTCTTCAAAACAGGTACGAAACACAAACCTGAGAACTACCGCCCCATTAGTCTAATTAGTGTGGTTGTTAAAATATTAGAAAAGATTATTCGGAAGGAGCTGTTTAAGTATCTCGATAAAAACCGGATCCTCTCGGAGAAGCAGCACGGCTTCAGAATAGGTTATTCTTGTCTCACTAACTTGTTAGTGGCGCGTGAAAGCTGGTGCGCTCTTAAGGACCAAATCTACCTGTAGACGTCGCCTTCATTGATTTCAGTAAAGCTTTTGACAAAGTTCTGCACAACCGGCTGTTATATAAGTTAAGAAAAGTCGAGATTGGAGGCAATTTATTGATGTGGATAAAAAACATCTTAGTTGGGCGTCAACAAAGAGTAAGAGTGAACTCAAAGTTATCTAGCTGGGAAATTGTGCTTAGTGGAGTGCCCCAGGGTACAGTTTTGGGACCAGTGCTATTCCTCTTATATGTAAATGACCTTCCTTGTCTCCTATCATCATCGGTCTTGCTATATGCTGACGATGTCAAGATATGGAGAACGATACGATGTGAGGGTGATAGCTTAGAACTTCAAAATGACCTGAAGAAATTATCTGAATGGTCTCAAACATGGCAGTTGCCGATAAATACTTCCAAGTGTGTTGTGATGCATATCGGTCATCAAGGCACAGATACATACACGATGAATAACTCTGAGCTACCTGTCGTCCAGACATATAATGACTTAGGAGTTGTCGTTAGTCAAGACTTAAAGACTACTGCACACTGCCGTGCAATAGCCGCCAAAGGTTTTAGAACCTTATGGTCAATACGTAGAGCTTTTAGTCATGTCGACGCTAAAACGTTTTTGACTTTGTATACAGTGTTCGTTCGTCCTAAACTTGAGTACTGCATACAAGCGGCTAGCCCCTGCTTAAAAAAGACAGTGAGCTTCTGGAAAAGGTTCAGAGGACGGCGACTAAGCTGGTTCCCGGAATAGCGAAGCTTCTGTATGAATCTCGACTGGCCAAGCTGAACCTTTTCCCGTTGTCATATCGCAGAACTAGAGGCGACTTGATTACAGTCTACAAATTTCTTAGTGATAAATTTGCACCTAACATGCCCTCATTTTTCTTGTCTTCCAAAACAGAGAATTTACGAGGACACTCCAAAAAAGTTCATAAGCCGTGAACAAATTACTTGTCAGCTGACTATCGACTTTCCCATCGAATCATCAACGAGTGGAATTCACTACCTCAGCACGTAGTTGAGGCTCCATCCGTCGACTCTTTCAAAAGAAAGTTGGATCAACTGAGAGACCACCATTGCCAGGACTAACATAGGCCATCGAACCTCCTGTCCTTCCCAAACTGAAACTGAACTGTTTGTGTTATTGTGTTAGTCAAGCTGAATATTCAGATAAAAGAACTGATTAGAACAAGTGAAAACAGTCGTTGTTGTGTCACGTAATTGGTGATGGATCAAAAGGAGTAAAATATAATGAAGAGTTCAGGTTTACTTGTTATTAATTGTCATAAGACAGTTAATTGTATTCTATCTCTCCTGTTTGAATTTTCCTATACGTGTAGAGCTTCAACTGTTATTCTCTCTTTGTATAAACCAAAACCAATTTGGAAGATTTTTATACCATTGGAATCAACTGTATGGCTAGTCTCTGTTGACTACAACGCTATCGCTAACTTGTTTACTAGTTTATTTCAGGTCTTTTGATGATTTAGGAATGTATTTCAAACAATGTTTATGTTCCATCTTTCACAGATTCAGCTGTCGCAATGTCGCACCTACACATATAGAATTACTATCACTACATTTGTTCACATATGCACAGTTTTTTTTTGTTCTTCCTTTAGTACTGAATTTTTTATTCTTAGCAGTTTAAAGTATTGTTTGCTCAAAAGGATACTCTTATATTTTAATGATTCAAGATCCTTCTGAATGTCCTTTAAGATATCGGATCACTAAATTGTTGACCAATTCTTTTGATTTCTCTTATCTTTTTGACCTTCTTTCTTAATTATTCTCTTTATGAAATCTCTAGGATAATTATACATCCTCAAAGTGAACATAACTAAATTAATTGTTTGTTTATTTTTCATTTGGTTCAATGATGAGTTTTTGAACTCTGTTTATCAAATTCTTGGCAACTGTCACTTTGGTGGGATAAACATATGATGACTTGTAATCTAGATATTTCTCAGAATATGTTAGCTTTCAAGATATATTAAGTTTTAAGTAATCATTACATTTCTTTACAACTAAATAGTTCAAGAAAGGTAATTTGTAGTCAGTTGATTACTGTCAAACTATTCGTTCTAATCTTGACGAATATTCGTATAAATTTATAAGTTTGTTTGTTTTTTTTATCTATAAAACTATTGGTAAATGGGGAGTCTAACAAGATAGATCGAGAATGTAATCTATGATATCAGTACAACACAGTTAAATGTATGTATTAAAAAATGAAGAAAAAAACACTGTGGAGGCGTTATTTTGTATTGTCTTGAGCATTTATGTAAACTTTCGAAGTATGTACATCTTGATTACTTGTTTGGGAATGTCATGATAATACAATTAACCCATAAATTTTCATATTTTGACCATTGGTTTCATACTACCTGACAATAGATTGATCAGGAATGGTCAGGTCTTTAGCTAGTACTAGGTGGTTTTGGAGTTAGATTTGACAGATAGATACTATCTGTATATTGACTATAGAGACAATGTTTAATTGTCGATCTTTCATGTATGGTTCTCAATATTCATAATGTAGTTTGGTAATTAGAAAAATACAATGAAATTTACTTAAACAATTGATATTTTTATTATGATATTCAAGAATATTCTATAAAACAAAACTTTATTTAAACAAATATCTAATTTATATAAGTCCTGATGACCATTGGAAGTTCATATAAGTCATCAGAGGTTGTTGTCAATAAAAACACATTAGCAAAAGTACACAAGAACAGACTATGATGAAATAGAATGTTTAACCGAAGATCATTCATTGATAAGTTTCTCTTCAATGATACACTTGAACAGTATATTTTAAAAACATATTCTATAATTAAATAAGACAGTTCCATTCAACTAGTGAATTGTGAACCATGCAAAGTTGCATTCCACTGTATTATTACTTACAATGAGACAGTAATTTTTACTTTAAATTCTAGTAATAAATATCAACATTGGTAAAGGGGAACCTGTACAAATGATAATGTGTATCTAGTAATTCACATATGCGATTGAAAGATAAATTCA
This sequence comes from Schistosoma bovis, assembly GCA_944470425.2. Lineage (NCBI taxonomy): Eukaryota > Metazoa > Platyhelminthes > Trematoda > Strigeidida > Schistosomatidae > Schistosoma > Schistosoma bovis. The sequence continues at coordinate 84,976,252 of OX103953.1, forward strand.
AAAGTGCATATTAGAAATTTAAATTAAGTACAATACACAAATTCTTAATGTAAAATAAACTCTTAATTATTACTGAATCGTAGAGTTTTAAGAATGTTCAAAGTACAAACTTGTTAGAATAGTTTGGATGCGCACTGCTGAGGAGTCCCACAATAGGACGAAACATCCATCCAGTGATTCCAGGTTTTTAATTGTGGTGGTCTAACATCAATCGGTTCATGATCTCAATCAAAAAAGAATAGTTTGAGTTTTAAAGCGATGGTGGAATTTTAAATGAAAGCAAAGATTTTACAAACTGACGTAGGAAACAACCTGACGCGAGACATTCTCCATAAAGCTTGCCCTTGTCATTTCTTTTGATATTCTGCAACGTATTGTCATGAAGTGATTCAGTGACCTGAATAATAATTGTTCAAAGAGGCGTTATTTGAAAAATTTCGTACATATAGTTCCCTTCATCATTTTGAAAAGAGCAAGAACAAAGATTCTAGCAGAATCTAGCTAGAATCTTTGTTCTTGCTCTTTTCAAAATGATAAAGGGAACTATGTGTAAGAGTAGTTTGAGTTAACTGAATCAGAAACGATAGACAACGCTTATAGTATTTTAATTAAAAAAACTTAGATCAATTAGTCCCTTTTATAAATTTTGATAGAACAATGAGTAGACGGAGTTGATCTGAAAAATGTGATGTACTTGAGCTTTACATTTCAAACAATCTGGTCACAGACATATACTTGTCAGGGCATTTTCTATGAAAATTAAATCAAGGTCAATTAAATGAAAGTTCAAGTAAGAAAAGTAACAAAGGGGAGAGAAACAATTCTACATCGTATAGAAAGTATAAGAAATCGTTGCATTGTCCTAGACCATAGAATGACTTAAGGATCACCAAGGTAAATTCAACTTACTTACTTACGCCTGTTACTACTTGTGAAGGAGCATAGGCCGCTCAGCAGCATTCTCCATCCAACCCTGTCCTGGGCAATCCTTTCTAGCTCTTTCCAGTTCTTATTCATCCTTTTCATATCTGCTTCTATTTCCCGACGCAATGTGTTCTTAGGCCTTCCGCTTTTTCACTTCCCTTCAGGATTCCAAGTTAGAGCTTGCCTCGTGGTGCAGTTTGACGATTTGCGTAATGTATGTCCTATCCATTTCCATCGTCTTTTCCTAATTTCTTCTTCAGCTGGAAGTTAGTGTGTTCTATCCCACAAAAGGCTATTGCTGATGGTATCAGGCCAATGGATGTTGAGTATCTTAGGATGCAGGTACATCCGTCTGACGAGTCCCGAACAGAACGAAACGCGCGTCCTGGACTCCACTGCTAGGCATTAACCATTTTTACTTAAAAAGCTTATGACTTAAGGCTATATCTAGGCAATCCGCACAGAATGCACATATGCCAACATGAGACTGATCAATGGCAGACCTAAATAACAATGGGAAGATACAAGTAAAACGACACCAAGTGAATTTAAAGTGAACTAAATATTCAATAAATATCAATACTATAGATAGACGTAAAAGTTTAAATCTACTTTTTAAATGATCATTTTCTATCATATATATACATAAACTAATGAAAAATTCAACAGGTAAACTCCTTTCATTATACCTAATACAATACAAATATCAATACTTCTAAACTATTAAGATGAAGTACAAGGTAAAACTTAATTTTAAAAAACAGTTTTTCTCTATAAAAAAAAATAAAAAGAAAGAAAAGAAGAGAGAAAAAATGTTAGGATTTTATTGGTGTAAAATGAATTTGATATTTTCCTTAACTTCTGTTGTATAATCAATTTAAGATAGACGATTCATCGGAACCACTTAAAAATATAACATGGTCATATAATCATTAGTAAATAGCTAAGAGATAACATTTCTCAAAATCTCTAATGAGAACGAATGACGTGGAGGATTTATCAAGTCGTGAAGGAATGAAACAGTTACTCAAATGATAACACTACGTAGCTAATGAACAGTTGGCTAACTGTGATTCATGATGGTCATTGGGTTCATTCTTGTTTAAAGCCGTTCGCGTGTTTCTCTAAAGACTTATTTATAAAGAGTTAGCTAATATCATCTTTAAGGTAACCTTAAGGACGTTCGAAAGTTTCAATCGAATAAGGGCAGAATAGGATTTCATCTTTTTTATCGAGTGACTAAGGCACCCCATTCAAACAACTGGTTTCAATCTCTTCAGTGAACAATTTCAAGGAGAAGTCGGATTTTCATAAGAAAACAGTAGTCAGGATTATACACACTTTCTTCAACTGATCTATTATCCTTATTACTGAAAACTGAACTAACGAGTACTCCCTGATTGTTAATAACTTTTCAACTGAAATTAGTTAATCAAGATAATTGCTTCCAATAAAAATTATTGTCCATATCTAACTCAATCACAGAAATGTAACCAACGTGCAAAGTTTCCTAAATTAGAATAGGCACAACGACAGAATAATAGTCATAGAAGCGTATGGATACAGTAAATAAAAAAAAACTAGGAAATAAAGTTACCACCAATTTACTCTGTTTATAACTGACTTACATTAAACACTACCCTCTCCCCTATCGACAATGTTAACCTTTCGTCGAGCCCAAAATTCTGATATAAAACTATAAAATCTACGCATTTACATGTGATAACTTAATATAAAGAAAATGAGTCATTACTGCCGATTTCATCAGTTTGAACCAATGAGTAGTGAGATGATGAAATCAGTAGAATATTCAGTGCATTAAAATTAGCATTATATAAAGAATATACTGAAAACAAAATTGTCTATATTACTAATAATAGTAATAGTAATCATAATAGTGGCTAGCAGTGGAGTCCAGTTTGACGCAGTGTTATGTCCTATTTGGGACTCGTCACACGGATGTATCTGCATCCGAGCTGATGTCCACCCTGGAATTCGAACCCAGTACCGTTCGCCTCAAACGCCATTGCGTTTCAATTCATTATTTAGGACTGCAATTGATGATCAGTCTCTTGTTGACATATATGCATCCGGTGCGGATTACCTCGTTAGTGAATTCAATAATATGAATAATAGTAGCTACCTTATTCATTATGGTATATATGATTACAATAAGGGATTCTCAGCACAAAGTACTCAAAACTTCCAACAAAATTTACATTCTATAAATGTTTAATTTGTGACCATTCAAATAATGTGTATAAAAAGTACTTAAACAATGCTTAGTTGTCATTTATATTTATCAGTAAATGCTTTCATGCTATTGCTTTACTACTCTGGATAGATTCAATGTACGAATTCTATTGTAATCGTCACTCATTTCTTTAAGAAAAAGGAGACGAAATTTTATGAACCATCATGATGGTACTCCTTGATTGTCTTAATAACTGAATTTGCAGGTAGATTGTAAATATTCTATAAAAGAGGTTAAGTACACATGATTGACAGATAAAGTGAGTTAGTTCATTAAAACAAATCTAATAAGAGAAAATTGTTGGTAATTTAGGTACATTTAGAAAAATGATAGCTGCAAAGTTTGAACAAGTTACCATTTTACTGATAGGTTTGATTAATACTCTTACCATTTATTACTCTTATGACAATAAAGGAAACAGATTACTAAAAGAGTAATCTGCTTACTTGACTAAAAACGCCTTAATCCTCCAATATAAAGATTTTTGTTTTGATTACTATATTCGTTATTATGAAGTATCATATTCATGTTCCTTTAAAAAGAGAATAAAATGTTTACACTTATCATTTATTTGTAACAAGTGATATATTGCCCATTGTATACAGAACCGATTCAGTTCTACCAATTAAATGACAATGTAAAAGTGGTTTGACTTTTATTTGATGCTAAATGATCCTTAGCATTAAGTAGGAACCTCTTCAGTTTGAAGATTTCCTTAGACAAGAAGATACATGATGACTTAATGCATAGAATCAACTTATCACTTATGCTCAACAAATTAAGCTCAGAAAATCCAAGAATATAATGAATAGTCACAATACACGAAAACAAATCATTCTAGAATTACTGATTTTAACAAATTATAGACCATGAAAGTATCACTTAAAACAAAACCCAGCTACAAATGGAGTATATTTTTATGAGTTCATGTATCTTAGTAAGATTTTTATAGAGCACTATGATAGAGATATTACACTTTTCCAATGCTCTGTCTAAATTCTTAAACTGTACCTTACAACCTGGCTACATTTAGACAACATAAAAGTACTTTGTTATGACCTTAGCTACAAGATTATCGTGAAATACGATTGCCAATTTAAATACGCTGACTTATATAACCCAACTAATGAATCATAAACCTGTACAAGCAGACTAGAGTTCCGATGGATCCTTTTTCTGCCTAACCCTGCCTGTTAAGTCCGAAACCCCAATCTCAGCCTCCACGATACGAATCATATATTTCAAACATTTACGAGCAAAATCCGACCACATGACACCATAAAATAGGAAGTAACATTTGTACAAGATCAAGCCAAAAGTAGCTGTGATTATCAGTCAGTCAGTCAGTAACAACGTAGAACTTCGTACGTACGTACATCAGTTCGAGTGGCCACACCACATTAGCACAGAGATGCAGTTGTCGATTCAAATCCCGTAGTGGTAGAGGTAGCAAGAGTATAAGCAGTAATCGGGAAGATTAGGGTTTGAAGATTTTATTTAAAGAGTATAATCTAGTGAAATAAATTTGGAAAGAGGAAAAAAGGGACATGAAGAATTCAGAAGATTAGAATTTGGGAGAACACAGAGAGTGGATGCATCTGCGCCATTGCAAACGATTTTGAGCCATGTCATTCAGGGTCTCTAACCATCGGTTGCTATCATCTCGCGGTCCCCAACCAGGTAGTCTACACCTACCAACATGACTCAGTTCACTTGTCAGTGACTTCATGGACTTGTGCCATGTTTTGGTTTGGCTGCCCCTAGCTTTCTTCCAACCTACTCCTATACCACTGAACATCGCACGTCGAGGTAGTCGGTCGTTGGGCATACGTAACACGTGTCCCAGCCATCTCAACTGATGAAGTTTCACTACTCCATCAATTGATTTGCCATCCTTACCTAGTACCCGTTTCCTAACAACTGTGTTACTTACTCGATGGTCCCATGATATACGAGCAATGTTTCGAAGACACCTATGATCAAATACTAGTAACCGACGGATATCCTCTACTCTTACCGGCCATGTTTCACTGCCATAAAGTAGGACGGAACGAACTGCTGCGCAGTAAACACGTCCTTTGGTTGATAGACGGATATCTCGCCTACGCCATCAATGACGCAAGTTGGCAAAAGCTAGTCGAGCCTTCTGTATCCGTGCTGAGATTTCGTCACACACCAGACCACAAGCGCTGATGAGAAACTATGACTAATAGATTGTGAATAACTTCAGTATTAAGGACAGTAGGTTGGTGAACCTGTGTTAATCCTGACAGATTGCATTCCAGTGAAGGTCCAGTTTCTCCTCAAAGTATTCACTGATGGGGCTGATACCACTTGTTCGGGTAAGGCGTTCCAATGATTGACTACTCGATAAGAAAAACGGGACCGCAATTTAAGTTTATTAGGTCGCGGTTTATGAACCTTCTTGCTATGATCTCGGAGATTATTAGTGCTGGAGGGAGCAAAAAGATAAGACATGTTAACACCCGAATCATAATTAAAGATACGAAATGCCAGTATAAGGTCACCTCGTGTCCTACGATACGACAAGGGGAAAAGATTGAGGCGTTTTAAACGCTCATCATAAGGGAGTTTAGAAAGACCCTTCACTAATTGCGTTCCCGCACACTGGACACGCTCAAATGAGTTAGTATCCTTTACCAGAATAATAAATCATATAACAGTAACCAATATATCACTTAAGAGGTTATAATGAGAGAAATATAAATATATATATATATATAGTCTAGTTACTTAACGATTATACAATAGGAATATATGTATAGTATTAGTCTATACATAGATCCTAACAGTTACCATCCATTATTCTCCTCAGAATATAACATACTTTATGTCTAATAATAAAACATACAAAAAATCCAAATAAAAAGTTGATCAAATCATCCTGAACACCTTGTTAGTTTATCTTAATGACAATGAATTCTATGCTAAGTATATGATATGAATACCAAAAAACCTACAATAAATTCTAGATACCGTTAATTCTCATGTGACATTTAGAAGAAGACGACATGTCATTTCTTGTTTTCTTTATACAGAAATTTTAAATTCCCCCTAAACAAATTCATCAGTAAATAAAACATTGAGAGAAGTAAGAACATAATTTATGATTATCTCCACACAAAAAAACAAACAGAATTTGATATCCCTGTTCACTACAAAAACAAAACAAAAAACAATAAATGATCGAATTGTGTACTGTTATGATTACTATAATCATTGTATTTCTATTTCTATATAGTACTTGCTTAAGAGTTGTAAAATTAAGATTAAGTGTTAGTAATTCTAAGTAGTATATGAATCAGATGGGGGGTTTTATGAATCTTTTGATCGATTCATATTTCAATTTGCTAGTAGCATTTCTAATGGTCATATCATAAGTTTAACAATTCGGTAATGTAGTGAGGGGGAGTTTTTGTTCTGTATTTATATCTTAATTATAAACAATGTTAAGGTGAGATATTTTCCCAGTGTATGGTATGATAATGTAGTATACAGAATAATTTTAAACATGCTTCAACTTGTTGAAGAAGAGACATAGTATAAGTTAACTTTCTTTTTCATCAAATTAAAGGATTTTCGGTTAGGCTATATATGAACAAGTAATTACCTTCGAGAGGAACTCTCTAAGTTCTGGTGAAAATTCATGGTCGGTGAAGTTTGTCTATAGATCAGGGAAAAGCATTATAAGGCTTGAAAATTAGGTTGAATGTGATCATTTTCAAACCTGATAAATTTTATTATTCAGATAACTTAAGCTTCATGAATTTAACACTTTAATTTCACCATCGTTTACTTACCGAAGATCTACCAACATCGGCTAGTAAAGCCAATTCCCAGTCTCCGCAAAAGTATGCATAGACTTGTTTATAAACGTAACGATAATAATAATAATAATAATCTAGTGGTAAATTAATTTACAAAATCAACAGCTCTGTAAGTCTTCGACATTCGATGCTGACGACATTAGTTTCAATGGACTCACTTAGCCGAATGCGCTCGGTCACGCCTCCGTACCAAATCACGAGTGGGAACTCGGCGCTCAACTTCTCCTGCAACCGCTAGTCAGTTTACATCAGTCGATTCCCGATATGTTGATAACCTATCAAATATATCTTCGAACCTCCTCACTTCTGACTTTTGATTTCACTGGGTGGGCACAATTCAATTGTAGAAATTGTTACTGGTTAAAGTGTTGTCAAACTCCAAATACTTGTGTCATCATCCATAATAATAACGAGATTATTATTTCAAAGTAAACTTCATTATGATTACTAGCCTTATATTTATCAATCGTTTCTGTTCATAGTGAATGTTTGAAATGATTTTCATAATGAAGTTCCGGAAACGTCTACTTGACGATTTTGAGAATGAACATTTTTAGTAATATATAGTAAAAGAGGTTATTAGAACTACTAATATTATGAACTGATCTAAGTTAGACAATCATTGAAAACCTAGAAGCACTTCACAACTATTTCATCCCAGTATGGGACTAGTCAGCAGTGAGTATCTACGATCCCAAAACTGAGGATCCCCATAGCTCCTACACCGATAGCCATCATGCGTTCACTGGTGAAAAACTTAGAGAGGAGTTTTTCAGAGTTCTGATAAATAGTCATGACTAATGAAGTTCAACGATGTTAAATGTAAAGAAGGTTATCAGCAACGACAATCGAACATGGTAGTACAGTATCTTAGATTGATTAAATTTAAAATTGTTCAACAACGGATCCCAATTAATTGTTCTAATGTTTAGGCGTTAGTGTGAAAAACCACAGTCTCTGGTTTCGACTTCTGTTGATAGGGTTGTGGTTGCACACTGATGGGGAGTTTTACGCTAAGATAAAACATCTGCCCACTGGTCCTAGGTTTCAATTAGTTATATAACTTAGATCGTTTTGTGATTTCGATAAAATCAGAAGGGGTTTGTGGAGAATTTTAGAAATTTCACAGATTGAAATCATGAGTCAATTAAAGCTAGACCACCATGGAAAACCTGGAAGCACTGAACGGCCGTTTCGTCCTAGTATGGGACTCCTCAGCGATGCGCATCCACGATCCCACACGCCGCGAGATTCGAACCCAGCACCTATCAGTCTCGCGCCAAGCACTTAACCAACTAGGCCACTGAGCCAGCATCCGACGGTGTTAATTATTAACTTCAACCAATCCACGAAACTGCGCGACAATCTTTCATTGTACTGAGGTAGACACCCGTACCTACCCGACACGGCCGTCCAACGCTCCCAGGTTTTCCATGGTGGTCTAGCTTCAATTGACTCATGATTTCAATCTGTGGAATTTCGATAAAAATTATAAATTTCTGCAATCTCCTTGCTAATAACAGTAGAACTATGTTTAGCATATTTCATGAAAATGTGACCAGATAAATTATTACTGATACTCATTTCTATGGAAATTATGTAAAGAACGTTTTGACTCCATGTAATACGATTCAATGTAAAAGAAACACAATGAGTAGAAATTAAAATGTCTAATTTTTTAAATTGAATTGTTTCATTCTATGAATATAAATTGACTGGAAACATTTAATAATGAAAAATCTAACATAAACACTGATTATAAGTAAAGATGGATAGTGACTAGCATTGGAATCCAGGACACGCGTTTCATCCTATCTGGGACTCGTCAACTGGATGTACCTACATCTCAGAGTTGGTGTTCACTTCGGGACTCGAACCCAGTGCGATTCGCATCAAATTGATCAACTGCAGTCCTAAACGACAATAGGAAGGTTCAAGTAAACAATACCAAGTGAATGTAAACACTGACTGTTTATCAGATCTCATCTCTTATGGTCAATTAGAATCAAATTGTAATTAAGGAAATAAGATCGTAACTCTTGACTTATGCTTAGTTTATAACATAATTAGAAAGAATTTGAATTATACTGACTGTTAATAATTTTGATTGGATTTTGATCAGTTTTGTGTTTCTTTTGTACAGATTACTTCGATATATCTATTTCGTATAAATTTTCTTCCAGATTAAACTTAACTAAGGTTATCAAAAATGGAGTGATTTAAACCTAATAATTATATAAATATCATACCTGTTACACAAGTGAACGGTTACCTGGACTCAATGGTGCTTGAAGTGAGGGATGTTAAGTCTAAGTGCAGATATGGATTCCAGATTATAAGTTTTAAATATAAAGAAATGTTCATCCTGGATTCTATTTCATTCACAAATCCATCCATTCCATTCCATTCTGCTTATTTATATATGGTTATTAAAAAACTAAGCTAGTTACAAAAGTCAAGTTGGTTGTAACTGCCAACTGTTAAAGTATTTCACTTTCTATCTGGAGGTATCCATTTAAAATTCTTACACTGATCTATCTTGATGTAAGCAATTCACTAATATTACTAACTTTCATAATAACATTGTATTGAGCACATAAATGGTGCTTGGTAAATGAGTTATATTCTCAAAGTTGGAAATCACTTGAACACAATAAAGTCGATTTAATTGTCCTTCACATAAACTTTATTTTTATACTGTATCTTTGCCAAATAATGAAAAATATTTGAATAAATGACTTTGTTTTTAATCTATTTAAGAATGTATGAATTAGAATAATGAATTTTTAAGCTGTTTATTTTATTTCAATATTCTAATATCTGATCAACCATTAATACACTTTCTGGTTAGCGTTTTCTTTAGCGAGTCAGTTTTCTACGGGATGGGGTCGCTAACCCCATGCCAAACCCTCCTCCTTGACCCGGGCTTGGGACCGGCAGTAACTCTAGAAGAGCTATAAGCGGAGTTATGAATTCGCTTATTATCACATAATTCAAGAAATGTTACATCATATATATTGTATGAGAGTGATGGATCCTATATACTTGTATAAATTTTAATAAAAAGAGTAATGTTCCTTAACTTTCGATCAGATATCTAAACAACAATCATTTATCATTCTATTATGCAACACTTTACTCAATGAATAAAAAAAAGTGTTGGAGACGTTAGATCTTCAGAACTCACTTGAGAAAGGACCTAATTTTGTAATTTTATTTAGAAAATTTCAATTTCCTTGTTTTCGCACCAAAGGCGCTCTTTCATGTCGTATTTCCCACTGGGAAATATCTTAAATGCTATTGGTCCGCTGTGTCTTTTAGTATGTTATTTGGTAACTCTCCGCGAAGACGGTTTCGCACTATATATATATATATATATATATATATATATATATATATATATATATATATATATATATATATATATATATATATATATATATATATATATATATATATATGTTTTAAATTGTGTTTGTTGTTATCGCTTGTTTTTGGCTGATTTGCAGAATATACTTCCCATCTCAAGCTTGGACTTCTCCCTCTAGTTAGCGGGGCTGAGACGCATCAATAGCTAGCTTACTGGCCTTTAGTTACCGAGTCTTGTTCGCGTTCGCTGGTTAAGTGAACTCGTGATAGCTTGAAATCTAGCAAGCCTATCGAGTCTCTGATTCCTTGATTCTTCATTCCGTTCCGAGTAAGACGAATCAGTAGTAGCATTCAAGTTAATGAACATAACAAAAAGTGACCCCAAATGCTATATATGTCATATTTAGTGAACATTGAAAATATTTAAGATAACATTAACCTTAACTGATCTCATCACTTTTTACAGTTTTCCTTTAAATCTTTCATTCTGGTGGTTATCCAATAGGAAGTTAACTTTTGTCATTCTTTAGCTGTTGCCAACTACTGTTACTGAAGATTCTATGCCAATTTACATACATCAATATTAATAATAATATTAGTAATAATAAGAGTATTATATCAATCTATATAGTAATTAATACATTAGGTCATCTGATGATAAGATCATTCATATTAGTTAACCTATTTTTTTTCATTTCACGTATTCTATTCACATTGCATATTGTTTGGATTTATTCAAAAACGTGGTCATTATGAGTTTAACGATCCAGTAATAATAATAATAATAATAATAATAATAATAATAATAATAATAATATGGACATTTGTGTGGGTGTAAGGAGAATTGTGCATTGTGTGCAAATTTGAACAAGTTTGATCATGTTTTATTTTCCAAAATAAATAACTATGGAATGTACTTGTATATAAGATACTGAAATTGGTGTATTTTACATGAATTTTGTTCAATAAACACACATTGATCATTTATATTCAAATATTATTATTTTGATTAAAAAGTGCTTATCATATTGTAGAATGACAGTTTAAAATAATTTGAAAGGTGTAATTAGATGAATGTTAGATCACCATTGAAAATCTGGAAGAACTGGACGGCCGTTTCGTCCAAATATTTGCTCATTAGTAACTAGTTTCATGAAGAAATTCTCAGACTTCTACTAAGAAGCCGTAATCAGTTGAGCTAATCCATGTCAGGTAGAGACAGGTATCTACCCCTCAGACAATGAGAGATAGTCGTTCAATTTCATAGATTGGTTGAAGTTAGATATTAAAAACGTCGGATACCAGCTCAGTGGTCTAGAGTTTAAGCGTTCGTGCGTGAGATCGAAGGTTCTAACTTATTCTCTCTTTTTCTTCCCACTAGTTTGGGACATCTCAGAGGACATAAGAGGTGAGTAGAAAAGCGAAGAACGAACAAAATACCCGTGGCATACAGGTTTTCACACCGAGTCATCAATACCCGAAGCAGTAGTATCTGCACCTTCAATTGACTCATTCACGAGAAAACTGGACACTCACAGAAGCATACTAGAAAAGGAATAACATAAGCCGTAGGTCTTCTGTCCTTATTACACAAATCTGAATCTGAATTCCGAAGTTTTTTTTTACTATACTGAAAACTGGTCCAATTATGCTTGTACAATAAATTGTTGTTTGAGGTCATTATAATATTTATTTATTTATTTATTTATTCATTCATTCACCTTTCCCACTAAAGATTGTTATATAGTTCCAAGAAGAATGTTCATCCAAGAAATATAGTTAAATGATACTTTGTTTTAAGATAGTGGTAAAAATGTTTTAGTTGAGAACATTTTTGAAAGTATTAGATCTTCTGATTTGAATGATTTGATCCTGTAGCATTCATGACCTTTTCTTTACATCGTAACACAAATATTCGATAATAAAGTCTCTTTTTTTTGTATTACATGCTGATATTTTCTAAAAAGACTGAATTCTTCAAGAATAAGCTAATTTGATAAAGAAACACATCATTTCCGAAGCCTTATTTGATTTTTTAAATTAGATATCATGAAAAACATTCAGGCTTAAATGATGATGATGATAATGGTCGATAGCATTCGATCTGCACTAATATGGACTAGACACGCATGACATTGATAACCACCCAGTGATCAATCGATTGTGATTACATCTCAGTCCTACAGGAGGTCGGTCGCGGCTCGGGTAGCTCAGTGGTAACGTCTCTGACTGTGAAGCTGAGTGACACGAGATCGAGTCCGGCAGGGAGCACCAGTTTCCTCAAGATTACAGGTACACCTTGCTGACGAGTGCCAAGTAGCACGAAACCCGGGTCCAGGGTTTCCTGTCGACTACCTCCAACCACCATCTAATCTCACAATAGTGCACGCAATGTCGAGTCACCTAGGCTGGTGGCCACATTGCAACATGATCGATAGCATTCGATCTGCACTAATAAGGACTAGACACACATGACATTGATCGCCACCCAGTGATCAATCAATTGTAAATGATTTCGAGATGGTGGAGAAGATTTGTAGCTCAGGTGGATGATTTTGGTGGAGTTTTGTTCTCTGAGCTGGATGGTTTGGTCGTGGAGCTTTCATCGTTCTTCTGAACGACATCATCAGCACATCATCAGCACAACTTTTGAAGTTTGTGCTGATGATGTGCTGATGATGTCGTTCAGAAGAACGATGAAAGCTCCACGACCAAACCATCCAGCTCAGAGAACAAAACTCCACCAAAAATTGTAAATGATGTTTCATTGTATCTCCTTTAAAAAAAATTCATATTATCTTGCATTGTGAATTTACATGGTTTTTTCTAGTACAAGCGTTTAGATCAAAATCATACCCTTAATATTCTTGAATTTTTTTTTAAAAGGTCACTACTACTTTATCACGTTGCCATGATCACTGATAAACATAAATGGTAATTTCAATATTTCTAATTTAGTATAAATTTGTTTGAATTGATTTCCAATAAAGAGATGACTCATTCAGTTTGTTATTGCCAAGACTTAAATGTTATACAAAGCCAACCAAATAAATTTAGCCATACAAACACAAAGAAATATAATAGACGATTCATCAAAGACACTATTGATGAGTAAGTACTCAATTACAAGTGTAGGGATTAGATATAAAGGAATAGAATCTAATAGGAAAAAGTCAACGCCCATATTAATGAACTTTTTTACACTTGTAAATATTATTACTGGATTACTATTATCATTTAATTTAGTCTAGTCTTTCGAATATATGAATTCTATTGTAGTTGAAATGGCTACTGATAGTAAACAGTAAAACGATGCCATATAAACGTCCAATACACCCTGATTGGTTTGCTGTGATTGTATATTTAAAGATAGTTTGTACATACAGAAAGTTAACTGTTGTTGACTCTTTGAAATAGACTGCTCAATCGTTATTAACTCATTAGATTTATTATTATCTTTATTCAGAAATGTAAATGATTATTTAATGAATGTTAGCAACAAAATACAAGCGAATTTAAAATAACTCGCAACAACACATTCAAAGCATTACAGGATCTACTGAAGAAAGAAGAAACTACTATGGAGGACAGTTGGAAAGGGATCAAAGACCCATTAACTTCAATGTGTCAGGAGGTACTGGGCATCAAGAAGCATCATCATAAGGAATGGTTCTCCATAGAAACACTGGACAAAATCAAAGAAAGGAAAAACAAGAAAACAGCAATGAACAACAGCCGAATTAGAACAGAGAAAGTCGATGCACAAGCTGAGTACACAGAAGCAAACAAGCAAGTGAAGAACAGTATTAAAACTGACAAGCACGAATATATGGAAGACCTAGCAACGACAACGGGAAAAGCTGCAACAGAACCAAATATCAAACAACTTTATAACACAACGAAGAAACCAACAGGGAAATAAGACAAAGCAGAGAGATCGGTCAAGCACAAGGAAAGCAAAACAATCACCAACATTCAATGACAGAGCAATAGATGGGTGGAACACTACGAGCAACTCTTAAATACACCAGCTCCATCGAATCCTCTGCACATCGAAACAACACACACACACACAGATCTTCCTATCGATCTCATTCTACCAACGATCGAACAAATCAGAATATCCATCAGACGAATCAACAGTGGGAAAGCAGCAAAACCCAACAATATACCAGTCCAAGCAAGTGTCACCGACAGACTGGAAAGAACAATACCTCTACAAGATACCAAACAAAGAAGATATGAGTAAATATCAAAACTACACAGGAATCACACTACTATCAGTACCACGAAAGATTTTCAACAGTGATGCTGAACCGGATGAAAGACTCAGTAGATGCCCAACTTCGAGATCAATAGGTTGAATCCCATAAGGATAGGTCAAACACAGATCGAGACCAGACACTACGGATTATCGTCGAACAATTAGTTGAGTGGAATTCGTCACCATACATCAACTTCCTTGTTTATGGAAAAGCATTTGACAATGTGGATAGGATAACATGGTGCACATTTCTTTCATATTATGACCTATATGAGAAAATCATCAACATCATACGGAATTCATATGACAGACTACACTACAAAGTCGTGCATGGAGGACAGCTCACAGACACATTCCAAGTGAGGAACGGAGACAGAAAATACTGTCCTTAATCAATCTTCCGGTAGATGACTGCATTATGAAGACCTACACATCTGACGGGAAACACGGACCACGATAGACAATTTCGATGCAAATAGACGATTTGAACTTCGCAGATCACCAAGCTCTTCTATCCCATACACTTCACTAAATGCACAAAACGACAAACATTTTAGCACCAACCTCTGCTGCAGCAGACCTCAACACATACAAAGGATAAACCAACATCCTCAAATACAACACATAGAACACCAACACTGTCACACTTGACGGAGAAACTCTGGATCAGATCAGGTGGAAATCTGTACACACATACATGCATACATACATACATACATATACACATGGGCAGCATCACCGATGAACAAGGAGCATTTGATGCAGACATGAAGGCGAGCATTCACAAAGCAACGATCGCATTCCTACAGTCCAACAACACAT
The DNA here is from genome assembly GCA_944470425.2 of Schistosoma bovis. Lineage (NCBI taxonomy): Eukaryota > Metazoa > Platyhelminthes > Trematoda > Strigeidida > Schistosomatidae > Schistosoma > Schistosoma bovis. Next base: position 84,991,733 of record OX103953.1, read on the forward strand.
GGAACTCAGAACAACTGTCTGCGAGCCAACATCAAATTCAGAATCTCCAATACCACCATCGACACAGTTCTACTGTACGCAGATGAAACTCCGACAACCACTACAATCATCATCAACAACATTCAAGTATTTATCAACAATTGTCAACGTGAGATACTCAATGTCAATTGACCGGATGCTATCAGTAACAGCATTCTGTGGGAGAGAACAAACTAGTTTTGAGCTGAGGAGGAAATTAGGAAAAGTCAATGGAGGTGGATAGGACACATATTGATGAAATCATCAAATTGAATCATGAAGCAAGTGCTAACATGGAATCACGAATGGAAGCGAAAAAGAGGAAGACGAAGGAACACACTGTGTTGAGAATTGGAAGTAGACATGAAACAGATGAATAGCCACTGGAAGGAATTGGAAAGGATTGTCCATGACAGAATTGGATGGAGAATGCTGGTGAGTGGAATATGGTCCTCCATGAGGGGTAACAGTGGTTCTTATTCCATTATGACTAAATCATAATATTAATTTGAGATCTCAATATAGACATAAGTTCGCTTATAACCAAAGAAGTTGTTTTATTTTACGCATGACCTTGGCCTTCATATTTTATTAGCTAGTAACATGCTAATTCTAGTAATAATCTATAGAGGAAAGATATATATTTACATATAAGCTTTATTTGATTTAATATAATGTAAAGAGACATGAATTGTACTTGACTTTGTTTACATGCAAATGGACACTCAGAATCATGATACAATAAAATTTAATGTATGTAGCTGTTAAAACACGTTACAATCCGATGAACACATTGTTTTATTGGTTTAATTAAATAGTAAGATTGTTCAGATGATTAAAGTGATTTGAATTGATCAGTTATTTGATGTGAACTGAATCATAAATTATAGGCTTAACTAATATCAGTAGTAAGAAACCTAAACCAAGTGGGTTAACACATTAAACATTAAAGCTGTCATTTGTATAAGAATATACTGAGTCATTATGGTGTGATTATGAGTTAATTATAAGGCTTCATATATCTAATATAGAGTGTAAATCAAGATCATATAAACACCAATTAGGATTCACTTTGATGCATTCTATTATGCGTACATATTAATATACTATCCAGCTAACCTAATTTGAACCAAGTGAAAATACAATCACTTATAGAATAAAATGAACTGATTCTAATTCAAATCTTTTCATTGCAAGAGAAGATTGGGCTACGGCAAAAGATCAAAATGTTCCTATAGATGTAATGTTCATAGATCTAAGTAAAGCCTTTGATAAGGTTTCCCATTCTGGTCTTAAATTCAAACGGGAGAGTTTTGCAATCCATTATACGATTATAGAATGGATAAGTGACCTTCTCCATTACAGGAGGCAAAGGGTAAGGGTAAATGAAGCTCGCTCATTGTGGGAACCTGTAAAAAAAGGAGTTCCTCAAGGTCCAATCCTTGGTCCTCTTCTCTTTTTACTTTATGTAAATGAATTACCAACTATAGGAAAATCATCCGTTTTACTCTTCACTGATGACATAAAAATTTGGAGACTCGCACACAGTATGTCAGATAGAATAGTATTACAGAATGATCTCAATTCATTGGTGGCATGGATGGACGGTAGTCACCAAAAGTGAATCCCAACAAGAGTAAGGTGCTGTAATTAAATAACTATGTTGATTCGTATGTGGATTCGTGTTACTGAAAGTAAGAAACTATAAAGATTTAGGAGTCATATTAAGCAGTAATCTCAAAATCACCAGTCAATGTAAGGCTTCTGCAAAAGGCTATAGGGTATTATGGTCTATTCGTAGGTCTTTCCAGTATTTAGATGACGAAATGTTTAGATTATTACACCCGAATTTCGCGCGACCACATTTTAAAGTATGGGATTCAAGCAGCGAGTCCTTGTTTCAAGTATGAAGCAGAGATGCTGGAAAGAGTCCAACGACGAGTTACTAAGATGGTACAAGGTCTATCTTGTCTATCTTATGAAGATAGACTGAGACAACTTAACTTATTTCCGTTATCTTACGGTAGAATACGGGGTGATCTAATATTGGCTTATCGTATTCTGAACAATGACTTTGGTATTAATATCTTATCTTTTCATTCCGTCTACGACTGATCATTTGAGAGGACATTCGAAGAAAGTTCAAAAACCGAGATCAAATCGTCTACGTTTGGAGTTTCTCGTTTCTCACACCGAGTAGTGAATTAATGGAATTCTCTACCAGAACACGTGATGTCAACATCTTCTGTTGATATATTCAAAACAAGATTGTACCTCCACAGTGTTACAAACTGCTAGGATTAATATAGGTCGATAGAACTCCTATCCTTATTACTGAAGACAAAGCTTCTCATTAGCTCTAAACAGACTAAATGTACAAAAAGTGATGTAATTAGAAATAAACTTTTGATCTGATTTAGTGAAGTTAAGCGTCCAAAACCAAACAGAAGATCAAAAGAAACTATATGATATTATACAGTTTATTTGCAGTATAATACTCATAAAATATCCACATTTGGGTTATGAAGGCTTTAGGAATAGCCTCAAAACTCTGGAACTTTCGACAAATTTCACATTTCAGCGGACCATAGCTCTGAGTTTTAGTGTAAGAATGAATACTGAGTACCTGTGATCACTAACCCTGAGCTTAGACTTTCGGCTGACTATGTAGTAATGTGAATTATCGCCATAATCAATTCGTAGTATAACATACTAGTGACCATAGTAGCACCCAATTTAACAAGAGCGTGCAAATCTCCCCTCAAGTCAATCTTATATTCATTATTGTGTACGGTTCTCTATGCATTAAAAACACCTACAAATATTACAAAAAATAATTCCGCTACTACTGGTAGTTCATCTAAACAAAGTGAGACTCGAAAAATTTAAGACCCCCTTTGAGGAACTCCACTTTTCACTCATTTTTAGGTCAAAATACCAATCACTCTGTCTCTTATTTCTAAGATAGTTATAAATCCTTTCCCTACACTTACAACCGATTTTGAAATTTTTCACTTCAACGATAAGCTTCAAGAATGGAATAATAACAAAATTTACTCTGAGATCTATAGATATTACTTCAAAGGCTTAGTTGTATTTCTAGCAGACGTTAAATCTTTACTTTCAATAAGACAGATTTACAAACTTAAAACGGTGTTGTTCACTTGATAAAACAGTATTCCCCTCCATATAACTCAGTACAAATGACCCTTCCAAGAACATTAAAAACTACACTAGAGCAACAACTTCTTAGATGCCTCTATTAGGTTTTACAGACCAGGAGAATGGTAGTATCACTCCACATTTTTGAGCAGTTTTGACTGCTTTACAAACGTATCAGAAAACATAATTAGAAGTGAGGTAAATTTGCCTACTAATACTGATTTTCGCTTGAGTGTAAAGCTGGATAACTCAAATTATCAGTTTTGAGAGTAACTCTTCCTGAGGCAGAAGTTATGGGATACTTTTAATAGTCTGCTCTATCTTTCGTTCGGGAAGTAATTTTTCGGATAAATGCTAAGAGTAGTTACTTCTCAGATGATAGCTCAGTCCAGAATGTGAGCCTCTTACGTGTGCTTTAGCTCACGGTATCTGATGATAGTAAGGCACAGAAGGCAAACTAAAAATCTCTTCCCACTTTAAAGGAGTTTCTCAATCTGCTTGTTATTCACGAAGCACAGTTATCGGATCTACATGGAGTTACGTATGATATGAAAGCGGATATGCTTCAACTGCATGGAGGAGTTTGTGTCAACTTGCAGTGTCGATACCACACACTCTAATGACTGAGATGATTGCACACAATACATTCAGCCAAAGATGAACCTGTTCATAAACTATGAACCCGCTTGTCAACCTGAATGACAGAACTGCAGATATTGATGAATCACACGTAATCTGTCATTTATTGTATTGTTGAACCCTGTTAAGGACATATCTACATAGTCTACATCAAATAAATTGCTATTCCTACTGTCTGGAATTGATAGCCTCTACTCTATAGCACAGTTTGTTTTAAAAAAGTATCTGCTAAATGGTAAACAGCTGCAAACCTGTAATAAATTAGGACTGAACAAATTACTGACTCGTAGAATCAATGAGCAAAAGTAGTGATCTAGAAATAACTATTTCAGAAAATATTTGCTTTTTTCATTCCATAGATATATGTGTTGCGAAAAATTCATAGTTTATAAGTTTTGCACACATTACGTTTTAGTGACAGCTATAATGACTGGGTTCAATTAGAGCTCTTACAGCTTTTGTTCATGGAGTGTGTTCCCAAGACCTTAGAGACTAGTATAAAGACCTTTAAATATTTACAAAGTCCATACCTGTAGTGTTTTATCATCTCCCTTGAAGTGTAACACATTCGAAAACTTAAGCTATCAACTTCTAGTATCGATTATCAGATTTTCTTCATCTTACACTTAAATTATTGTTGATTGTTTTCATTACTAAATTTAAATGCATTCTATGTACTTACTGAATCGTAGGCTTACCTTTTCACTTCAAGATTCTCCTCTCACACATACTGCTCCTCACGCTTTCCCAACACACAAGGTACCTTAAGGTTAGACGCAAACCTAACAAAGGCTAAACGCTGTAATTTTTCGGATAAATGCTAAGAGTAGTTACTTCTCAGATGATAGCTCAGTCCAGAATGTGAGCCTCTTACGTGTGCTTTAGCTCACGGTATCTGATGATAGTAAGGCACAGAAGGCAAACTAAAAATCTCTTCCCACTTTAAAGGAGTTTCTCAATCTGCTTGTTATTCACGAAGCACAGTTATCGGATCTACATGGAGTTACGTATGATATGAAAGCGGATATGCTTCAACTGCATGGAGGAGTTTGTGTCAACTTGCAGTGTCGATACCACACACTCTAATGACTGAGATGATTGCACACAATACATTCAGCCAAAGATGAACCTGTTCATAAACTATGAACCCGCTTGTCAACCTGAATGACAGAACTGCAGATATTGATGAATCACACGTAATCTGTCATTTATTGTATTGTTGAACCCTGTTAAGGACATATCTACATAGTCTACATCAAATAAATTGCTATTCCTACTGTCTGGAATTGATAGCCTCTACTCTATAGCACAGTTTGTTTTAAAAAAGTATCTGCTAAATGGTAAACAGCTGCAAACCTGTAATAAATTAGGACTGAACAAATTACTGACTCGTAGAATCAATGAGCAAAAGTAGTGATCTAGAAATAACTATTTCAGAAAATATTTGCTTTTTTCATTCCATAGATATATGTGTTGCGAAAAATTCATAGTTTATAAGTTTTGCACACATTACGTTTTAGTGACAGCTATAATGACTGGGTTCAATTAGAGCTCTTACAGCTTTTGTTCATGGAGTGTGTTCCCAAGACCTTAGAGACTAGTATAAAGACCTTTAAATATTTACAAAGTCCATACCTGTAGTGTTTTATCATCTCCCTTGAAGTGTAACACATTCGAAAACTTAAGCTATCAACTTCTAGTATCGATTATCAGATTTTCTTCATCTTACACTTAAATTATTGTTGATTGTTTTCATTACTAAATTTAAATGCATTCTATGTACTTACTGAATCGTAGGCTTACCTTTTCACTTCAAGATTCTCCTCTCACACATACTGCTCCTCACGCTTTCCCAACACACAAGGTACCTTAAGGTTAGACGCAAACCTAACAAAGGCTAAACGCTGTAATTTTTCGGATAAATGCTAAGAGTAGTTACTTCTCAGATGATAGCTCAGTCCAGAATGTGAGCCTCTTACGTGTGCTTTAGCTCACGGTATCTGATGATAGTAAGGCACAGAAGGCAAACTAAAAATCTCTTCCCACTTTAAAGGAGTTTCTCAATCTGCTTGTTATTCACGAAGCACAGTTATCGGATCTACATGGAGTTACGTATGATATGAAAGCGGATATGCTTCAACTGCATGGAGGAGTTTGTGTCAACTTGCAGTGTCGATACCACACACTCTAATGACTGAGATGATTGCACACAATACATTCAGCCAAAGATGAACCTGTTCATAAACTATGAACCCGCTTGTCAACCTGAATGACAGAACTGCAGATATTGATGAATCACACGTAATCTGTCATTTATTGTATTGTTGAACCCTGTTAAGGACATATCTACATAGTCTACATCAAATAAATTGCTATTCCTACTGTCTGGAATTGATAGCCTCTACTCTATAGCACAGTTTGTTTTAAAAAAGTATCTGCTAAATGGTAAACAGCTGCAAACCTGTAATAAATTAGGACTGAACAAATTACTGACTCGTAGAATCAATGAGCAAAAGTAGTGATCTAGAAATAACTATTTCAGAAAATATTTGCTTTTTTCATTCCATAGATATATGTGTTGCGAAAAATTCATAGTTTATAAGTTTTGCACACATTACGTTTTAGTGACAGCTATAATGACTGGGTTCAATTAGAGCTCTTACAGCTTTTGTTCATGGAGTGTGTTCCCAAGACCTTAGAGACTAGTATAAAGACCTTTAAATATTTACAAAGTCCATACCTGTAGTGTTTTATCATCTCCCTTGAAGTGTAACACATTCGAAAACTTAAGCTATCAACTTCTAGTATCGATTATCAGATTTTCTTCATCTTACACTTAAATTATTGTTGATTGTTTTCATTACTAAATTTAAATGCATTCTATGTACTTACTGAATCGTAGGCTTACCTTTTCACTTCAAGATTCTCCTCTCACACATACTGCTCCTCACGCTTTCCCAACACACAAGGTACCTTAAGGTTAGACGCAAACCTAACAAAGGCTAAACGCTGTAATTTTTCGGATAAATGCTAAGAGTAGTTACTTCTCAGATGATAGCTCAGTCCAGAATGTGAGCCTCTTACGTGTGCTTTAGCTCACGGTATCTGATGATAGTAAGGCACAGAAGGCAAACTAAAAATCTCTTCCCACTTTAAAGGAGTTTCTCAATCTGCTTGTTATTCACGAAGCACAGTTATCGGATCTACATGGAGTTACGTATGATATGAAAGCGGATATGCTTCAACTGCATGGAGGAGTTTGTGTCAACTTGCAGTGTCGATACCACACACTCTAATGACTGATATGATTGCACACAATACATTCAGCCAAAGATGAACCTGTTCATAAACTATGAACCCGCTTGTCAACCTGAATGACAGAACTGCAGATATTGATGAATCACACGTAATCTGTCATTTATTGTATTGTTGAACCCTGTTAAGGACATATCTACATAGTCTACATCAAATAAATTGCTATTCCTACTGTCTGGAATTGATAGCCTCTACTCTATAGCACAGTTTGTTTTAAAAAAGTATCTGCTAAATGGTAAACAGCTGCAAACCTGTAATAAATTAGGACTGAACAAATTACTGACTCGTAGAATCAATGAGCAAAAGTAGTGATCTAGAAATAACTATTTCAGAAAATATTTGCTTTTTTCATTCCATAGATATATGTGTTGCGAAAAATTCATAGTTTATAAGTTTTGCACACATTACGTTTTAGTGACAGCTATAATGACTGGGTTCAATTAGAGCTCTTACAGCTTTTGTTCATGGAGTGTGTTCCCAAGACCTTAGAGACTAGTATAAAGACCTTTAAATATTTACAAAGTCCATACCTGTAGTGTTTTATCATCTCCCTTGAAGTGTAACACATTCGAAAACTTAAGCTATCAACTTCTAGTATCGATTATCAGATTTTCTTCATCTTACACTTAAATTATTGTTGATTGTTTTCATTACTAAATTTAAATGCATTCTATGTACTTACTGAATCGTAGGCTTACCTTTTCACTTCAAGATTCTCCTCTCACACATACTGCTCCTCACGCTTTCCCAACACACAAGGTACCTTAAGGTTAGACGCAAACCTAACAAAGGCTAAACGCTGTAATTTTTCGGATAAATGCTAAGAGTAGTTACTTCTCAGATGATAGCTCAGTCCAGAATGTGAGCCTCTTACGTGTGCTTTAGCTCACGGTATCTGATGATAGTAAGGCACAGAAGGCAAACTAAAAATCTCTTCCCACTTTAAAGGAGTTTCTCAATCTGCTTGTTATTCACGAAGCACAGTTATCGGATCTACATGGAGTTACGTATGATATGAAAGCGGATATGCTTCAACTGCATGGAGGAGTTTGTGTCAACTTGCAGTGTCGATACCACACACTCTAATGACTGAGATGATTGCACACAATACATTCAGCCAAAGATGAACCTGTTCATAAACTATGAACCCGCTTGTCAACCTGAATGACAGAACTGCAGATATTGATGAATCACACGTAATCTGTCATTTATTGTATTGTTGAACCCTGTTAAGGACATATCTACATAGTCTACATCAAATAAATTGCTATTCCTACTGTCTGGAATTGATAGCCTCTACTCTATAGCACAGTTTGTTTTAAAAAAGTATCTGCTAAATGGTAAACAGCTGCAAACCTGTAATAAATTAGGACTGAACAAATTACTGACTCGTAGAATCAATGAGCAAAAGTAGTGATCTAGAAATAACTATTTCAGAAAATATTTGCTTTTTTCATTCCATAGATATATGTGTTGCGAAAAATTCATAGTTTATAAGTTTTGCACACATTACGTTTTAGTGACAGCTATAATGACTGGGTTCAATTAGAGCTCTTACAGCTTTTGTTCATGGAGTGTGTTCCCAAGACCTTAGAGACTAGTATAAAGACCTTTAAATATTTACAAAGTCCATACCTGTAGTGTTTTATCATCTCCCTTGAAGTGTAACACATTCGAAAACTTAAGCTATCAACTTCTAGTATCGATTATCAGATTTTCTTCATCTTACACTTAAATTATTGTTGATTGTTTTCATTACTAAATTTAAATGCATTCTATGTACTTACTGAATCGTAGGCTTACCTTTTCACTTCAAGATTCTCCTCTCACACATACTGCTCCTCACGCTTTCCCAACACACAAGGTACCTTAAGGTTAGACGCAAACCTAACAAAGGCTAAACGCTGTAATTTTTCGGATAAATGCTAAGAGTAGTTACTTCTCAGATGATAGCTCAGTCCAGAATGTGAGCCTCTTACGTGTGCTTTAGCTCACGGTATCTGATGATAGTAAGGCACAGAAGGCAAACTAAAAATCTCTTCCCACTTTAAAGGAGTTTCTCAATCTGCTTGTTATTCACGAAGCACAGTTATCGGATCTACATGGAGTTACGTATGATATGAAAGCGGATATGCTTCAACTGCATGGAGGAGTTTGTGTCAACTTGCAGTGTCGATACCACACACTCTAATGACTGAGATGATTGCACACAATACATTCAGCCAAAGATGAACCTGTTCATAAACTATGAACCCGCTTGTCAACCTGAATGACAGAACTGCAGATATTGATGAATCACACGTAATCTGTCATTTATTGTATTGTTGAACCCTGTTAAGGACATATCTACATAGTCTACATCAAATAAATTGCTATTCCTACTGTCTGGAATTGATAGCCTCTACTCTATAGCACAGTTTGTTTTAAAAAAGTATCTGCTAAATGGTAAACAGCTGCAAACCTGTAATAAATTAGGACTGAACAAATTACTGACTCGTAGAATCAATGAGCAAAAGTAGTGATCTAGAAATAACTATTTCAGAAAATATTTGCTTTTTTCATTCCATAGATATATGTGTTGCGAAAAATTCATAGTTTATAAGTTTTGCACACATTACGTTTTAGTGACAGCTATAATGACTGGGTTCAATTAGAGCTCTTACAGCTTTTGTTCATGGAGTGTGTTCCCAAGACCTTAGAGACTAGTATAAAGACCTTTAAATATTTACAAAGTCCATACCTGTAGTGTTTTATCATCTCCCTTGAAGTGTAACACATTCGAAAACTTAAGCTATCAACTTCTAGTATCGATTATCAGATTTTCTTCATCTTACACTTAAATTATTGTTGATTGTTTTCATTACTAAATTTAAATGCATTCTATGTACTTACTGAATCGTAGGCTTACCTTTTCACTTCAAGATTCTCCTCTCACACATACTGCTCCTCACGCTTTCCCAACACACAAGGTACCTTAAGGTTAGACGCAAACCTAACAAAGGCTAAACGCTGTAATTTTTCGGATAAATGCTAAGAGTAGTTACTTCTCAGATGATAGCTCAGTCCAGAATGTGAGCCTCTTACGTGTGCTTTAGCTCACGGTATCTGATGATAGTAAGGCACAGAAGGCAAACTAAAAATCTCTTCCCACTTTAAAGGAGTTTCTCAATCTGCTTGTTATTCACGAAGCACAGTTATCGGATCTACATGGAGTTACGTATGATATGAAAGCGGATATGCTTCAACTGCATGGAGGAGTTTGTGTCAACTTGCAGTGTCGATACCACACACTCTAATGACTGAGATGATTGCACACAATACATTCAGCCAAAGATGAACCTGTTCATAAACTATGAACCCGCTTGTCAACCTGAATGACAGAACTGCAGATATTGATGAATCACACGTAATCTGTCATTTATTGTATTGTTGAACCCTGTTAAGGACATATCTACATAGTCTACATCAAATAAATTGCTATTCCTACTGTCTGGAATTGATAGCCTCTACTCTATAGCACAGTTTGTTTTAAAAAAGTATCTGCTAAATGGTAAACAGCTGCAAACCTGTAATAAATTAGGACTGAACAAATTACTGACTCGTAGAATCAATGAGCAAAAGTAGTGATCTAGAAATAACTATTTCAGAAAATATTTGCTTTTTTCATTCCATAGATATATGTGTTGCGAAAAATTCATAGTTTATAAGTTTTGCACACATTACGTTTTAGTGACAGCTATAATGACTGGGTTCAATTAGAGCTCTTACAGCTTTTGTTCATGGAGTGTGTTCCCAAGACCTTAGAGACTAGTATAAAGACCTTTAAATATTTACAAAGTCCATACCTGTAGTGTTTTATCATCTCCCTTGAAGTGTAACACATTCGAAAACTTAAGCTATCAACTTCTAGTATCGATTATCAGATTTTCTTCATCTTACACTTAAATTATTGTTGATTGTTTTCATTACTAAATTTAAATGCATTCTATGTACTTACTGAATCGTAGGCTTACCTTTTCACTTCAAGATTCTCCTCTCACACATACTGCTCCTCACGCTTTCCCAACACACAAGGTACCTTAAGGTTAGACGCAAACCTAACAAAGGCTAAACGCTGTAATTTTTCGGATAAATGCTAAGAGTAGTTACTTCTCAGATGATAGCTCAGTCCAGAATGTGAGCCTCTTACGTGTGCTTTAGCTCACGGTATCTGATGATAGTAAGGCACAGAAGGCAAACTAAAAATCTCTTCCCACTTTAAAGGAGTTTCTCAATCTGCTTGTTATTCACGAAGCACAGTTATCGGATCTACATGGAGTTACGTATGATATGAAAGCGGATATGCTTCAACTGCATGGAGGAGTTTGTGTCAACTTGCAGTGTCGATACCACACACTCTAATGACTGAGATGATTGCACACAATACATTCAGCCAAAGATGAACCTGTTCATAAACTATGAACCCGCTTGTCAACCTGAATGACAGAACTGCAGATATTGATGAATCACACGTAATCTGTCATTTATTGTATTGTTGAACCCTGTTAAGGACATATCTACATAGTCTACATCAAATAAATTGCTATTCCTACTGTCTGGAATTGATAGCCTCTACTCTATAGCACAGTTTGTTTTAAAAAAGTATCTGCTAAATGGTAAACAGCTGCAAACCTGTAATAAATTAGGACTGAACAAATTACTGACTCGTAGAATCAATGAGCAAAAGTAGTGATCTAGAAATAACTATTTCAGAAAATATTTGCTTTTTTCATTCCATAGATATATGTGTTGCGAAAAATTCATAGTTTATAAGTTTTGCACACATTACGTTTTAGTGACAGCTATAATGACTGGGTTCAATTAGAGCTCTTACAGCTTTTGTTCATGGAGTGTGTTCCCAAGACCTTAGAGACTAGTATAAAGACCTTTAAATATTTACAAAGTCCATACCTGTAGTGTTTTATCATCTCCCTTGAAGTGTAACACATTCGAAAACTTAAGCTATCAACTTCTAGTATCGATTATCAGATTTTCTTCATCTTACACTTAAATTATTGTTGATTGTTTTCATTACTAAATTTAAATGCATTCTATGTACTTACTGAATCGTAGGCTTACCTTTTCACTTCAAGATTCTCCTCTCACACATACTGCTCCTCACGCTTTCCCAACACACAAGGTACCTTAAGGTTAGACGCAAACCTAACAAAGGCTAAACGCTGTAATTTTTCGGATAAATGCTAAGAGTAGTTACTTCTCAGATGATAGCTCAGTCCAGAATGTGAGCCTCTTACGTGTGCTTTAGCTCACGGTATCTGATGATAGTAAGGCACAGAAGGCAAACTAAAAATCTCTTCCCACTTTAAAGGAGTTTCTCAATCTGCTTGTTATTCACGAAGCACAGTTATCGGATCTACATGGAGTTACGTATGATATGAAAGCGGATATGCTTCAACTGCATGGAGGAGTTTGTGTCAACTTGCAGTGTCGATACCACACACTCTAATGACTGAGATGATTGCACACAATACATTCAGCCAAAGATGAACCTGTTCATAAACTATGAACCCGCTTGTCAACCTGAATGACAGAACTGCAGATATTGATGAATCACACGTAATCTGTCATTTATTGTATTGTTGAACCCTGTTAAGGACATATCTACATAGTCTACATCAAATAAATTGCTATTCCTACTGTCTGGAATTGATAGCCTCTACTCTATAGCACAGTTTGTTTTAAAAAAGTATCTGCTAAATGGTAAACAGCTGCAAACCTGTAATAAATTAGGACTGAACAAATTACTGACTCGTAGAATCAATGAGCAAAAGTAGTGATCTAGAAATAACTATTTCAGAAAATATTTGCTTTTTTCATTCCATAGATATATGTGTTGCGAAAAATTCATAGTTTATAAGTTTTGCACACATTACGTTTTAGTGACAGCTATAATGACTGGGTTCAATTAGAGCTCTTACAGCTTTTGTTCATGGAGTGTGTTCCCAAGACCTTAGAGACTAGTATAAAGACCTTTAAATATTTACAAAGTCCATACCTGTAGTGTTTTATCATCTCCCTTGAAGTGTAACACATTCGAAAACTTAAGCTATCAACTTCTAGTATCGATTATCAGATTTTCTTCATCTTACACTTAAATTATTGTTGATTGTTTTCATTACTAAATTTAAATGCATTCTATGTACTTACTGAATCGTAGGCTTACCTTTTCACTTCAAGATTCTCCTCTCACACATACTGCTCCTCACGCTTTCCCAACACACAAGGTACCTTAAGGTTAGACGCAAACCTAACAAAGGCTAAACGCTGTAGAATCTTCTTTACAATCTAAAACAAGTCGGTAGTTTCAAGAACAGTTTAATGTAATACAACATATCTACAATCCTAATAACAGTGTGACTAACAATAACATTTATATGCTATTATGCTGTCTGCTACTTATGTCAACAGATATAAGCAGTACGTAGCACCAATTAGAAGTGGGATGCATGTCAGTAGAAGACAGAAACTTCAATTGTAGAGAATGGAAAAGGAAACAGAAAGTAATTGTAATAACAACAGAATTTAAAGAATCATGGAGCATGTAAAGAACAATCTATGGTAGTTGTGTAAATTATATATTTTAATGTATGATTTTCATATTTTTTTCGAAAGCACTCTGTAATTTTGTATTAAACAATAATTTCATCTTTCCAATCTGAATGTTCCTTCACTACACTATAGATACTAAACCAAAACACACTTTGTGATACCATCCTAAGAGAAAAGATCAACTGCATCTTAAATAGTTAACAAACGAGTCACAGACACAGAACCGACCATATTAGACTTCGAAAATTTAAAAAGTAAGAACAAATTCAAGCTTTTGGTAAATGCTGAAGGATATTGAACATATAATCAAGATCTTAACAAGCCACCAAAATGTAATACAAGGAACTATATGTTGACCAAAATGATTCAGATGAAAGTTTATCAAACAGTTTTCATAACTTAATACTTACTTACATACTTACCTCAATAATTGGAAGTTATGTTCATTTCCTTTCGAAATATTCATCAATAATGAGCGATCAAGAGAAAAGGTGAATCATAATTTTCTAGGGGAGGTTGTGGACGGATATGGGATAGATTATTGACCACTGAAATGTATCCCTCTAACAAAAGAAACTAATCCTTTGTAACAAACATTCATTGTGATTTACATTTCACTTACCATTAAAACAATTTAAATACTTTAAAAAAAATTATAATTTAAATTAACGTATGGTTATCTTGAAAACATTAGGGTTTAATTAAGCCTAAATAAATGATTATCTCGTTGTTATGGTGACGGTTAAAATCACTTGATTTCGTTTTTTTTAATTAGCTTTAATTAAAGTCTCGTCTTTATATTAGGATTTCTTTCATAGAAAAAAACAAACAAACTAATTAAGTATATTTCCGTGGATAAACTATGCATAAATATTATTAATGTATAACACAAACACGGTAATTGCTTGATTGGGCGTTTCTAATGACTGAAATACAATATAATCCTAGTTCATTCATGAATATCATCCAAATGTACAATGATATTGAAAACTTATTAGTTGCCCACCCCAATTTATGATCTAGAATGAACTACATACTGCATACATCTTATAACTGCCTAGATAGTCGTCATCTCAATGGCTGTTTACACTGTATGCAAAAAATCAAATCTGTTATATTTTGTAGAGATCAGATTGATTTTTAGGTGAAGTTTATCATTGATTGTAGCCAGTAATATTATGATTGAAAACTAGGGAGCACTTTACAACTGTTTATTTCACAGTATGAGACTACCCAACAGTATGAACACACAATTTGGTCAAAGATCAAACAGAGGACCTTTAGGTCTCCATACAGCTCTATCAGTATTAAGGACCAAACAAACATCACATTAGTTTCGGCTCAATGATCAGTCAAAATTAAGAAGCGAATAAGATAAAACCTAACAAAATCCAGAATATCACTGACTTAGAGACGTGACACGAAGTGAGTGAATATTTGTCGAGGTCTACGAGATAGTCATTTGCGACTAGAGAAATTTTACACAGTTCAAAATCAATCACAATGATATTAATACATTCATACATCTTACTGATATTTATCATTCCCTGGTTTAATTTACTTTGATAAATTATAACTTCTGTATGGATATAAGAACTTTTCGACAAAATTTGAATGAATCGTTTCACAGTAGTCGGATGCTGAATTAATGTGAGACAGTAGAGAAAAAAACTATTTATAAAAATCACAGCGATTGAGCTTTAAAAAAATTCAATGTTTCATTCGGTCAGTCAGTCAGCTACAACGTAGGACCAGGCACACATTCGGTAACCTGATCAAAATTTTTTCAAGGAAATAATAATTTCTACAAATATAATTTCCTTCTTAATGATCAGTTTCCTATACTTGTTGATAGATATTATGTAGATTCATTTAGCCAATATTTGTTTTTTAATATTCTTACCTATTGTTCTAATGTTCACTTAAACAGCGTCGAATTGATTAATTACGTACGCGAGATTTTATACGGTTTATAAGTAACTAAACTCAGGATGTAGCTCTTCTATGGCTATTGCCCGTCCAAAGCCCAAAAAACGACGAGGGCTAGGCATGGGGTCGGCAAACCTATCCCGTAGAAAAACAACCTTGCTAAGAAAAACGCTAACCAGAATAAACAATTTAAACCAATTAAACTCTGCCCTTCGACTTCAAGGAAAAATTATCAAGCCTCATGTTGAAAGCCCAGCTTCTTCGGAAGTCACGAGATCGATGCCCCTTCTAACAACCACAGCAACAATTGGTATACGTACATCGAATGTTCAGACAATGAGGGAGAACAAAAAGAACCAACCAAATCAAATTGCAGAACCGGATAAAAGACTCAATAGATGCCCAACTTCGAGATCAATAGGTTGGATCCCATAAGGATCGGTCAAGCACAGATCAAGTCACGAGACTACGGATCATCGTCGAACAATTAGTTGAGCGGAATTCGTCACCATACATCAACTTCATTGTTTATGGAAAAGCATTTGACAATGTGGATAGGATAACATGGTGCACATTTCTTTCAAATTATGACCTATATGAGAAAATCATCAACAACATCATACGGAATTCATATGACAGACTACACTACAAAGTCGTGCATGGAAAACACCTCACAGACACATTCCAAGTGAAGAACGGAGACAGAAAATACTGTCCTTAATCAATCTTCCGGTAGATGACTGCATTATGAAGACCTACACATCTGACGGGAAACACAGACCACGATAGACAATTTCGATGCAAATAGACGATTTGAACTTCGCAGATCACCAAGCTCTTCTATCCCATACACTTCACTAAATGCACAAAACGACAAACATTTTAGCACCAACCTCTGCTGCAGCAGACCTCAACACATACAAAGGATAAACCAACATCCTCAAATACAACACATAGAACACCAACACTGTCACACTTGACGGAGAAACTCTGGATCAGATCAGGTGGAAATCTGTACACACATACATGCATACATACATACATACATATACACATGGGCAGCATCACCGATGAACAAGGAGCATTTGATGCAGACATGAAGGCGAGCGTTGACAAAGCAACGATCGCATTCCTACAGTCCAACAACACATGGAACTCAGAACAACTGTCTGCGAGTCAACATCAAATTCAGAATCTCCAATACCAACATCAACACAGTTCTATTGTACGCAGATGAAACTTCGACAACCACTACAACCATCATCAACAACATTCAAGTATTTATCAACAATTGTCAACGTGAGATACTCAATGTCAATTGACCGGATGCTATCAGTAACAGCATTCTGTGGGAGAGAACAAACTAGTTTTGAGCTGAGGAGGAAATTAGGAAAAATCAATGGATGTGGATAGGACACATATTGATGAAATCATCAAATTGAATCATGAAGCAAGTGCTAACATGGAATCGCGAATGGAAGCGAGAAAGAGGAAGACGAAGGAACACACTGTGTTGAGAATTGGAAGTAGACATGAAACGGATGAATAGCTACAGGAAGGAATTGGAACGAATTGTTCATGACAGAATTGGATGGAGAATGCTGGTGAGTGGAATATGGTCCTCCATGAGGTGTAACAATCGTAAGTCATTAAGTAATAATTAACTAACCGATTAATTTACAACAGTCAATTATAATTAACATAAGCCTTAGACCGAATCACAATACCATGATTAAAACAACAAAGTCAAATTCACAAGATGATTGGTAATGAAGTTGAAATCACATAGTAGCAACGATAGTGTGAAAGTCCAGTTATTAAGAACATAATTCGAGACGGCAGATCAAAACATATGATGAAATACTTGAGCTCAAGATCTAGTAAAGGATGAAAAATTAACCTATCTGGGCTAATGTATCCAATTCTGACTCATGTCAGCCAGAATCTTCAACTTGTGATCTCAATAAAATCGAAGACTCCAATCAAATAGTTTTAACTGTGAGTTTGATCCATTCAACAGATAAAGGAAAAGAAACTTCTAGTGATTATTATATAACAATATTTATGTGCATATATATATTTATTCGTCATCTTTTTTTCCCAGTTCATTTACATTCTAACATATTTCTACGTTGTAATCTATACATAAAAACGTACACCTACAAGTATATATATATAATAAACTTATCAAAAAAAACCCATATCTATATATATTTAGATATTGAGATTAATACCAATGTACAATATTAGAGAAAAATACAGAATAAAAATAGATTTTTTTTTTTTGCATTAAAACAAAAGAAGAATTAGGGATAATTAAAATGAACTGTTAGGATGTGGGAGACGGGGGAGGGGGGCGGCAAGTCGATTAGACTGAGTCGAATTAGGTAAAGGCAATTTATTATGTACAGAGGAAATTTTGTATACATTATCAGAGTATTGTTGTTAGCTACCATTTGTGGTGTAATTCTCATTCAAAAGTAATTTAGAATAATAATAATAATAATAACAGTAGTAAAATAGTTAAAAGCTGAAATTGTTGAAAATGAGAAGTGTTATTTATCATATATAGTTTATACATAGATATCAATATAATTGGAAATTATAATAATAATAATAATAATACACTTTTAAAATCGTAATTGCCATTTACTTTTCTCAATAAATAAGTAGTAATAGTAGTAGTAGTAGTAGTAGTAGTAGTATTTCTCATGATAATATAAATATAAAATGATGCATTCTAGAGTTAAGAAAATTGGACAATTCAATAAAAGTATAGACAGAAACTAAAAGCCTAACAACCAAACTATTGATGGATCAAATTTCAATGTTCATTTATACAAATTATAATCAAAATTCATTAATTTATTTATTTAAAATTAAGAAAAAAACAAACAAACAAACAATGGCGCTTCATTGTAGAAATAAACAAAACAAAAAAAACAACAAATAAAATGTGGAATATTAGCATAACACAGAGTAGCAAGACAGAAGAAATTATCAAAATGAAAAGAAATTATTAGTGTAATTGGAAGTATTGGGAACATTAAAGAGAAGGGTTGGATATCTTTTATTTAAACATATAAATGAATATAAGACTAGTATAAAATTATATATATATATATATATATGCCGTAAAGTTACAATGAGTCAATACAACTAATGTACCTTCTATGAGAGAAAAATATGTTTTGAGCCTAGATGTACATACATAATTGGCTTGACAAAAGAAAAAATATATCAGCCAGAAAGTAAAACAAAGAAAGAAGAGGGAGCTTATAACAAAGATTCTATTGTTTCATAAATGAGAAAAGGCAGGTAAAAGAGAAACAACTATTAATACAAAAACAAACACAATCACACACATAAACACACAAAAAAAAACTGTTAATGAGAAGTAAAATATTCACAATCGAACAACAAGAAAATAAATAGAAGTTTAATTTTTTTCCTAATAGGAACTATGAGTGCCACAGTGCTGTTGTCACTGGTAGTAAGTAGTGTAGTCAAAGGTAAAATGCATTAGAAAAAATTTAGTTGGTGTAGAAGTGTGTGTATGAAAAAGAGATAGACAGACAGATATGAAGAAAGAAGAACATGAACTAGTTCAATTTTCGTTTTATTAAATTCACCGTAGCGAGAAGTTATTAACATTATTATTATTATTATTATTTTCCTAGAAAGTTGGGAAAAAAGGCAACACAAATTTAATAGTAATTATAGTGATAGTAATGATAATAGAATTCGGAGTATAACAGTATCAGTCTATTTGCTGTGAAATTTGCTGGTAATCAGTGACAATATTTGAATGACACAATACACTATCTGATCACCGACATGAATTAATTCATATGTCCAACAGTCGCCAGACGACTATCATTGCTTCTTTCACTGGTTGAACTGCTATTATTACTAAATCGGGAGAGACCATTACTGTTATTATTATTATTATAACTGTTATTATTATTATTATTATTCAATTCTTGTAAAGTCAAATGTGAATTAAAGTCAGCCATAGCTGAACGTGAACGAAATTCCAATGGTGGTCGCTCTCGAACAGCTTCTTCAAAATCCTCTAAAGATTCGACGTAACATTGTTTTTCCAGTAAATAATTGATTGTGATCTTAGGCAGTGGTAATTGATCAATATGATCACGTCGAATATAAGACAAAATGGTGAAACGTGTCAAATGTCGAAGGGATGCAACAACCTATAAAATGAAAATTTTAAAAAGAGAAAAATAAAGACAAAATTAAATTTATTCATGATAACAAACAAGGTAGTAATGTTAATTATTGAATGTATGATATATTAACAAATGTTTCATATACTTAATTAAATTAATTGACTATTATACAGAGGTGTGTATATCCAGCTAATTGATGATAAATATATTGATAAAACTGAAATGAAAAAGTCTTAGGTTGAATTACAAATATAAACAAACAATTGATATGTATACACATTGGACCGATTATGACGATTCCTATGAACCTCAACATGATTAGGTAACACAAAATTGAGACAATATAGTTAAGTAGTCTTTACAGATTCATCAACTTGTTAAGCATTTTTAATTAAAACCGTGTATATATACATATGTCATTTAAAAATGACAAAGTATATCATATATAACAGAAAAGGTGACAAGAGGTTATATCAAATCAAATGAAGAGTGTATAACAATATTCACTAATCAAATATTTAGTTAAAACAAAATCATATGTAAAAGTAGTGTGATGTATGCTACTTAAGTTGACAGATATAAGTAGTATGTAACACTAATCAGAAGTGGAATGCCTTGCAACAGAAGATTAAATTGAAAAGAACCAGAAGGGAACAGAGAACAATTATAATAATAACAGAATTGAAATAATCATGAAGCATAGTAAAGAATAACTGAATGAAAATATACAAATGATTTATTTAATTTATGATTTTTATATTTCGTGAAAGTACTCTGTAATTTTTGTATGAAACAATAAATTGGTCTTCTTCATCAATTATTCAATCACTATAGTCGCTTTATTACATACATGAAGAATACAAGATATATACATTGAATTAGGACACAATAATTTCCAATCAGAAGATAGTCAATATCATACAAAACTCATATGATGGATTACATTGCAAAATCGTGCATGGAAGACAGTTGACAAAGTCGTTCGAAGTGAAGACCGGTGTCAGGCAAGGTTGCCTACTCTCACCCTTTCTCTTTCTCCTGGTGATCGACTGAATCATGAAGACGTCAACGTCTGAAGGGAAGCACGGGATACAATGGACATCTAGGATGCAGTTGGATGATCTAGACTTCGCAGATGATCTGACCCTTCTATCCCAAACGCAACAACAGATGCAGGAGAAGACGAACAGTGTGGCAGCAGTCTCAGCAGCAGTAGGTTTCAATATACACAAAGGGAAAAGCAGGATTCTCCGATACAAGACAGCATGCACCAATCCAATCACAATTGACGGAGAAGATTTGGAAGATGTAAAAACCTTTACATATTTGGGCATATCATTGATGAACAGGGTGGATCTGATGCAGATGTGAAGGCGCGGATCGACAAAGCAAGAGCAGCAGATTTACAACTGAAGAACATCTGAAACTCAAAGCAACTGTCAACCAACACCAAGGTCAGGATTTTCAATACAAATGTCAAGACAGTTCTACTGTATTTGACAGAAACCTGGAGAACTACAAAAGCCATCATCCAGAAAATACAGGTGTTTATTAACAATTGTCTACGCAAAACACTTCAGATCCATTGGCCGGACACTATTAGCAACAATGTACTGTGGGAGAGAACAAACCAGGTCCCAGCGGAGGAATAAATCAGGAAGAAGCGCTGGAAGTGGATAGGACACCCATTGAGAAAAGCATCGAACTGCGTCACGAGACAAGCCCTCACATGGAATCCTCAAGGTGAAAGGAAAAGAGGAAGACCAAAGAACACATTACGCCGGGGAATGGAAATAGACATGGGAAAAATGAACAAGAATTGGATGGAACTAGAAAAGAAGGCCCAGGACAGAGTGGAATGGAGAATGCTGGTCGGCGGCCTATGCTCCATTGGGAGTAACAGGCAGAAGTAAATAAGTAAGTAATTTCCAATCATTGAACAGTCTTGCCATTTTAGTAATTAATTTCATGAATATAATGACACCGTTATATTGAGGATGTTTAACTCGTTGCAATAATAATGTGAGTAACTCTATATCATATATTTTACAATAGTTTATAATGTCAGTTATATAAGCTAATACAGTTTTGTAAATTAATATAAACAATGAAATTAAAGTTAGTCTTAACTTAATGGCAAATTATTTAGTTAAATATTAAGTACAGACAACTTGTTATCCTTTTTCTAGCTAAATAGTAGCATATAAAGCGTTAACAAATGATATTAATTGGAGATTCAAACTTCAATAACAATCTCTTTACATTGTTTTAAGTGATTGATTTGTGTTACCACTGTTCATAAAAATAATATGGTACGGAAATTATGGACAGTTTTAACTCATCTTTACTTGAAAGTGGTCAATTTTAACCAAGATCACTTCATTACAACGGATGATATGGTTTGTAAAATTTTTGTCGCGTCTACAGTAATAAAAAATAACGTCGAATATAACACACAAGTAGATGTGGTGGTTTCGATTGTTGTAAACTGAAATTAGGGCTTTATTGATAAGAGCTATTTCAGCTTTTTGTTAGGCAGATGATCAAACCTTTGTTCTCCGAAAATCGCAATCCAACGGACTAACATACATTACCAGTATCTTCTACACTTTATGTTGATGAATTATAAAGTGGTAGGTTGACTTGTCATGAGATTACTTTGTTCGTTAGATTGTTGCCAAAGAATTCTTTATTGATATTCTCCAAGGACTGACGTACTTCAAACTTTGTGAAAACTAAATTTAATATCCAGTCACTATCTTTGGACATCTTCATTCGTTGGGAGGCTCTTGTTAGAACATTGAAATAAAGAAGACTTGTCCACTTTGCAGATGCAAACGAAACAGAGATTGTAGCGAGTTTCAGTTAGATGGTTTTATATTATTGATTAGCGAAATTGACCATGAGTTTGTGACCGAAGTCATTGATACCATTTATAACAGCTACTGACTGAAAAATGCTATCTGATCAGTTAAACTATAGAGGGGATCTCAGATGAAACGTCGAATATGCTCTGCCAACATACTAACTACGTTATATTTTGCATTTATAAATTATGTATCATAAAAAATCTCTTTTGTACTTCACTAATCAGTTTAAGAGCAAACTGAAACGGTTATAATATCTCATGACATTCAAAACTTCTAGTCAACTTAAAAATATCCATTCGAAAAACAAAACAGAATTTCCTTACGGAAACATCGACATACTTCTATTTCTTTTTATTTATCAACCCTATATTTTACAAAGATAAACAATCTTCCACATAAGGTTACCATAAAATGATCGATTCATTCAATGGGTTACATATTAAAATGAGTAAATACCATTACTTCTAAGTACTGTGTATTTTCTTCCTACGAATCTTGTTTACAAACAATGCATACATAATACATATAAGACAACCTTAAACATCGTCAGGATCAGCATTATGTATGTCTAGGGGGAGAGAAAATAGACATTTTAAGGTCTATTTATTTCTTAGTATTTATTATTATTAGTATTATTACTGTAACATTCCTTTTTTTTAAGAAAAAATGATTAGTTCCTATCGTAATATGTCATCGATGATGAATAGGTAACTTAAATCAAACAATATGATTAGTTGTAAGTAGGACAATGGATAGAATGAGTTAATTGGCGTACATTTTGGACATGCAAAAATCAATCGATATATGAGGTAATATTGTGGTGTGTGCTACTGATGTCGATAGATATAATTAGCATGGATCATCCATAGAAAGAAAAAAGACCAGGCAGCAGAAAGTTAACAAGATCGCAGAAAAGAGAACAAGAACAGAGAATGATTAGTGTGGAAATGAAAAAAAACAAACAATCAAGTCTGAGACTAATTATTGATATTTTCCAAATGAAGTATTTATTTATTTGTATGGTTCACAGATTTTACTACAGCATTCTATAATTTTGTATTCAAATACATTTAGTTGTCCTTGTTTGTGTTCTTGTTCATTACGATATGACTAGTTTACAACAAATTTAAGAACAAGTTGAGACATGTTTTTCATATTAAGAATTTAATGTAACAACATTTTTTTTATTTGTGCTTTTTTTTACCATAAAAACTTGAGCCTTCACGTTTGTTTTTTACGTGATTAACATGTTTACAACTAAACATATAACAATAGACATATATATGTACATGAGGAGTCAATGGACAACAGACTAACTGCAACGAATGTATACTACTGTCTCTATAAAAATATACATATCAAATCAACAGGCTTTTAATATGATTATCAAATCTTATAAAATTCGAAGTGAGAGAAAAAATTTTTTAAAAAAATGAAGAGAACAGTATAAGGTGTAATGGAATGAGGTCGAGAGAGAGAGAGAGATGAAGAGAGAAAATATTAGTGACCAACATAGGTATCAATCGACTTGTAAAATGAGTCATTCAAAAACCATGAGTACTAGGATAATAATAATAATAATAATAATAATAGTTGAAATAAACAAAAGCGCACATGGAACAACAGCCTACATAACATGAAATTCTTCAGTAAGTTAAAAGATTAAATGTTTCTGTTAAGTGACTAAATGTAAGAAAGATATCTGGTACAGGACAGATAACACCAATGTTAGTACTACTGAATAATAGTCATGAATTGATTGGAGTTGGAAATATGGATCATCAAATGTTGGTTCATTAGTCTAATAGGTACTATGAACACTATCAGACGTAAAGGTCTTCGATTTAGGCGCTGGTAGGGGTAGCAATGAAGGCTCATTCGTCGAAGACTTAAAACTAAGACGAAGCAGATGTGCACCATGGTTCTGAATACAATGTCAAACCATGATGACCGCACGAAAGCCTTGCTACGACTAAGAGTGGGGAGAATCTTTTCTTCCTCTTAAAAGGCTTTCATACAGCCACGTGTTCATAATATCTGTCAGGGGAAGTCCACATCGAGTATTAAATTGTCGGTGCTTGAACCACATGGAGAAAGTGGAAAGGTTGATTTATGAAATGGCACAGATATATGAAAGCTGTATAAGACTAGAATACGTCGGTCGTTCATCACAGCTCTCTGGCTAGGGTCCCCAAGATAACCCAACTCAGTGGTTCGAGATGCAACCCGACATGGTGCAGAATAGACACCCTTGAAATCCAACTAACTTATAGTTCAAAGGCATTATGTTCACCATGAAATTTTAAGGTTTGACGAGGAATGAACACTCTAGATAGAAGCTCATATTTGTGATGTTAAGTGTTTGGAAGTGGTCGGCAGGAAACCTAAGTTTCGTTCTACTTGGAACACGTTATCAACGATTACCTGCAATATTGAGATTGTTGCCACATCACGTGTGATTTGAACCCATCATCAAGCTTTAAACTTTGAGGCATTACCACTATCCTGTTCTGGGACTACCAGACCTCGATTCTTAGTGACGCGGGCTCAAATTAATCGGGGAGTATCAGTCCCCTGAAGATTGTAGGTACGTCTTGTTGACGTGTACACACTAGCACGAAATTCAGGCCCAGCGTTTCTTGTCACCCATCTTCAATAACCTAGTATCTCATCACATTCGAGGGAATATCAAGTCACTTAGACTAGTAACCACATTGCAAACTGTTGAATAAGGATTCGATCACAACTAATGACTAGACAAATATGGCATTGTTTACTACTACTCAATGATCGATCAACTGTAGACCCCACAATGGGAAAAAACAAATACTCAATTTAAAGATTTTACGCTCAATGTTGACCGATGATGAAAATTACTTTTAAAGAGTAATTATTATCAACTTGAGAATCATTAATAGAGGAAGACCATGAGTTTTTAAATATAGAGATTCTATGACCTTCCAAATGATTGATGGTTTAACTGTCAGATTTTTAGTGACATAGAGAATACTAAGTAAATTTAGTGGTCTTTAACTGTTAATCCAATCAATTGGCTATATAAGCTTGCCATTATTTAATGACGCGGTTAACAGTTTGACTCTCAACACTGTTGAAATCTATTAGATACGACCTTCCCGTGAGCGAGATCGTGGATACGCACTGCTGAGGAGTCCCATACTAAGACGAAACGACCGTCCAGTGCTTCCAGGTTTTCAGTGGTGGTCTTAAACCAATCGGTTTATGATCTTAATCAAAAACTTAATGATCTACAAAACCTCATACTGATAGTTACGACTGTATTTATTTAGTATCTTCGATAATTCATATGTTCAACTCAGTTATCATTAGTGAGAATATAAAATATTGGTGTTTCGTGATAGTCTGTCATAGTGACTTTGAATAAATACCAATCCCCAAAGAAATTGTACTATTAGGCTAATTTCCCAAATTCCTCTTGACTAAATGCAGCAGTAATAATACACTACGGACCGACCTACTTCTCATAATATATATGCGATTTCATGTAAACAAAAAGTTAAGCTAAGGTTATACGAAATATTTCCAGTATTCAGGAAATATAACTTCGCCTAAAGCCTTTCTAGGGTTTTTGTTGATTCCAAGCCCAGATAATGAAGGGTTAAGTATGGAATTACCAACCCAGCCCCACAAAACAGAACCTTGTTAAAAGAGGATAAGCAGAAAAATCATTTAAACCACTTAACGTCTATCCTGGAAAATGTAGGATTCTCATTCAAAAGTTATGGCTTCTCATGATAAAAGTCGACAGTTTTAGGTTTACTACCATTAACAGACAATTCCAGATAACTTCAGACTCCATAAAATGAAATCTTTAGTGAAAACGACACTCCAATATGTAGCACTTAGTGATTAAATAAACAGGAAAGTGGTTGAAAGTGTTATATCTAACACTTAGTGAACGCTAAAATCATTGAGCATAGCCTTAGCAATAGTCAAATATTAATAATGATTATTATTTTTTTAGGCAGAAAGGCGATAAAAATGGTTGATGGTTTACAACGCTTATTCTTCTTCATTATTATTATTATTACTATTATTATTATTATTATTATTATTATTATTATTATTATTATTATTCATACCCGTGTCATACGTACCAAAGAAGAAAAGAGAATCACATAGCACAATTCTTTGAACAAAGCTATATGCCAAAATTATAAGTGTACACATGTTGATAATTTCAAAATATTTATTTATGTAACAATAATAAGAACAGAAAACATATAGTCAGAGAATAATCATGAATAAATAATAATAATAATAATAATAATAGTAATAATAATAATAGTAATGTATTATTCAATCTTTTCTGGAAGGCATGTATAAACACGCAAACAACCATATCTGTCGTTTGTACTTAATTTCTTTCAAAATTCAACATTGAAAATAGATATATACACATTCCTGAATGATTCTAGTTTGATAAATGTATGATGACAATGAAGAAATTCTACATAAGTTAAAATCAATACAAATAGAAATATTGGTATCGTCACCATTGTCATGGTGATGATGATGATTATTATTATTATTCGCCTATTCGCCATTATCATTATTTTTTTATGAATGATAACATTCAGATACGTGATATAACCATTGTGATTATTACTCCAAACACTATGACTATTATTACTATTACTACGCTTGCACATATATGTTGCGTACATATTTATAGAAAGCTAGACACATTGTTTTTGTTAACCCATATTATATATACATATATATACAAAAATGTATAGATCACATGGCATTGATAAATGAAGTATTTATGATTTAAACATTTGCCAAACAGAATGGTCGTGTACAGGTATCATAAGTGAAGTTTCATACACATATACATATATTCTTATAGCAAACATAAAGGAACATATATAAACGTATATACAAACAAATAAGCCAAATATTAAGTGAAAATATCAAAATGTCAACATGGTTGAATGAATTGTTCTTAATACAATGTGTGTGTAAATGTTCCTTGATGACGCTAGGTCCATTTCAAAGTAAGAAAGTAAGAAAGTAAGAAAGTAAGAAAGTAAGAAAGTAGGAAAGTAAGTAAGTAAGTAAGTAAGTAAGTAAGTAAGTAAGTAAGTAAGTAAGTAAGTAAGTAAGTAAGTAAGTAAGTAAGTAAGTAAGTAAGTAAGTAAGTAAGTAAGTAAGTAAGTAAGTAAGTAAGTAAGTAAGTAAGTAAGTAAGTAAGTAAGTAAGTAAGTAAGTAAGTAAGTAAGTAAGTAAGTAAGTAAGTAAGTAAGTAAGTAAGTAAGTAAGTAAGTAAGTAAGTAAGTAAGTAAGTAAGTAAGTAAGTAAGTAAGTAAGTAAGTAAGTAAGTAAGTAAGTAAGTAAGTAAGTAAGTAAGTAAGTAAGTAAGTAAGTAAGTAAGTAAGTAAGTAAGTAAGTAAGTAAGTAAGTAAGTAAGTAAGTAAGTAAGTAAGTAAGTAAGTAAGTAAGTAAGTAAGTAAGTAAGTAAGTAAGTAAGTAAGTAAGTAAGTAAGTAAGTAAGTAAGTAAGTAAGTAAGTAAGTAAGTAAGTAAGTAAGTAAGTAAGTAAGTAAGTAAGTAAGTAAGTAAGTAAGTAAGTAAGTAAGTAAGTAAGTAAGTAAGTAAGTAAGTAAGTAAGTAAGTAAGTAAGTAAGTAAGTAAGTAAGTAAGTAAGTAAGTAAGTAAGTAAGTAAGTAAGTAAGTAAGTAAGTAAGTAAGTAAGTAAGTAAGTAGGTAAGTAAGTAAGTAAGTAAGTAAGTAAGTAAGTAAGTAAGTAAGTAAGTAAGTAAGTAAGTAAGTAAGTAAGTAGGTAAGTAAGTAAGTAAGTAAGTAAGTAAGTAAGTAAGTAAGTAAGTAAGTAAGTAAGTAACTAAATAACTAACTAACTAACTCGGCGCGGAGCCCCTTTGGGGCTACTACCGGCACGAAGCCGGATAAAGTGGGAAGGTTGGGCATAGGGTTAGCGATTCTCTTTCGTAAGAAACTAACTAGCTAAAAAAACGCAAAGTAAATAAGTAAAGTAAGTATTAGTAGAGACTGTGACATTTTGGGTTACTAATTTTACCACGATGTGATGGAAATCTACTAGGGGTAAAGAGAAAAAATTTCATCCATAATATTACTGGCCACGAAGGCACTTTATCGCATACACATTTCACGTTTCATATACTCATTAAAGTTATTTGCTAAATTGTTTATAATACCAAACAATCTAGGTAAACAGTATATATATATATATATATATATATATATATATATATATATATATATATATAATGATTTGTGAAATGTAAACTGAACAAAAGTAACTAATTCACTTGTATATTTTAGGTCATATGATAACCTGGCACAAATACTATCTAAGTATCGCCGCTATGATGACGGTGATATTGGCTATGACGAAAATAGGTAAATATAATCACATTTCACATAAGAGAAAAAAAAACCCAGAGAAAACAAACATTTACTCCGCATAAATATTAATGTGAATTATAATCTAAGACGAATTAATCGAATGACAGAAATATCATTTGATTATCAAAATGTAAAATCAATTATAGACAACAAAGATGATAGAGCTTTCAAAGAACAGTAAAACCCATATTAGTAGAATTATTATATTGAGAAATCAACCAGAAATGTAAAAAATAATTTGAAAGTTGAATTAGATAAAACGATGATAAGGAAATAAAATAACAAATTAATGTAGTCAGTTAGTTAGTTAGTTATTCATAAAACCTAGCAAATATATGTGTATCTGTTCAACTTGTAAAACCATATCAGAATAACAAGATGAAATATGATAGAAGGAGAAGTAGTAACAGTATTAGTTACAGTAGAGATTAAGCATAGAAGACATCAATCAAGAAGAATGAATTTGTAGAATAAAAAGTACAACCTATTATGGACATGATGATCAATTATGAAAACACCGAATTAACATGTTTAATAGTCAAGGTAAAACTGAATTAAATGTTATTTGGCATCGAAACTTTTACTAATAATGACATGAAAAAAACCCTATTTACAAAACGTATACATCTCATTCAACGTAAATAACTTATTAATTCATAGTGTTAAGCTTTCATATTCTACGTTCTATACTTCTATTCTTGGATGTTGTAATGGGATGTATTTTGATTAATGCTAAAGTAGTGTGTTTAGAAACGTTAAGTAAGATATATCAGGAAACGCCTACATGACGATTTTCAGTTAATTATACCCATTAACGATATTATAATTCGGTTGACAGAATTAGCAATCAGTACAAATGAATGAACAGTATGATACTGTTTACAATCCAGTGATTGATTCATGTAAACAGCTTCTGACAAGATGTCGGCAACAATCTCAACAATACAGGTAGACTTATATTATTGGATTTGGTATCAAATATTTCCAATCACTATTTAACATGAACCACTCAATATAATTTTGTCTAAATCTTTAGTATTCGAATATTTATCATTAGTGATAATAATTTATGTTATCCCTATTGGTAAAGCTGAGTGAAATTAGTATAATTATTTATTTATAATCGTTGGATAGAAAAGTCGATTAAACTAAATGATCTGCAAACAAAGCATACTATACTATGAAAAAAAAGATGTTGACGTGAATTATTTATCCTCAAACGACCAAAATCTGTATGTTAAACAATAAATGAAATAATACAACTATAAACAATGTAAATCAATTGATTAGTGATTAAAAGTAGTCGACTTTCAATCAACAGGTTAAAACCTAGCTCCACTTAGTTGGACAGCTGGTTAGTAGTAAAATTACTTGTCCTAAAATGGTGGCTTGAAGCCAAAAACATGCACCCAGGCCTCATAAATAAGTCATCACAAATACAAATACTAACACAATGTCATAAATACATCATTAATATGACTTACTTGAAACCGGGATAGTGGATATAATAACGGCACCTCTACAGGTGGTTGACCATGGGCGCTAGTTTGTAGGAAATAATGAAATTGACCATTGACTGAATGTGCAACGGCTTTTTCAATAAATTCCACCATAGTATTTGCACTATGTGATTGTGGTTGAGACCAAAAACTAAATCTACCTATTAAAGAATTATTCAACGAAATAAATGATTTACTTTTAGAAAAGTATAAAAATTTATCTACTTATCATTTATTTGTTTACTACATAATATAAAGATTGGGTAAGATTATAATTTATGGACGAACTTTGAGCGACGCTAAGATGACCTTGAGAGTGTCTACCTACTTACTAGGGCTAAATGAGGAGTATAAAGCAGTTTGAAGAATAAGGGTTATGATTTACAGTTGATGGTTAGGGTTAGGAATTAGATTTATGTTTTTCATCACGAACTGACATCAACTATAATTCCGAGACTCTATTTAGCCAAATGGGTGGATGAATTTCGCGCCAAAATCTAAGACTTGTTATCGTAAATGTGATTGGTTCGTCCATAAATTATAGTCTCGCCAAAGACTGTATTCAAGTTTATTAACATAAGTATTCAAAATTCAATGTATTAATTCGATGTTAATATCCAACTGGAATCGGTTTCTTGTTTTTCTTTAATAGTCAGTTGAGAAATTACAGAACTAAATCAACATTATGTACTTAACCAAAACGTTTTCATTCAATGTTCTCTACTAATGGTATGACATACAGTATTCGACATAAACTTATGAAATTACATTTATTTACAATACTCTTATAGTAACAACAGTCGGTGAAGTCGTTAATATTTGGACTGAGTCACGTAGGTAGATGCAGACTATCAACCTGATTGGCAACCGAGAGATTACTGTGGTTCAGAGTCTGTCACAATAGTCCAAATTTATTCACTCTTTATGTTCTCTTAAATCCTGAAATTTAAAATTATCTTATACTGCTTTTTTCGTCACATGAATTCACTTTTTCCTCGCAAAACCTTTGTTTAATACTACTACTATTACTAATGCATGTACTACTTTCACTACTCTGATATATGGTTTGCCAGATATTTTTTCTGAATCGTAGAGTTTCAAACTAGACTGAAACAGCTATTCATCAGTGACTTCTGAATCATAATAACAGTTTAAGATAATATTATCTTCGAAATTATACACACTTATTGAAAACAAGCACTCAAGTACACATTAGTAGCAAGTTAAAACTGGATTTATAACGAAGGAGTAGGAAATTCGATATGTTATTACATCTGGATTGAATATAATTAATAATCAACAAGTGAATATTCTATGCGTATTTGACTCGAATATATATATATATATATATAGCAGATATACCAGTTCAATCATATCATCCTGTAAGACAGACGTACAATCGGAGTAATAATAATAATAGTAGTAACAGTAATCATAATCATAATAATGAGCGCATAAAATAATTTGGCTTACAGCCAAATCCAAGTACTAGAAAACAAAGTAAAGATATTAAATTAGGTAGTCTACGTATGTACATGTATATATATATATATACATTGTATGTGCTACATGTGCGTTTTGTGTATGTAAGTGTAAAACTAGAGTGTGGTTTAGTTATGAATCAATATTTTCAATATACATATATGTATACCTTTTTCTGTGTTTTTAATCAAACAAAAAAAATCAACAATAGAAACCTGTATTTGCTGTCTTGTGAAAAAATAGTAATATTATTAATAAAATAAAATAGTCATATTCGATAAGTAGATAATGTGAGTTAGTAGTAGTAATAATAGTAAAAGATAAACGCATAGAATTTCTGAAATAATTTAAAACGACTGGAATTTTGGCTTGTCAGTCAGTCAGTTAGTCACAACATAGAACCTGATACGTATGTACATCGGTCCAGGTTGCCATACTCTATTAGCAAAGAGAGATGAAATTGTCAGGCCGAATCCGAGAATATTAGAAATAGTTACAGTATGAGTGGTGATGGAAAAAATTATGGATTGAAGGTACGATTCCAGAAATAATAAATTAGTGAAATAGGAACAAAAAACGTTATAATGAATTTAAGATCTTAGAATTTGTGGAAAGACAAACAATGGATACACCTGTACCATTCCAAACAATTCTGAACCATGCCATTTAAAATACCTAACCACTGGTTACGATAATCAAGCGAACCACAACCAGATGATCTATACCATATAGCCTCCAAATGCCCTGGTACGGCCGAGAGTGGGGAGAGTCCGCTCTCACATGGCCACGCGTATATAGCCTCTACCAGGGAAGTCCTACTCACTACCTCCTCGTGGCATTCCTGTAGTGTACGAAATTGAGAGGACAAAAAGCGAACGTCCGGCGCTTTAACCGGGTTGGTGGATATGGCGGGTCCACCTAGAGGAGTTGGAAAACCCTGATTCCAAACCATTGGTGCACATGGGTTCCAGTATCCTGAGGGAACCAATGACATATGAACCAATTGTTGGTCACCGGCTACCATGGGACTGCATCTACTTACGGTGCTCCACTGCCTTGTGGATCACACCTTCAGGTCGAAGGTTCCAGGTGTGACCCCCTAAAGAAACCACCTGCTTCGGTTTGGGCACCCGGGCAGTATCACACCGCCCTCACATATATCAAATGAGATCTGTGTGGTGCACATGTATTTGGTGCCTCCTTGTACCAATATCTATGCGTTAAAATAAATAAATAATAAATAAATAACACATATCCCAACCACCTCAGTTGATGAAGATTTACTACCTCATCAATCAATTCATCTTTACCTAATATTCTATTTCTAAACCAGGTACTGTCTGCTCTGCGGTCCCAAATACACGAGTGATACTTCTTGGACATATATGATAGAATACCAGTAATCTATGAATATCCTCTACTCGTAACGGCCATATTTCACATCCGTAAAGCAGAACGAAGAGAACTGTTACTCAGTAAACCCGCCCTTTGGCTGAAAGACGGATATCTCGCCCATGCCACAAGTGAAGCAATTTGGCACAAGCCACTTGAGCCTATTGAATCCGTGACGAGATGTCGTCAGACACCAGACCATCAGGACTAATGAAACTTCCAAGATAAAAGAAGCGGTTGATGCGTTCAACTACTTCACCCCGTATCACTAATTCGGGCTATAACGCAAGCCAATCATGAAGAAACACTTTGCATTCGGAGGGGGAGAACCGCATCGCAAACATGCTTTCATTGTTGCTTAAGGTGGTCAGAAGAGTGCATTTTGTCAGCGTCTTCACCAAACAGAACTATATGATCTGTATATTCTAAGTCAACAAGTGAATTCTCTGGTAAACGATTAATTCTTGAAAAGTCATACGATGAAAGTTATCTCTAAAAGAATGTCTATGACAAAATTAAATAAAAATGGTCTGATAGTTTCGATGACTGATCAAACAGTAGTCAGTTAGTTAAAAAAACTCTCAAAAATAATCTATTACAACCCATCTAGGCACTAATGTTAAT
Source organism: Schistosoma bovis (assembly GCA_944470425.2). NCBI lineage: Eukaryota > Metazoa > Platyhelminthes > Trematoda > Strigeidida > Schistosomatidae > Schistosoma > Schistosoma bovis. Next base: position 85,025,887 of record OX103953.1, read on the forward strand.
CGAGCCAAGTTGGCGCAAGTTAATTTAATAGAACGAAACAGGGGTTATGATGGTAATAATACCAGCGAAATTAGCAAATTAAACATAAAAGATATCATCCTTAAAAAAAGAAATAAAAATGAAGCCAAGGAAATGCAAGTATGAATATTAGAACTCAGTATTTCTAGGATGATAAAGAGAGAATTTCTACATACACTGAGATTATTGATCTTAAACCATGTCAACTAAAGTCTCTACTGATAGAAATTAAGATTATCGTGAGGGAACTGCCGATCGAGAGTTTCAATTATATTGTGACATGGCTTGGTGCAATGATCAATGACTGTATATGTTAATACCATCATTACTACGTTATCATTCTGCTTATGTGTTAGTAAGAACAATCGAATGATAAGAACTATCTAGGCGCGTTTATAAGTCATTGCTTAAATATCTTTCAGCTGGTGAAAGTCTATAGCCTTATTGATTGATTTTTCGTTTCCAACTAGTATTTTACACTGTGCACCAGTAATGCGTCGAAAATATCTACGACTAAATATTATCACCAAATGTATGTCTCATCATCTCGAATACTGTGTTTCATTGTTATAGGAAAGAAATAAAGCGGTACGAAATGATTTTGTATAATGAATGAGCGTTCGGTTTCTAAACATTCACTCACTGTACACAGACGAAGAAATAGAAAGCTTATGACTGAAAAGTTATTCAAATCAAAATTAACAAATAAGTTTCCTTTAATAAACAATAGTGTGAATGTAACACTAAAAAATAGAGCTTTATTCAAGTTACAGTATTATTTAACAGTAATTTCTTATAGTTTATAGAATGTGACCTATGATCATAACACATATGAAATATAAATATGAATAAACAGAATAACTGAAATCAGTAAAAAAAAAGGAAACCTACCTTGATTATGCTCGATTCTTGTATGATAAGTTTCACCACGTACACGAAAACTTAAACTTAAAATATGTGTGTCATGTCCACTATCACGAACTAAAAAGCTACCGTCTGGTCGTTTAGCCAGTAAAAATTGAGCATCTTGGAAACTTAGTGGACCCCAATACCAGCCCATCTGTTAAATGAACAAAATTAAAAAATGTTTTTGGTCTAAAACATACTTAAACAATGTCCCAAGCATATAAAACTCAACAGCAGTAAAAAGAATGTTGACTTATATATTAATGGGTGAATTATTAGATATTTAATTATTCTGAAAAGTTGAGTCAGTCAGTCAGTCAGTAACAACGTAGAACTTCGTACGTACGTACATCAGTTCGAGTTGCCACACCACATTAGCACAGAGATGCAGTTGTCGATTCAAATCCCGTAGTGGTAGAGGTAATAAGAGTATAAGCAGTAATCGGGAAGATTAGGGTTTGGAGATGTTATTTAAAGAGTATAATCTAGTGAAATAAATTTGGAAAGAGGAAAAAAGGGACATGAAGAATTCAGAAGATTAGAATTTGAGAGAACACAGAGAGTGGATGCACCTGCGCCATTGCAAACGATTTTGAGCCATGTCATTCAGGGTCTCTAACCATCGGTTGCTATCATCTCGCGGTCCCCAACCAGGTAGTCTACACCTACCAACATGACTCAGTTCACTTGTCAGTGACTTCATGGACTTGTGCCATGTTTTGGTTGAAGATATATTAATATTCCTATCTACACTAATAAGTCATAACTCTAACAAAAAGAAAGTCTACAACTGTAGTAAAAAATTAGATTCCATGGAATTCGTATGGATAAGCCATACATGAGAAATCTTTATTTACAAAATCATACACACGACTCTATTAAGAAACACTTTTTATCACATATTTATAACCAACCAGTTTTAAATGAAACTAATTTTCAATGAGAAGAATATGTAATCTAACTTTATCTAGGTTCTAATCCCACTTCATCTATTTCGAGATAGAAAGCTGGTCAGTATCACATGAGTTTTCAGTGAAAAACGTCTAAAGTAAAGTCAAACACACAAACGTCAACTTGTTTAACGAGTCGCATAAAGATAAAACATAGTAGTGTAGTGAATGGAGACTAGGTGGGGATAACCAATTTATGGTTTAATGCAAAATTACAGAGTACTTTCACAAAATATGAACACTATACATCACATACATCATTTTCACATCTTTCTCCAGTTGTCCTTTACATGCCTCATGATTCTTTTAATTCTGCTGTTATTAAAATCGCTCTTTGTATACATCCCTGTTCTTTTTGATTCAATATTTTGCTGCCAGGCATTCCACTTCTGATTGGCGTTATATACTACTTATGTCTGTCAACATAAGTAGCACACACCACAGTAGCATTAGATACTAAAGACTATGATTCAGTTTGGTCATATGAAAACTGTCGATGCAGAGTACGGCGTGAATCCATGAGGTATTTATTTTCGGTTGATATAATAAATCAATGAGCGATATACATGCATAATAGTGGTGTTAACTTATAGCTTGACCTATGAAATTAGCTAATAAATCGGTCATTATCAACATAGAAGTTGGCACAGATGAGCGCTAACCTAAGTTATTTGATCACAATATGACGAGACGAGAATGACAGGATAAACAGAAGCAAAATCGAAAGAATTTAGTAGCAGTGATAATGACGAAAACTAAGCACTGAAAATATGGTTTAAAAAGATGGTGAAAAGGTATGGACGAAGGGATATTGGAACCCGAAATTGAGAAAAAAATGGAGTTGATGTATCTACGCTATCGTGAAATAAAAATTAACTGAAATCAACCCAATGGACAAAAATTAGCAAAAATAACCGTATCAAAATATGACGCTACAGTTTACCGAATCATGTATGTAAATATTCCATGAAGATGCTGGTGATGACTAGGACAACAATGAGAGCTTCACAACTAAACCATCCAGCTCGAAAATCATATATACATGGAGAAAACACCAAGTTCGGATAATAAAGAGGCTTTTTCAATTAAATTAGATGTTTTACACAAATTTAGCAGAGTGGTGAATCAGATCGGAGTGTCACACTTTTAAACATCATAAACAGCAAATTCACAAAAAAAGAACGCAGAATAAACAAGTACAACTTAATCAATACCCTAGATTAGAAGTGTGTCTATGGCACAAGAATCTAAAGCCAGGCACACAAACTGATTTTTATAAATTCATGGTTCGCACATATTTATTCAATAAGCCTATAGTCCCCTATAGAGCCAACGATAAAAAAACCTCGTAATTTTTTGAGATATATGATTTTAGACACCCCACTTCCTTCTCTTTATATATAATTTACATGACAGCATGATTGGTCACTAGATGATCAGACGGGGCTCACTAGTCTAAATGCACAAAATTCCACATAGATTAGAACATGTAACAGTTTAAGTCAGTCAACTTGAATAATCGTCTATCATTTCAATGATGAGCTTATAGACACTAGACAGAATATCTCAATACTCATGCTCTCAACACAGTTATCACGTTAGACTTGAAAAAAAATCATTAAACATTAAATATAGTGACATTTTGTCACAGGAAGGTTGTCAGTTGCCATAATTATAAAATGAGAATAAATACTACTTATATACCATTAAAACATGAAACTGAAAACATATGCTAAAATCGACGGTAGTAGAGAAAAGCAAAGAAGAAATTTCATAATAGCCAACATGACTTGGAGTACATCTGTATGCATATCAGTCAACTACACTGTAGGACCAGGCATATATGTGCACCGGTCCAGTTTGCCATACCTCATTAACACAACAAGATGAAAACTGAATACATAAAGTAGTTAATTCAGTAGTGGTAATATATAAAAGAAAGATTGCATATAAGGATATAGTACAGAAAGAAAGAATTAGTTCGTAGAAAGAAAGATATGAAACGATTTTAATCTCATAGTTTAAGGGAAGACAGAGGGTGTATACACCTACGTCATTGTGATCAATTCTGAGCCATGTCACCCACAGTCTTCAACCATTGGTTACGATAGTCATACGGATCCGAACCAAGTAGCCCCCAAATGCCCTGGTATGGCTGAGAGTGGGGTGGGCCTGCCCTCTCTCTCGAAATGCTCTCACATGGTCACGAGTATACAGCCTCTGGCAGGGAAGTCCAGCTCAGAGAAAAAACACCATCAAAGTCCTACACACTGTCTTCTCGTGGCACGGGTGTTGTTTGCGAAATTGAGAGGACGAAAAGTGAATATCCGGTGCTTTAACCGAATTCCAAACCAATAGTGCACATGGGCTCCAGTATCCTGAAGGAACAAATGGCGTATGAACCAATCGTTGGTCACCGGCTACCATGGGACTGAATCTCCTAACGATGCTCCACTGCCTTGTGGGTCAGACCTTTAGATCGAAGTCTCCGGGTGTGGCCCCCTAAGAAAACCACCTGCTTCGGTTTGGACACCCGGGCAGTATCACAGCCCTCACACAAATCGAATGATTTATGTGGCGCATATGTATTTGGTGCCTCCTTGTACCAATATCTATATGTTAAAATAAATAAATAAAAATCTACTAACATGGCTCAGACTAGAAGTCAGTGAATTCAAGGACTAATGCTACGTTTTGATTAGGCCGCTCCCAATCATCCCCAACACTAGTCAGCATTATCAATATACATATATGTATAATTTTCATTTGCTATAGCGATAAGAGGATAAATAACTTTATTCAACTAGTAGATCTTCAACAACAAAATAAACCCAAACAATATTGAAACAATATAAGGGTAACATAAAAAGCAAACTAGTAGAGAAAATCATGGACACACATAAAAAAAAAGAAAGGAACTGATGAAATATTAATTAGAAAAATGTAAAATAGTTGTTACATTCATAGTAAGTTTATGATTGTTCTAATTTTGGGACTATTTATTCTAATGAAGAATGTATAGACAGACCTATCTATATAAACATTTATTATAGTAAAGGATATATGTGAAATAGTTCATTTTTAGACAAATAATTATGATACATACAATTGTATATAGCACACATATAATGAGTCATTATAATATTCATACCCTTTTTGTTCAAGAATATACAAGTATGATGATAGTCATAATCAAATTGTTTAGTACAATACAGAATACAAATAATACAAATATAAATCTCTATAGGGATAAATAGAATAAAACTAAAATTTGGACAAGTAAATTACTTGATAAAGGAGAAATAATATTTACAATTAAGATTTCATTAAATCATTGATACAAGTTTGTATAGAATTAATTGAAGTTAGAAATTAACACCGTTGGATGCCGATTCAATGGGATCTAGTGGTTAAGCGCTTGCGTGTGCAAGACTGATAGGTCCTGGGTTCGAATCTTGTGGAGGGAAGGGGGCGAGATCGTGGATGCGCACTGTTAAGGAGTGCCACAATAGGACGAAACGGCCGTTCAGTGCTTCCAGGTTTCCCATGGTGGTGTAGTTTCAATTGACTCATGATCTCAAACATTGAAAGAATTTAAATTGTTTAATGGTTTTTATTCATTATTTACAATTAAGTAACTAGTAATATAGTAATAAAATATGTATGAGAACTATAGAATGCAGATTTAAAAGAGTATAATTTTGTCTAAAGTATAGTGAACAATGTCTTAGATGAAATAGTTAAAGAACGTTTACTGTATAATGATATTGTTCAGTTGTAGAGAACGATGTAGATAAAATGTGACTATTTATAGTCGTAACTCTTGGATGTGCAGATGAAATTTTTTTCTAGTCAAACAATAAGCATATGACGTAAATCTCAGTTAACCGTTGATCAACAAGTGTTTATAAATACGGTGTTCACACGTGCCTTCAACTGTAAAACAGATCATTGAAACTAACAGCACACTACGTCTGTATGTACTTCTTGGGAGTAGTCGATGGGAACAGTTGAAATGTTCTTATAATTCGGCTAGTATGTTGATAGTGTTTGTAATAACTCCGCATATAGCTATTTTAGGGTGCATGGGGTCAGAAACCTCATCCCGTAGAAAACAAACTTGCTAAGAAAAACGCTAACCAGAATAAACAATTTAAACCAATTAAACTCTGCCCTTCGACTTCAAGGAAAAATTACCACGCCTCATGTTGAAAGCCCAGCGTTTTAGGAAGTCACGAGATCGATGCCCCTTCTAACAACCACAGCAACAATTGATACACGTACATCGAATGTTCAGACAATGTGGGAGACCGAAAGGACCAATCAAATAGCTATGGAAATGAGAAGATACAACTTGATGGTTCTCAGAATCACGGTAACCCATTCGATCCGGAGGTTCTGTGATCAAAGAAGCATCACCATAAGCTATAGATCTCTATTGGTACCGATGGCAGTATTCAAGAAAGCAAGAACAAGAAGACATCAATCAACAACAGCCGAATTAGAACAGAGAAAGCCAACGCACAAGTTGAGTACATAGAACCAAAAAACTAAGTGAACAACAGCACTAAAACTGACAAGCACAAATATATGGAAGACCTAGCAACGACAACGGGAAAAGCTGCAACAGAACCAAATATCAAACAACTTTATAACACAACGAAGAAACCAACAGGGAAATAAGACAAAGCAGAGAGATCGGTCAAGCACAAGGAAAGCAAAACAATCACCAACATTCAATGACAGAGCAACAGATGGGTGGAACACTTCGAGCAACTCTTAAATACACCAGCTCCATTGAATCCACTGCATATCGAGACAACACACACACACAGATCTTCCTATCGATCTCATTCTACCAACGATCGAACAAATCAGAATATCCATCAGACAAATCAACAGTAGGAAAGCAGCACGACCCGACAATATACCAGTCAAAGCGCTAAGGTCATGCATAGAAGTAACTACAAACATGCTCCACGTTCTATTGAGGAAGATTTGTGAAGAAGAACAAGTGCCACCGACAGACTGGAAAGAACAATACCTCTACAAGATACCAAACAAAGGAGATATGAGCGAATATCAAAACTACACAGGAATCACACTACTGTCAGTACCACGAAAGATTTTCAACAGTGATGCTGAACCAGATGAAAGACTCAGTAGATGCCCAACAGGTTGGATCCCGTAAGGATCGGTCGTGCACAGATCAATTTGCGACACTACGGATCATCGTCGAACAATCAACTGAATGGAACTCTTCACTATAGATCGACTTCCTCCATATATATACAGGTGGAAAGAAATGAACTTCGTCGACATCAACGGAACAAGAGAAACATGCCACAAAATCCCTAGCATTGCGCTTTACTTCCTCGGATAAATTTGGTTGAGACTTCTAGTGACAAATATTCATGTGTTAAAAATAGAAGAAATCAGAATTTCCTACCTTTCTCAATTCTAACATACTTCGATGAAATGACGATCGACTATCTTGTAACGTAGATGACAACCTTTGGCTAGATGTGCGTGTTGAGCTGATGGGCGCTGCTGTACTTATACTATCAGACGCCCTAACATCATAGGCGTTATAGGTATGACAACTGCTCACAGGCTGAAAAGGAAGAAACAAGATAAATAGTCTGATGACGTGTTCAGATACAAAACTGATTATTTATTGGAATCTTGAAAAACCAAATGTATCGGTAGCTTACTAACAGGCATTGAAAACTGGAAGAGGTATCCATCTATTAATATGAAAAAAGGGTTTTAGTACGCAAGACATTGTTCTTGACTGTATTAATAAAGCTGGATAGTAAATTTACGACATTAACGTGGGAAACTGTTACTATGACGCGTCTTTTATTTCCTTGCCATTGCAATTTGCTAGTTAAATCCCATATTGGAGTATGGATAATAAGAAAAAAGAATACTTTCCAAAGAACCGAAACAACAAAAAGTACGAAAGTGGGGGAGAGTTTATATAGAATTTATGGGAAAAACATTTCCAAACCGTTTATCAGAACTGATTGTTCGAAAATGAACTAGTTAGCATATAGCAATAAAGCCTTGCATAGAAAATGGAATATTCAGCCTTCTCCTCAAGGGCTGGTATTCGTTCTGGTCGATGATGTACTGATCATGTCCCCACCCTCCACTAAATGCTAGAATACCGTCGTACTTATCAAAGGCCAACAATCGTAGTGTTTCTTGACATTAGGGTTGCATTCAACTCATTGGACAGAACTGTTCTCTGGGATTGCCTATTGAAGAAAGATGTGCCTGAGTTTACTAACATCCTAAAATCCCTATATACAAATACCTCAGGCAGATTGAGGGCATACAACCACCTCTTTCCACTGTTCCATTCAAAGCGGGACTAGACAGGGTTGCCCAATCTCACCATTCCTCTTCAACTTTGCCATTGATGACATTCTGGAAACAGCTCTGATGGATGTAGGTAGTTGCGGTGTGGATCTGTTGCCTGGAGAAAGACTTCTCGACCTTGAGTATGCGGATGATATTGTCTTGTTGTGCGATGATACCCAAACCATGCAATTCGCACTTAATCAGTTGGGACTTAGTGTCCGTGGATATCGCACGTACTTCGCACCTTCCAAGTGCAGAGTACTTTTACAAGACTGGCAGGACTCTGGTCTTGAACTCACCCTGGATAGTGAGGAGATAGTTGTAAAACAGTTTGTACCTGGGTAGCTGAGTAAGGGCTGGGGTTGGAGTGAGTGATGAGATCAATTCACGTATAGTGAATATTACCAGTATCAGCTTTTTTACAACTACTAGTACTACTATTTTATATCGACTAATAATAATAATGATACTACTACTACCACTAATAATAATAATAATAATAATAATAATAATAATATATTGTTGCATATATATATACTTGGAATTTCTCAGAGGCAATTTTATTGTCTATTAGGTTCAGCTAAAAAACTAGGAAGGATTGGATGGTTTTTCGCCTTATTTTGAAACTTCCAAAGGAGTCACGACGACCAGTAGAGAACTGAACCCAGATATGTCAGGACTCGTAGCGATCTGGCAAACCGTAAGTACAAGCAAACCAGAAGTTCAGCTTTCCATGGTTTTTGATGATTAGCTCAATGACAATCCTTGATGTTAACTCTTCTAATCAGTTATCTACGTGCACATCCTCAAATTTAGACTAATTCTTAGTTTTTACTACTAAACTAATATCGAAGTAAATATCTGAGCTTCAATAATCTACTAATAAATTGTTACACAGCGAACTAAATGTTTTAAAATTCATTTAATATACATACATCAGGAACTGTTTTATGAAATATACATATAGTTAACTTTCAGAAGGAAAGAGATAATAAAATTAATTCCAACTTTACGAGGATGACTCCATGGAAGACGTTTACAGAAAAATAATTTTCAATGAACAGATGATTACTACAAATTTACTCACAACTTGTTCCGCAACGCCAACCTGCTGATTCTGACAGGAAGATGGAGAACTGACTATTGCTTCCTCTACGGTGCACGTTTCCAAGGCAGATGCAATTGTTGTCGGTGGACGTTGTCTGTCACAGACAACCGGACTGGTAACTGGACTAAGAGGACAGGATGCAATATCATTGGAGACACCGTCTGCACATTCGTGGTGATGATGGTGGTGGTGAACATGATGGACATGGTGTATGTGATGGACGTGATGAATTTGACCGTTCTTGTCAATTATAGTAGTTGGATGTACCCCAAATTCGATACCTTCAGTGCATTTTAAGATCTTTTTGTTGGAATCGACAGGAATCTCACAGGGAAGGTGAGAAGTAACTGAATTCGTAGTATCACAGTTGGAATTATTTTCATGTTCTTTAACCAGTAAGACATCAGGGTTTAATGGAAGAATCCCCTCATTGAACTGAGGAGTAGTAACTTCATCGTTGTTTTGTTCTTTCCCGCTGTGGGGTTTCGATATACCCGAACAATTTGAACTGTTTAACCAACACCTATGGTTTTTGCGGTTGGGACAGCCACAAGCTGGAACTTTTGTAGATGATGAATGATTTCCCATACAAGAAAAGCATTCTCTAGTAGAATCAAGGGGCTGTTATTGGTAGGGAAAAACACAGTTGAGTGATTAATAGCCTCGAAGAAAAGAGATGCGTGTAGTAAAAAAGATGTAACACAAATGTAATTAAAAGGCTTGACTATCGGACACGTTATTAAAGATAATACTAATGATCACATACTAAGTGTACCTGATATCAGTAAATGTAACTCGGTAACTATTGATATTTACACACTAAACTGTGAACTAAATTTACTGAGACAACAATAATGGGTCCCTAAACTATCGAATCAGCATTGCCACCAACATACTGAGCAGTACAGGTGAGACTACTAAATTAAAGAGTAGTTGGTTTAGCCATCAGCAAAGAATTGATCACGTTTTCTGAAATGTTCCAGAAAATATATTTCAACTGGGTTATTAGGATAGCTAAACCAAACCATCATAGAAAAGTAGCAGCAACGATTTGGAGTGAGAAATAGAATTTGCCATGTTAGTCCTAGTCAGGATTAAAAACGTTTTTTATGACAAATAATTTTCAAATTTTCCCAATTATTCATAAATCGTTAAAAGGTCATATGTTTGAATTGTTACTTGGAAGTGGCTAAAACAGGCAATTTACATATACTTTAATGTATTGTGCAGAAAGTTGAGGATATCAAGTACTTTAAACAGATTTGTGACCGAAGAACTTGAAGTTAAGCACATAGAATGCAACTCAAATCTATTTACCAAGGTTTGTGTGCAACCACGTGTCAATGTACTACTTATTATGACATCTATCCATACCAAACTAGTAATTCGAAAATTGTGTGAAGTACCTAGACTGCTGATGACTGATTCTTAGATTTTTCTGATGTTAAATGTGTGATTATCTAGTACTCTGTAGACACCTGCATCCACTGTTAATTTACATAACACTAGGCGAAATAAAGGTTGGTAGCGCTATTATTGCTGGATACTATCTGAAACCATCTGAAAACTAATTAATAGTAATAAACCATATTGCCGAGCGTAAAGAAGTTACCGGATTTGCGGTCAAATAGATCAAATACATTCAAACCATGACTGAGACTGATAATATAATACCTTCCCAGTACTAATTGTCATTTTATTTGATTTGTGTGAAGTATCGTCTCTATATCTGAACACACAATGTTCGGGCACAGCAACGCTGATTCGTTTGGTGTCATTATCTTGAAACATCGACTTTGGCGGCTTGGACATGTTCTACGAATGTCATCCAAGAGAATTCCACGTCGTGCATTATTTGCCGACGCTGGGACTGGTTGGAAGAAGCGAAGAAGTGGTCAAAATATGACATGGTGTCGTGGTATGAAAGAAAGCTGCAAAGTGCTAGCTTCTGTTGGTCCTTCACGACTCCATGGTTGGGGTCTTAGAGACGTAACACGTGGCTAATTTAATTCTAGACTGTAGAGGGAAGGAAGAACTGAACAGAAAATGAGTCCGAGTTTTTGTCAGACTCCAGGTAAATTTGAAGTCAATTCAGAGTTAGTTGCTTGTAGTAGCACGGAAGAGTAGCAGGAACCTAGTGATTATCCTCGAACCAGGTCAAAGATCCCAACCACTACCTACCTACCAAGGTTCGTGGATCCGGGCAGTATTAGTGACCCTCACAGTATGACCGACAACTAGGCTCATAAACTCATACTTCACAAAAGTTACACTAACACTTAAAAACATTTTCAGCAGTGAAATGACTGCTACAAAATACCAGCGAATAAACTACCGCGAACCATACATATTTTTTTCCTCGGAATATTAAATACTCTCTTTGGTGGACTATAAGAACCGTTCATGAAAAAAAGCAAAAATATGGAGATAAATACTTACGTTTACGTGACCGGATACATAGGGGGAACAAGCACAAATCATTGCGAGGGCAGACTCTGGTCTTTTATGGTTTATGCACACATTTGGATGATTTGGAGTCTGGTATCTGGACTGGGAAACTCCTATAGTTTTGGATACATGTACCTGTTTCAATCGACCGTTTGAAGGGCTTATACTATCAAGGCGCTCAAAATGTCTTTTTGTTGTATCTGGACTGAAAAGCGAATTCCTACACTTAATAATGGAGCTCCGACTGTTTGCTGATCTCGGTGGAAGTGAATGATGGTCAACGCGGGGATTCAGAGTTGCATTAGATTCACAGCCATTCTGATTATATGAACTAAATCTGACTCCTTCAATTAAAGAACTATTATAGCTGAAAGAACGTTTTTGTTGTACGAAACGACCCCCAAACTTCTGATCGAAAATATCCGTCTTCCATTCGCGATCCCTTTTATGAACAAGTGGTTTCAGTCGCCTACAAAATCTATCTTCATTTAGATGAGGTAAATTTTTTACATTTACAACGGAATCATCTGGTGGGTGGGGAAAATTTGTTTTAGGAGATTTGAAGCTCTTTGAAGCATGAAATATACGTTGGAAAGTGTCAGATATCCATTGTAAACTGCCGCACCTTGTTTTGTTTGTATCAACTTGCTCCTGGTGATACCGAGAAATCTTTCGGCTAGCAGAATGATCTGAAATTAAATTGAGACCACGATATTCTGAGGAAAAGCATCCTTGGTTCGATGCATAGCTAGAGTCTAGTTTATTACCACCATTAGGACCCCATACTTTTGCAGAGCAGGAACAGTTTGATGCTGGTAAGTCAGATGTTGAGCTCGAATCCCTTCCAAGCTCGCATAAATTAACTTCTTGGTGTTTCAGGACTCCCTGACAGATATGTCGTTTTGCGAACCGTTTGCAAATGGATGGCTGTGTGACTTTTGCATTAGAAATATTTTTATCGAACGTAAACAAACAGGAATTACCATTCCCGTCAGATGAAATTTTACCTGGTCTACTTGTTTCACTCTTTTGCTGCGACGAGTACTGGAACTTCATACTGTTACTGTTAGGTGTTTGAGGGCAATCAAGACATCTTTTGTAGTTTACATCCTCGTGATCCGGTAGAGAGTCGATTGGATGTTTCTGAGGTTTATCGATTGAATCAACGTCACATGTAGAGTGTGGATGCAAACCGTTTCGCCTGCATACCGCACAAACGTCTGGAAAGCGACCAATGGGCGAAAAATTTGGGTTTTCCAAGTTGATAATTGGTTCACATTTTATACATCTATGTTTTATTTGTCGAAGTGGACGAGATGTGGGTTTTGGAGGAAGAGGGGGGATTTGCTTAAAAGCTTTTGGTGGAATGGGAGGTGGATTTTTATCTGTCGAAGATGATGATGGAAACTGACCGACTCCACATTCATAATTCGCCTCCTCTTTAGAAGACACAACGGTATGCTTTTCACATGCACAAACTCCGGTCTCAAATTGCATGGCATGCTCAAAAAGAAACAATAGGGCGTGAACAAACAAAAATATTAATGAGATTTGAGACAAGCTGACTTCTGAGTACTCTGGAAGTTGACTCCATTCTTAATAATACCAATTATAGTAACGCATTTGGATGTAATGCGCGCCCTGCGAGAACACGAGTATAGGCTAGTGAAACTTGAAACATCAAACTCTGAGGTCTGCCCCTAGATGGTTACACAGCATTTCTGATGGCGGTAGACAAGGATCCTCATCATTTTTTTCTGAAACTGAATGGCAGAACGATTCAAGTAATAATAGTTAGTTTCAGTTTGGAAAGTATAAAAGGTTGGGTGGTTTGTGTTTGTCCACGCAAAAGTGGGTTTTTAGCCGATCCAGCTATCTTTTCAGTGCATCAGCAGATGGAGCTGCAATCACATATCGGGGTTATGAGTTCTATTCGTTGTTGATTTTATGGGAAAGTCAATTGTCATCCGACAGGTAATTTGGTCTAGGCTTGTGGAAATTCTCAGTTTTGAAAGACAAAAATGAAGATGTATCAAGTGAGAATTATTCATCAAATAATTTGTCAGCTGTGTTTAAGTGACCTATGATCTTTCACTGTGACAAAAGAGATAGGTTAAGCTCACCCAGACTGTCATTATACAAGAGATTGCGATTCCAATAATCAGCGTAGGTGTAGATCTTTGAACCTTTTCCGACAGCTTACTACTTTCTTTCAAGCAAGGACCAAGTGCTTGTATTTTACATCAGAGTTTAGGACGAACGGGTGCTGCATAAAAGGTCAAAAAGCTTTTAGCATCGACATGGTTAAGGGCTCCACGTATTGACCATACGGTCATTCAGCTTTTGAGATTATTGCAGGGTGGTAAGAAATAGTTTTTAGATTATGGCTTGGAATAACCTCTAAGTCACTGTGTGTCTGGAGAGTGGGTGACTCAATGTTCTTCACTGATTATGTATCAGTATCTTTCTGACCGTGTAGGATTTACTTTGTCCTACAGTTATACTACTGGAACCGTAAACGCGATACTGTCGATCAGGGAGTCCTTGTGAAAGCTATAGTCAGAACTAGGACAGCTTGGCTTTAAACCTTATCTGTTTGTGAATGTTAAAACAATTAGATTAGTATGTAACAGCTTAGGTTGGTTGGTTAAGAGTTGACCCCAAACAACCAAGCATATGCCAAAACAGTATTGTTCAAGTATTCATTCACTCCCTTATTTTGTATAAGCGTTATATTCCCTATTATCTTATATTGAATGTTGAGAGCCTTTGTTTGTCTGAACAGATAGTCCCACGCTCCACTGTGACCGCGCTGAGATCGAAATAAAGACCTATTCACTACTTGTCTGGTTTCTTCTATCAATAGCACGAGGGTTACTTTAAGGCACGAAATTGTGGCTCCTCGACCGGGAATCGAACCCGGGCTGGGCCACCAATTTCGTGCCTTAAAGTAACCCTCGTGCTATTGATAGAAGAAACCAGACAAGTAGTGAATAGGTCTTTATTTCGATCTCAGCGCGGTCACAGTGGAGCGTGGGACTATCTGTTCAGACAAACAAAGGCTCTCAACATTCAATATAAGATAATAGGGAATATAACGCTTATACAAAATAAGGGAGTGAATGAATACTTGAACAATACTGTTTTGGCATATGCTTGGTTGTTTGGGGTCAACTCTTAACCAACCAACCTAAGCTGTTACAAGTACAATATTTAACGAAATTAAAGTCATTAAGTGAAATGAAAAAACATACCGACCAGTATTGCGTGACTTGTCGAAGTTAATAAACCTATGAGTCACATTAACATAATAGGATTATAATGTCTTTCATTTGGTAGGTCACATGCGACAGGGATAGTCTACAGATACATCAAACCAGATCAACGTAGTGGGTGCCTAAACAACGACTTTACTGGTTAGTTATAGACACAACAAACACCCCCCTCTCCAAGCAGACATCGCGCCCAGGCTTCGTTACCGTCGCGCTCAAATAATCGTTCTCTTCCAGTAGGCACAGGTTCCGTATGTTCTGGCTGGAAGCTAGAGAGTGCACCAACGTCATGAAATGAGTCGATAGTTGTCCCTATCTTTAAAAAGCGTTCACGTCGTTCCTGTAACAACTATCGGGGGATATGTCTACTTCGGACTGCGTCAAAGCTATTGGCTTCCGTCATACTTCGTAGGTTGTTCAAAACCCGAGAAAGATTGACTTGCGAGGAGCAGGCTGAGTTTCGTTCTGGTTGAGGATGTATTGATCATATATTCACCCTCCGCCAAATGTTAGAACACCGCCATACTTATCAAAGGCCAACAATCGTAGTGTTTCTTGACATAAGGGTTGCATTCAACTCATTGGACAGAACTGTTCTCTGGGATTGCCTATTGAAGAAAGATGTGCCTGAGTTTACTAACATCCTAAAATCCCTATATACAAATACCTCAGGCAGATTGAGGGCATACAACCACCTCTTTCCACTGTTCCATTCAAAGCGGGACTAGACAGGGTTGCCCAATCTCACCATTCCTCTTCAACTTTGCCATTGATGACATTCTGGAAACAGCTCTGATGGATGTAGGTAGTTGCGGTGTGGATCTGTTGCCTGGAGAAAGACTTCTCGACCTTGAGTATGCGGATGATATTGTCTTGTTGTGCGATGATACCCAAACCATGCAATTCGCACTTAATCAGTTGGGACTTAGTGTCCGTGGATATCGCACGTACTTCGCACCTTCCAAGTGCAGAGTACTTTTACAAGACTGGCAGGACTCTGGTCTTGAACTCACCCTGGATAGTGAGGAGATAGTTGTAAAACAGTTTGTACCTGGGTAGCTGAGTAAGGGCTGGGGTTGGAGTGAGTGATGAGATCAATGTACGAATAGTGAAAGCCAGAGCGGCTTATGCCAATCTGGACCACCTTTGGCGCCTCCTTGATGTTAGTTTGGCCGTAAAAGGTCGGATTTACAACGCATCGGTGAGAGCAGTTTTGCTCTATGCTTATGAAACCTGGTCTCTCCGAGTAAAGGACGTTAGGCGTCTCTCTGTGTTCGATCATCGCTGTCTCCGAAGGATTGCTGACATCCAATGGCAACCCATGTTAGTAATGTAAATGTTCGGCATCGTGTGTTCGGGCACAGAAACGATCATGCAATCGGTGTCACCATCCTAAAACACCGACTTCGCTGGCTTGGACATGTTCTACGAATGTCGTCTCAGAGAATTCCACGTCGTGCATTATCTGCCGACGCTGGGACTGGTTGGAAGAAGCGGAGAGGTGGTCAGTATATGACATGGTGTCGTGGCATGAAAGAAAGCTGCAAAATGCTAGCTTCTGTTGGCCCTTCACTACTCCATGGTTGGGGTCCGAGAGATGGTGCAACACAGTGGCTGGAAACGTTATCAGATATGGCTCAGAATAGAAGCCAATGGCGATCCTGCTCTAACCTTCTTTTACTTTCTTCATGAAAAAGGTAGTTTTGTCTTCCTTAACTGAAAGATTTCTTCTGATTGTGCCTCCACGTTCCCCCATTATTCCACTACTATTATTACACTTCCTTACACAAATCTCTTCCTTGTTGTCCTTTTTTTACCCTCCTTACTTTATTTTCTTTTTCCTTCTCTTTAAATTCTCATTGTTTTGCGTGGCAAATATATATTTGGCGCACTCTGGTACCAATATTTGTGTTCAAATAATAATAACAATTGACCTACCTAACTATGGCTTTCGGCCATGATTTCTTGGTGAGCTTATATTGTTTATCAACACTAAGTCTCCCGGGTGTGTATTCCTCATCATGCCTAACCACTTGGATCTCGCCAGAAGGGTTGGTAAGTATGTAGAATTATGGTCTACTATGATATTAGTACTGTTCTAATAATAAACCTAATCCTAAACTTGTCGATTTGTCATGATATAACTGCCTAATCTCTAATATCTTACGTGGAAGTCACACCATCGACTACACCAACTCACTGTATCGTATCAATAACCAATACATGATGAGGAACAAGGTTAGGCTAGAGAAAGAACAATATAGTTAATATGAATAGAAGATATAAAGTAACACTGAGATGGACCACGTCTGCATGGACGAGCCATGCCACTCGATCAACTCCAGTCCATTCAATTCCTTGTTCGCGCCTTCTCCATTGTTAGGTATTTCTCCGCGTTAAATATTGAATATCTATTTTCTGAGTAGTCTCGTGTTCACAGCTTTGTGGATTGTGTGGCTATTGTCCAATGCCACTACAAGTATTCCCGTAATCACCTGTTCCAAAATAGGTTGGCTAGTTGTTGTGCTTCCTTCCATTTCCTATTATATAAGCGCTATTCACAACCTCTTTTTAAAAGTGAATTTGCTACCTTATTCTGGTTCCAACTACACATAATCTGTCTAAGACTAATATTGACTCCTTTTAAGCTACTAGATGCACCCTTACTCTTGTTCCCAAGTCGTACAAAGGCATCTTTCTGATCACCATGTACGAGGTCACGGGGAAGATGTGCAGTGGCCTTTGGCTCTTTCGGTGTCTTGACTTTCGGCTTGGTGACCTTCTTTTTCTTAAGCTTTCTCAGTGTTGATTTGGGTTTGTTAGCGAATGGTGCTTCAGTTTTTAGCTTAAAAACCTTTGACTCAGTTAATAAAAAAGAACAATGGATTTGACGAGAGACATTTTCAAAACGAGCATACTTCACAACAGCATATGTAGATTCTGAGGCATCGGCAAAGCAATGAATGTTTCGTGCCTATGGGTAATCCTTGTTCTTTTGATAGAAGAAAGCGGACTAGTTGTGAATAAAACTTTATTTAGATCTTCTCGCAGTCACAGTGGAGCGTTGGACTACCAGTTCAAACAAACAAAGCTTCTTAACATTCAATATAAGATAATAAGAAATATAATGCCTATACAAAGTAAAAAAGTGAATGAATGCATGAACTCTATTGTTTTGACATATAATTAGTTTTTTGAGATCAACTCTTAATCAATCAACCTAAGCTGTTACATATACACATTGCAAAAGAAATTTAAGAATACATGTGGTTTATCATTATCCTCTACCACCAGTGATATAGCATTATCATGCTGAGGTGCTTCCCATCGTAATAATTACTTACCTACTCCTTTACCCCTTAGCAGAGGACCATAGGCCACCCAACAATCATCATCCTTGGTAGACTGGACAACAGAACAGGAATCCTCCGTTTGAAATTTGAATATAAACCTCACCGCACTGCACATTCATTGGAGCATTTTACTGTAGTTTAATTCGGATGAATCTTACGTCTTTCCGTAAGCGAAAATTAATATGGAAGAGAATCAGGTTAACAATAACTGATGAGACGACACCGCGATACCCTCAGAAAATCTCGAAGAAAATCATGTTAAGAAGTCTGAAGAGCAAATTACCGCTTGTATTCGAATATAAGCCAAAGGAATAAGAAAAGGGAACTTCACATGTAGCTTTTCTAGGATGCTGATTTCCTCGAATCCACACATTGTAGGAGGGTTGGGCATACGGTCAGCAACCTCATCCCGTAGAAAACAAACTTGCTAAGAAAAACGCTAACCAGAATAAACAATTTAAACCAATTAAACTCTGCCCTTCGACTTCAAGGAAAAATTACCACGCCTCATGTTGAAAGCCCAGCGTTTTAGGAAGTCACGAGATCGATGCCCCTTCTAACAACCACAGCAACAATTGATACACGTACATCGAATGTTCAGACAATGTGGGAGACCGAAAGGACCAATCAAATAGCTATGGAAATGAGAAGATACAACTTGATGGTTCTCAGAATCACGGAAACCCATTCGATCCGGAGGTTCTGTGATCAAAGAAGCATCACCATAAGCTATAGATCTCTATTGGTACCGATGGCAGTATTCAAGAAAGCAAGAACAAGAAGACATCAATCAACAACAGCCGAATTAGAACAGAGAAAGCCAACTCATAATGTGAATACACAGTAGCAAACAGAAGTATGATGAGGAGCATCGAAGTTCTTCGTGCCCCAGTATCTGATTACAGTTAGATCGTATGGTGATTGTCGTCGTTGTGAATTTGCCGCCAACCCTTGTACGTAATTGTCGAATTAATTCGCTTTAGAGTATGACGGGATAAAGTAAATCAAATAAGAGAACGAACTTTGGATACGTATATTTCAGAAGTACGAGATGGAGAAAGTGAGGCAAAGCGAAACGATGTGACGCAATTAGTAGAAGACGAGTGAACCAAGTCGTTTCGATCAGAAAAAAATACTTTGCAGACACGTGATGAATAAGGTAAGCATTTAACACACATGATCATATAAAAACAGCCAGGGCTAATAAGCGAATAATAAACAAGGTCTAAATGTGGCTTAAGGAGAATTAATAAATTGGTCTGTCTAGAAGGTAGAATAACATATGTAGTGGCATTGGGCCATAATCACACAAATAGGCTATTATGTTGTTTCTCTTGAGATTATGTGGCTGTAAACAAATCTCCAGGATAAATAATTCTCCAAGTATTCAACATTGATGCTGATATCACTGGTTTTGCAGGACACACCTTAGTTGAAAGCGATCAGTCACGCGTCCGCACAATGCCAACAGTTCGTACGCCATGCTACTTATCCCCTGCAATTAGCCAGCTTAGATAGGACAGCTCTCGACATGTTGGAAAAAAGCAGTCAAAAATTAGCCGAATACTCATTAAGCACATAGAATTCATTTACATCCAATAATGAGAGGAGTTGACAACAGTCAGAAATAAGACGAACATGATATCAAGATAGTCTGGAAATAAAAATGAGAACTTAATGGTATAGGGTTTCAAGTGATTTACGATTTTAAAGAGGAGTTATTGACCAATCCAAGCACACTCGCAATATCATAAACTACCTACCTCTGTCGAATTGTCTACTATTATGACGACCTGCTAGGGCTTAACTAGTTAGGAATAGGGAAGATGTGATCATAAAAACACAAAAGGCTGACTATTCATACACATAAATGATTCACATATACAGTTGGTGAAAATATTTGAAAAATCTAAATTTGTTGCTAAGATAAGACAGTAAGTTGTTAATTTTTTAAGTGCTTAAAAAGAACAGTGAACTTTTGCATAGGGTGCTGGACATTTAAAAAGTTGTGCTTCTGTCAACAGTTTCGAACGAAGGCGGGCGTTTGCAGGCTTTGAATTTTGCATGTTTATTTGAAAGGTTTGTTGCTTATTATTTCTGAGTGGCACTTTTTGAGTTGTGTACTATTGTAACCAAATGTCACACAACTCTTTCGCATTCAAGATGTGAACAGTATAGTTGAAAACTCACATTTATTCAGAAACTATCAGTAATGACTGGGGCCTATCATTAATTAACAGATTTTCATTTTAAGCAATGAAGTTAGGGTCAATTTAGTTATCTTTTTGTATAGTTTGTGCTAATATGAGTTTCGTGCGTGAAATTTCGGCATCGTTACTTTTGTGATCAATATGTACTCTCTACATATAAACGTCAAGAAGAACGGTTAAATTCTGAATATTCTCCCGGCAACATACGTATTCAGTACTCGCAAATTTTCTGAAGCCAAGATTGGGATGTGCGAAGTTTATAATTTCGTCAGTCTCCACACTGATTGTGGTCTATTTGATTTTTCTACAATTTACAGGTGATTGAGATGACTGAACTAGTAATATGCTCAGTGAATTAATTCTTTCAGCTAAGTAGGGTTTGAAAAGTAACTAGTATCCAGACGGCTGAACTTAAACATATTATGGTATCCGGAAGTTTATTCATGTACGAAACTATGGATGTTAAATAATTTATTAACTAAAGATTAAATTGAGAACCGTAATACAACTCACCATCCTTTACTACTGCTCGTAGTAAGGTCATTGTGTCATCTAATCGGGTGAGAGTTGAAATTGGAATTGTTCGGAAAAAGGCAGAAGCGAAAGCTTTTAGTCAAGTATGTGGTACTATTTTAAGTCTTTAATGTAGCAAGTTTTCTCCCAAAGGGTTCAGGTAGGTTAGTTGATCTGTTTCAGATAGTAGCCAACTACAAGAAATGACTTCTATCAATGGTTGAAAAATAAACTCACAACCCATTATGCTTTGGGTAATTTGGGAATGTTTGCCCTAGAGTGTGTGGGGAGTAAACTTCAGTATATATTCTGGTGGGGAGTGTTTATGACTATAAATCATTATTAGATCGCCACTAATTCATCTATATTCTTAAATATATGGGTCCAGTGTTCTCAGGAATTACTATTGGAATCCAAATCTAGAGCCAGGGACTGGTTTTGCAATTTATCTCTGAATACACTCCAAAGTAGTCCTGTCCTTTTACAGTGGAGCCAAATAAAATTGGGAGGTTAGGTAGAAACTCCTATCAAACTGGTCGAAGTACATTTCGAAGTTACTAGCGTAAAGCTGGTACAAAAACCATTTTATCACCACATGATTTTACACAGTAACGGACCAAAATATCTCAACTAACGATACTTCTAATGAAGACTTATTCAGGTTGTATTTGTGGTTTGGATTATGCTATAAATTTAATGTTTAACTCTTTTAAGATTTGTAAGTTTACTCATTTCGATCTGCCGAACTTTGAAATCGATTTAGATCCTTATGAAATGACAATCTATCCATCTGGTTGTAGACTTCAGTGTTTCACATCATCAGCTGGAAATTTGTTTTGAGAATACCTGGAGGGGGATGTTGCCAATGCAAATTAAAAATGCAACTTCCCTGATACTAAAAATTAAGGGTTTTGATAGGGGTTTCTGTATTTCAAAGGAGTGGATAATTTACCTTGACATTAAATAAGTGTTTGCCAGTCGACCAACAGGGACTAACTACTTAAGGTTGCTGATAAAACAAAAAAATTGATCCAACCAAAGACCGACAAAGCCGAAATGTATTGCGCCAATCTGTTACTAACTACTTATCTTGATCTAAATCCCAAACACCAAATTAACAATAGTTTACTTTTAGTCTCACTGATATTAATTTTATCGTTTTGTTACAAGGCGTGACGACTTGGAATATTATTATTTTGTTGGGCCTGATGTATCTGTATCTGTGCCAAACCAAAACATGGCACAAGTCCATGAAGTCACTGACAAAGTGAACTGAGTCATGTTGGTAGGTGTAGACTACCTGGTTGGGGACCGCGAGATGACAGCAACCGATGGTTAGAGACCCTGAATGACATGGCTCAAAATCGTTTGCAATGGCGCAGGTGCATCCACTCTCTGTGTTCTCCCAAATTCTAATCTTCTGAATTCTTCATGTCCCTTTTTTCCTCTTTCCAAATTTCTTTCACTGGATTATACTCTTTAAATAACATCTCCAAACCCTAATCTTCCCGATTACTGCTTATACTCTTATTACCTCTACCACTACGGGATTTGAATCGACAACTGCATCTCTGTGCTAATGTGGTGTGGCAACTCGAACTGATGTACGTACGTACGAAGTTCTACGTTGTTACTGACTGACTGACTGTATGTCTGCGGTTGTAGCCAACTGTTTAATAACCTCACATTACCAACATACGTGTAACTGTTGTAGATGGTTTTGTTGTTGCGAAATAATAGAATGTCTCCACCTTTGCTCACCTCTGTTGAATTAATTCTCATGGGGACAAGATTCACACCATTGTTTGAGTTTTAGTTGACCCTAGAAAACTGACTTCGGAATAGCATCGTTACAAAATTTGGAAACATCAAGATACTATTCCTAGTTAAGCATTTATTCTGGCGATCTAGGTTTCCAAGTTTTAAGGGGCTCTTCTCTAATACTACATTCTGTTCTGCTCATGTTTCTTAACGCTTTTGATGTCGCAATCGGTTCTATCATTACCAGTCTTTTTATGTATGATATTTTTATCAGGTCAAAAACTGGTGATGTATATGTAGACATGATGCATTCGACTTCCAGCCAATGGCTTCAACCATTGTCACACAGCCCCACTACTCGTTTCCCAGCATCTGGTCTGCCTTTCAATCATTTGCACCAAAATTTACCCACCCAGTCTAGTCCAAGTATTATGTTAGCATCTCAGATCACTTCATCTGAACCACTATTTCCTTTGTCAAATACATTCAGTGTTGATACACAACCTGGGACTTTTCTAGCAGGTACGTTTTACGCTGTTATTCTTTTATAATAATCATTATTTGTTTCCCATATTGACGTAGTTTTAAGTAACTTGGTCTTATTTCTTCTATGATAAATCGTTTCTGTTAATATGATCGAGCAGTTCTTTCTAATTCTCTCATTCTTTTGCCCATAACTTTAGGTTTTACACGATATTTTGTGGTTTAGTGAGTGATCTAATCATATGGATCTCAAGACCAGGTCGTCTTGATAAACTAAACAAGCTCAACCATATCCAAGTTTCAGCTGGTCATCATGACACATTTGACACTTGAATCATTGCAATCCTAATATCCTGTACCATCTTAGTGAAATAACCTAGAAGGAAATATGGTCTTCTGAGACATTTAGAAAGACCGACGATGCTGTCGCATATAGCGAACTTGATTGTTCATATTATGGAGTGCTGTAGTATTGTTTAAATCGTCTGGTTCTCCTTGAGGTTTGATATTTAACCAAAAACATTGTTTAGGTACTGTTTGCGATTTTGACTCAAATTTCACAAAGTAATTATGTAATATTCCGTATATGATTTAATGTATGGTGTAGGAATGTAAGGCCTTTTTTCCTTCGTTGTTCCACAAAGCAATATTCAGTTCCTAATTAATAATAGAAAAAATTTAATCAAAATTGATTGGTTGGACTAATTTAACGTAATTTAACACATCACTTAACTTTCTCAACTTATTAGTATTCTACTAGAATTATGATAAAACTGTGCTACCTATCCAAGCTGAAATAAATATACTACTAGCATGTATGTATTTAAAAAAAAACGAATTCCTAGTTTTTCGTTCTGAATCACTATATTTCATATTTTTTTTGTGTTTTCTTTTTAGATATAAATTCAGAACCTCAACCTGTAAGTTTTGTCAAGCATTTACTTGCATTTCGTAAAAATCCAGTGATTGTGATAATCGTTTTGGAAAATGTTCAGCGGAACATGAATTTACAGTGCAAAAAGCTTATTCTCTCTATTCGGTTTATCTGTATATGGTAGATTTAGTCTATTCTGCTGCATTTAGTTTGTATCTGAGAGTAATTGTAGAAATGAGGATAAACGCATGTATTTATAAAATGGACTGTGTGTATCAAACAATTTATAGAGGTATAGAGAACTCTTAATTCCTGGAGGTTTGCAAATTGATACATCTAAAATCCCTGAACTAATGGTTATAGTAAATTACTAATTAATTTTTGACTGATTCTGTAGTAATTAAAAACATAAAGGTTAGCTATCGATTAAAACGAGTTGGATTCTGTAATAGCCAATGTATCATTTTAGGTAATTACCATTTGTCTCTGCTCCATGTATAGACTTTAAACAATGACACTTATGTGCACCAGGGTTTTTTGGTCATCTAATCAAACAAAGTCAATAGACCTGGAGTTTTACACAGCTTAGATTAACCAATATAAACCTGATATGCATTATAATCCACAAGATTTATTTTGT
The DNA here is from genome assembly GCA_944470425.2 of Schistosoma bovis. Taxonomy (NCBI): domain Eukaryota; kingdom Metazoa; phylum Platyhelminthes; class Trematoda; order Strigeidida; family Schistosomatidae; genus Schistosoma; species Schistosoma bovis. The sequence continues at coordinate 85,050,792 of OX103953.1, forward strand.
CGCACATCATAGTTAGCTAGCGCTGTATATGTATGTAACTTGTATTAACCAGATCGATTACTACTCATTTGTTGATTTTATCATGAATGTAAGAACATGATATGTGGCAATTTCAAATATGTCCATTCTACAAATTAATGGATGTAGTTAATTTATCCTGAAACACTCCACTTTAAGATGTTTATTAAGGTATCTTATAACCCATATTGTCTGTGGCTCCTTTGGTTGGTTTTATCCATCATTTAAAAAGATGACTACTGGATTGTAGGTTGCTGTTTAGTACAGTAAGACTAAATGTTTGTTAGGATAACTTTTTTTCTCGAAGTTTTGATTCTGAATTGGATTGCTGTATACTAGTAAGATAAAACTAGTTTTAATAGATATAAAAGTTGTTAGAACGGGCTATTATTAGCAAACTGTAAGTTGGAAAATAAAAAAGAATGATTGAAATCTTCTATTCACCAACTATTCGGTGGAGAGATTATAGTTTAAACATAAAATTTTCAGTTTTGTTATTGGCTGGAATCATGTTCCATCTTTGATCTGGGGGATTTTGGTTATACTCTCATCCCTAAGAATAGGTATAACTGTGAGCCGGAAACGTTATCTTGTACTTCATCACTAATTTTCGTTAATTTGCTAGTTCATATTGCAGAGGTTCGGCATCGTGTGTTCGGGCACAGAGATGATAGTTCAATTGGTGTTACCATCTTGAAACACCGACTTCGGTGGCTTGGACATGTTCTCCGAATGTCGTCCCAGAGAATTCCACGTCGTGCATTATTTACCGACTCTGGGACTGATTGGAAGAAGCGGAGAGGTGGTCAGTATATGACATGGTGTCGTGGCATGACAGAAAGCTGCAAAGGACTGGCTTGTGTTGGTCCTGCACGACTCCCTGGTTGGGGTCCGAGAGATGGTGCTACACAGTGGCTAGAGACGTTATCAGATATGGCTCAGAATAGAAGCCAGTGGCGATCCTGCTGTAACCTTCTTTTACTTTCTTCATAAAAAGTGGTTCTGTCTCCCTTTCCTGAAAGATTTCTTCCGATTGTACCTTTGCGTTCCCTGATTACTAGCACATTACCTTACACCAATCTCTTCGTTATTGTTCTCTCTTTTTTTTGTTGCGCTCCTTAGCTTTTTTTTCTTTCTTTGTATTCCTCTCGAATTTTCATTGTTTTGTGTGGCGCATATATATTGGCGCTCTCTTGTACCAATATTCATGTGTCCAAATAAATAAATATTGCTAGGACTGGTAGTCAGTTGTTACACTGAATAATGAGTATTATCTAGTTTCGCACTACCTAGGCTCTTATAGTGTGTCATTCATTTTGAAATAATCATATACCAACTGTTTTTTTTTAGCTTGGTCCATTGGGTACTAACTATTACGGTTTCAGTCATGATCTATCAAGTGGTGTTGATTCTTCCCCAGCTAACCTGTGGTACAATCCTTCTACTCCAACTGGCCCAATGACGGGGTCATTACAGAGGGAATGCAATATAAATGTCGATTGCTCAAGTGGTCTAGGTAAGATAATTTATTTAGTAGACAGATGATTACGCGCATAGTTTGTTAAAATCTGATTAATTCCGTAAAATTAAATGATGTTTCTTATTATGTAAGAGTCTGGCATAAATGTACATTAGCCCTAGTTGTCATATCAAATCCGCAAAATGAGATTAAATTAACATGATGAATAGCAAAGAATTCTAAATAATAGTAGCCTTAATGATAGTCCGAAAGATTAAACGTTGGTAATGTTTGCCGCTCAAAAATTTAGTTTATCTTTGCAAATTTTATCTTTTTACGTTCTCTACTGGTTAAGTTTGTTGCCATAAAACACGTATTTCATACTAATCTGTTTATGGTACTTTCTTCCCAAAGTTTTTTATTTATTTCATATATTAATCTTCCATTCAGTACTCATAATTTGTCTAATGCTTACAGACGATATAGCCCTATCAACTCAGATACGGTATATATATATATATATATATATATATATATATATATATATATATATATATATATATATATATGGTTATTTATGAACCACACTCTAAGTGTAAGTGCTAATGGTACTACCTGGTTGCCAAGATCGAATTAGGTGAGGCGGGACTCGAACCTGATGTCTAGCGGCTCAAAATCGAACATCACTACGTCAGTATGGTAACCGCCATCATTGGTTAGAGATGCTGAGTAACATGAATTGGAATCAGTCACAGTGGTGCAAGTACATTCATTCCTTATCACCCCTTAGATTTCGAGTTTCCAGTGTTTCTTCATGCAAATCTTTTCATCCCTTATTCTTGAACCACGCTTTTACTATCATTGATACTATTATTATTTGCACTCTTTTGGTGTTAATTTCATTTGTTTGTTCTGATTTAATACAACGACTCGGGCCAACACACATTTTGTGACTAATTCCCTAAATATTAGTCTGTATAGTTTAAGGAACTAAATTTCCTGGTCATGGTCTTGAAGACAGCCAGTGCTACTGACTATAAATTAGATGTGATATTGACCGTAAACCTATGGCGATGTCTTAGTTAAATCCCGCCTTTATCCTGTACATCTCATGATTGTAACAAGTTATTATCTGTCTTCAAGTTTCTTCCCTCTTCATGTTATTGTTTTCTTGTTGGTTTCGCATTGTTACAGTGATATAAAATATGATCAATAGACATTTGTACTAGGTTATGGATTACATCTGTTTTAGTTGGTTCTAGATTTATGTATTTGTTCACTTACGATTAGCATGGTATGCCACTGGTTACAAAGGAACATGACAAAATAATAAAAATGATATAGAGAAAAGGGTGGTGGTTACTAGCAACGTTTCGAGCTGCTTATTATTCAGGTCTCTGTCTCCTCACCCAAGGAGTTGTGATGAGTCAACACAATTATACTCTATTCCACCTATAACAATCTGACCAACCATGTTCTTTTGCCACTTCTTCTCAACGTTGAAAAGTAATGCACCCTGTAGAGGTCTCCGGGAAGGCATCTGTAAAACGTCAGGATATCGTCAGTGGATGACGATACACATTGTCAGCATTACTAAAAAGTTTCGTGACTGTGCGTAAGGAGTCCTCCAGAGGCAACTATGATGCAGATCGCTAACTGGTTGACTTCCATCTGAGTAGCCTCAGTGTTATTGTATTGTAAGGCCATGTTATTCACTTGCTGGAATATGAATGGTCGTTTTAGTCAAACGATTTAAACCATGTATTTCCTTTAGAGCTGTTTTCGCAATATCATTTAGAGCAAGAGTGAACAGTTATGGGGGTATTAGAGAACTCCAATCAGGTCTCCTGCTATTTGTGTTGTGTTATTTTGTTTGATATGCTTTTGTACGGAGCTTTAGAGATTATAATAAGACTGTCAGACATACTGTTCCTCAACACATTAGATGTGAAAAGTAAACATAAAATGTAATGCTGTTTTAGAAATACATGGTACACTCACTTTATTCTAGGATCATAGAAAAATCTTAGTTTCCCTTATGTTTCCAATCAGTCTCCTGGAAAATGGTTTAAGAAAGACTTTAAAGAGACTTTCTGGGATTAAGCATGTAAAGGATAATCGCAGCCTGATTTCAATTAAACTTGTTTCTGAACCATACCCAAACAGTGTAGTCTCTTAGTCTTTAGGAAATATGTATAGAATATTTACAAGCAGCACCTACGTACAATCACTGAATTGGTTGGTACATTAGTGAAGACTCAGTAATATATGTGTTAACTATTCCTGATAACCGTTCCTTAGATATACGATGCTGAATAATGTTGATGTACACTAGAGGAAACTAGAATTTTATTGGTAAAAATCTATGAGCACATTGATTGTTCATCCAAACTTTCTGGAATCATAGGCTTCTTAAATCTATTACTTGCTATTGGGGTAGTTGATATGTGACTATCTTTTTACAGGTTAAAAATACTTTAAGTTTTATTTCTTCTTCTTTAATGTCTCACATCAACTCGACGCCCAAATACTGTGAAACTATTCAATCGAATTTAGACGAAAGTTCTTATTTATTTATTTATTTATTTATATTTTTTCACTCTTTTGTCTTACATTCATATTAAGATAGCTTTTTGCATTGTCTCTGTCATTCCCCATAAACTTACCAACTCATATCAATGTACTAATGAATACACCAATTTTTGGATTATTTACAAATGAAGCGGTCCTTATTGATTAAATCTTAATTTTAACACTAGCTAATTTATGTATACAGTACGCTTTTTCATCAATGAGATATTACACAAATTTCTTGTCTATATAACATATTGCTTCTCATCTAATTATGGACAAATAAACATTAGCATTGCGCTTGTCTGTGTTATATATGTATTACTATTCCTGTTATCATTGTTCTCGATTGGCATTATTCTAGAATACATCAAACATATCTGGTAAACTCGTCGTATTCACACTATGTACATATAAAAGTTCTAGTCTGTTTCTATTATGCTTATCTGATAAATTTGTCATGCATTTTGATGATTACGATTACCTTCAACGTGTTGATTAAGTAAGTAGACACATGGATATCTTGACCAGTTGTTAGTAAAACATCAATTCGACACATTTCTTCATAGTGTTAATATTCTCCCTTGGTATGTTCTCTCTACTGAGATTTTCTGCATATTTTTCTTTATTCTACAATAGTCATTTCAGTGTAACATAGTTTTCAAATTTTCCTTAATTCCTATGACAATTCCATATAGACCTCCAGCTCTGTTTTTGTAACTGTGCTGTGAAAAAGGGGCAATATACTAGGTACTTCTGGACTAGATATTTGGTGTATGATAAACCTTATTTTTTTTACATTCAATCCCCCCTTGTGCCATTTAGTTTCCATACTTATGGTTGTTGTGTAGGTGCTTTGCTTTTGTGTGTTGACAGTTAGTTGTTTTATCCGTCACATATGTGCGTGTGTGTCTACTTCTTTTCGCTTGTTTCGATGTTGACCCACTTTCCCCCTTTTCCTTCTTCTGTGTTCCCTGTTTTCTCTATAAAAGTTTCTTCCTTTCGACCATAAAAATATTCTTTAGCACACTCTTCTTTGTATAAACTTGGTATCATTAACAAATATTTCGTCTAGTTGCATATTTGTTTTGTTAGTTTAATTTTAAAAAAGTCTGATTGTTATTTTTCTTTTCTTTTTTATAATAGAAACTGTTAAATTCATATATGAGTTAATAAAAAAGTAGTATGTTGTAGAATTATATTTACCTGCAGCATTAATGTCTAATTCTTGGTCGACTTAAAACGTAATCAGAATCCCATAGAATTAGTTCACTTAATGTAGTAAAGTGACATTGGGAATGGTTATGTAGAGAAAAATCCATTTTCGATAGATTGATCAGTATTTCCGTCTGTTCTATTGGAAAGCTTCTTAATTTGAGACAATGGTAAAATATAATTCAACCATAATTCATATAATCAGAAATTGTTTTTTCCAGAATATTCTTAAAGCTTGAAGTAAGTGTTTCAGCTAGTGTAATTCAATTCGATTTTCATAACATTCAGGTCCAACCACTTCATTAAAGTTATTAACTAATCGTATGTTTTTATGTCTAAATTAATTTCACTTTAACATATATCAACATAATAAGTTTGTTTTCTACAATATGTGATTAAATACTTTTGTATAATCACAATGCGAAGTTGTTAAATCTTGACTTACTATCATCTGTCCTTTGAAAAATAGTTAATGCATCGAATGCCTAACATAGTTTATATTGTAGTGTTAGAATTTTAAGTTAGTCTGTAACTAAGCTAGTATGATTGTCTTATTTTTATTCTATCTCTCTCTAAATAACAAAATTCACTCTTATTCAGGGCGTAATGATGACCCGGTACAATTGATTCCCGCGTGCACCTCAGCTACAGCAAAAATACTCACTTCACAGGTAGGTGAATAATTTTATTTTTAAAGCCATGTATTGTTTTCTATTTTTAAAAATAGAATTGAGAGTCCATTAATTTTCTTGTTATATCAACTTGTTTTGTTACTCTCATCTTGTATCACAAATTCATTAAACATTTGGTAAACTATAACAGTGGTTCTAGGTAATATGATTTGGCTGAACAAAATCATCCTAGACTAATTATTTTGTAGCTTCCTGAGTGCATTATTATTTTTAAGAATTGTAAACTTCTAAACTAATTGGTGTTTTTACTGCGATCACGAACGGATCGATGTTAGACCACCTTTGAAAACCTGGGCGACTTCCCAGCAGTGCTCATTCACGATTCCACATGCGGGAATCGAACCCAGGACCTTCGATCTCGTGCGAACGCCTAACTTCCAGACCACTTAGCCGGTATCCAACTGTGTTAATGTTTAACTTAAACTAATCCACGATATTGCATCTCTTGTCTTCGGTGAGTGACGGCCTCACACCCGATTCGTCTCAACTCCACTGGTTGCGACTTCTCACTAGAAAAACAAAAAGTACCTCTCGAAGCTATTCACTAGTGAGCACATGATAGTAATCAGTGTAGGGTTGTGGAGATTGTTGTTGAGGCCGAAAGTCCTGGGTTCGAGTCCTGTGCACGGGATCGTGGATGTGCACTGTTGAGAAGTCCCACATTAGGACAAAACAGCCATCCAGTGCTTCCAAGTTTTCACTAGTGGTCTAACATTGATCGGTTCATGGTCTCACTAAGAAAACTCAACAGTCTCCACTATTCCTTTACTGACAATTGGTGCTTGTAGATTGACCTGGCCATTACACACTACATTTACATATAATTCTTGATAAACTGTTGAAATGTACGCTTCTTGTTTAAGGTTCACATGGTGATCGTGATGTTTATAATTGGGATTAGGTAATGTAAGCCAAATTAGATCATAGAGTAGGAAATTCGCTCATTTTCGAAAAAAGTCTTTCCCTGAATCATGAAGGAGCTAAGTGTCATTTAATATTTTCTCTTCTAGTTTCATCCATTCCTTCCAATGCACTAGTGTTTTAGGTTTCATTGTTACTACGGTTATTGATGGAGTAATTTACACTGTTTTGGTTACTTTTATTCCTACTGTATTGTGTGGTAACTGAAACCGGTATATATATATATATATATATAACGGAGGTCTGCAGCCCGGGTGGATAATCTAAACGGTGTGTTGTGTTCTTTGAGTTCGGTAGTTTGATTTCGGAACTTTCATTGCGATTCTAAACAACACTATCAATCCCTAGTTCATACAAAACTCAACTACGACATTCAATCCATTTAGCTCAGAGGACAACCACCAAAACTGATACGCACATTTGTACCGCATCATTTTACTCTCAACGATAGACTGGGTGATGATTGGTAATGCGTTAAACATTTCAATGAACAAAGTCATTTACTTACATAAATCTCTTCCGTATGTAGCGTGAATTACTCTGACTCATCATACACAAATATTTATGACAATATTACATGTATAATAATAGGTTATTTATTCTTTACGTATTTTCCGATGCACCAAATGTAATATTAAGGTTTACTATTCATTTCGATAAAATATACACTACTTCTGTTTTTTTTTTCTTCATTGAAACTCCTTTTAAGATCAACTTTCGCCATGAATAAGTTTTGTATATAGGAATGAAACTGTATAACATTACTATTTATTTGTAACATTCTGTTAATAGTGTTACAAACACTTCGTATTGTATTTTTATTCACATTCTGTATTGTCATGATTGAAATCTAAGTGAATTTGTTTGTCCACTGTCATTTTTATATTAGTATTTTAATCTATCTAATTAAAACAGCTGTTTTATTGTAAATTTGTTCTTTTATCATGTGTATATATGTATGAGATTTTTCATTTGAGGATATATGATTATCAAAGTGTTAATTATGTACTTGTGTTATGAAGTGAAGTTGATTGTTCCTTTATTTTAAACGGTTTTTACACTTTCCTTTATTAAAATTCATGTTGAATCTCATCTTTAGATGTGTGTGTGTGTGTGTGTGTAATTCTAACGCATTATAGATTATTTTGTGTACGTATAAAGAGATTACCTTCTGTAGCTATTTCATTCGAATATTGGTTTGAAAAGATTCAACTATTGTTACCTTTTTGTCATTTAGTAGTAGTAGTCTTATAATTAAGAATAGAAACGGTGTAATGTAGCCTGTTTGTGTAATATTATAAACGATATTAAACAGAACTTTCATTTATACTGTAAATAATTGTTCCATTTTTTGTCTACCACAATAAATGAGTACACCATTATCTTTGTAATTTCAAATTTTTGACTGTTTTTGGCAATCATATTCTTCCTTTGTTGGTATCTGTTAAAATATGTTACAGTTTTAAGCTATCGGTGTTCTTAGTATAAGGTAATTTATCTCGGTTAATTACTCAGTTTTTCATGTGCCAGTGTGTGTGTATATATGAAGACTATTAACATTATACGATCGCCCAAACCAAAGGCGATGAAATCGGTTTCCAACCTAGTGTATATAGTAGTTAAATGTTATATTTCATCCATTGAGGCATATCATCGTAGCGACAGTTTATTGTCATAGAATATAGTTTCCTTCAATATCTCTAGTCAAATATTTTCTAGCAAGCTTGCATAAATTATCGTGATTGTCGCTGTTTTTGAATTTTACATCCATAGGCATTCCCATCGCAAAATATATACACTGATGTTACAGTAATTATATAGTGTTCTTGTAGATGATTTCGAGTTTTCTTGAAATCCTTGAATGTTTTTGTATCCCAGGTTTGGGCGAGGGCAGTGAAACAAATGGAGTTAATGTACTTACATGCATCATTGTAGAAGGATAACTGTCGGACTGAAACAATTTCAGAAATTGTACTAATGTGTGGTGACTTTTGTTTTCGGCACTTTATACTATTATGTCATGAAAATCAGGATACGTTCTTATTTTTAAGTGATTGATTTTATAGTATTAGGCTTCGAAAGAATACCTGTACGGCTAAGATTTTTTTTAGATGAAACAAAAATGAAATTTGTCTCCAGGTCATTTAAAAATTGTTGACTTTCAGCTTGAAATTGGACGTACTTCAAAAATGCTTATAGAACTTTACATTGGGTAATTACGTACTTACATTTTTGGAGTATGAACCACCTACTAAGAATCTACAACCCAGCCTATCCTTAGCTCTCCTTTCCAGCTATTCCTAAGTGCTGTTTCTTTTGATGTCTACCTACAACTCCAGACGCAATGTGTTCTTCAGTCTTCCTCTCTTCATTTTACACTGAGGATTCAAAGTTAGGTCTTGTTTTGTGGACACAGTATATATATATATATATATATATATATATATATAGTTTTTTATCGATAAAGAAGTCGTGAATATCGTTCCCCTAGTATCTTGTCAATAAAGTTATTTCAAACAGTATTAACTGAAAGCTATTCGAAGTTCATGACCATATAGCTTAATCAGTAATCTATTTCATTTAAGGGGCAGGATCAACATAACAAAGATTTAAGTTTTCATCGAACTTCTAAATATTACTTATTAATTAGTATCTTTTAAACCAAAAAATAACCTGAGAGTAAACCCTTCTGACGGATTTCTGTAATTGCCATTCATTATTTTACTCTCTCTGAATAAGAACGAGTTGTAAAAGTATTTGTTTTTCATGCCTATTTAAAAAGTTTTCACGAGCAGTATATGCTTGTTTAAATTAGCTTAGTTATTCATTCATCTGATTATCTGTCGGTAGAAGTTGTTTTTAAAAATATCATATTGAACATACGCTATGTTTGCTTATCCGCCGCCTACCTTGACGTACAATCCTGCTTAATGTAATTTAAAAGAAAGCTAAAAGCAGACAATCCAAGCAATGATATCAGTCCATTAAGTCATTAACTATAAAAATGATTGTACAGCTTAAGTATATAAAGTCGTCGATACGAAAATTTTCTTCCCTAAATTACCTTAATTCTCCTTCAACACCACGGGTCTCTTTTGTTATTAGAAAACAACCAAGTCATTTACTGATCTGAGTCGTATTGATAGGTAAAGTATTGTTTGAACCTACCATCTATTTTAATTGAAAACGGGATACTTTAATTATGTCACTGTGCCTAGTTGTACTATTTCTTGATAGATAAAATATTACTTAATAGTGACTATTAATAATTTTATATAGAAATTTTTTAAATTGAAATCCTCATCAATTTTCCTTGATACAATATTTCATAAAATATTTATAGAGTTTTACACACACATACACCTCTCTGTACTGTAGATGTCTTCTGATTCGTATCTTATGTGTTCTCCAATCATATTATTCCTGATACATTCGATAGTTTAATATAGAAGGGAGTTTTGTTTTGTGTTTGGATACTTTGGTTGCTTTTAATAACTTTAACTATTACTGTTTGTATATATATATATATATATATAACATATGCAGATGTTTGTTATGCATCTTAGTCAGTCGTAGTAGAGCGTAATAGATGGTGTTGGTTGTCCCACGCAGGTGACTAGATAATAATAATTAATTATCTGAAATAATTCTTATCGTCTTGATGCCTTTTTCAACTCTGCAACACAGTTTCGTTGTAATTGCTTGCATACTACACAAAAGAATAATGTTAAAATGTTGAGAAAGTGATTCTGTTTTATACTTACTTACGCCTGTTACCCCTTTGTGAAGGAGCATGGGATTCTTCATCAAACTTTATCCTAGGTTAATCTTTTCCAGTTAATTTATGTTTAAAAAGTTTTCATTCTGTTTTGATATAATTTTATAAAAACCTTATTGTCATGCATGGAGAACAACAACAGTATCGTACAAATAATAATTCTTGTGAAAGTCAATTATTCACTTCACCATATTTCACTTGTTTCTGTTATAATGGAATTAATGTTACAACTTCTCAGTTATATCAACAAAATTCAATTAGTTCTTCTACTACAGCTTGTACATCAAATCATTTCGGTTGTTCAACAACATCACCAATATCTTCTAGTAAATATGATGTAGAGTTCTTGGATTTAACGGATTTAATTGATTCAACATCAAATGTATCATACACAGATTGTTCATTTTCTGTTGATTATCCTACTGAAAAATTATTTTCATGCTCTGATATTATTGATGATGATCATGGATTTTCTCGTAATGATACCATTTCAATGTTATGGCCATCACATACAATTTCAGCATTTGTGAGTAGCTGTAGTAGTAACCTATTAATTATTTCATGTTTGGGTTTTGAGAATAATACTTTTCATGTGATCTACTCACGTGAATGATTTCAGTGTCATTGTAATTTATCATCAATGTAAATTGCCGTATAAATAATTATTTTCTGGTAACTTCTACGTTTACTACTTATAATATACATAGTTGTGTATTAGTTTCATTCGTCATAATTGTATGTGAATAAATATATCTATGGAACACACAGGGATCAAGTATTGATAAGTTTTTAAAACTGAATTTAGGTGACTTGGTCGTTAAGACCAAATTAAGTCTACAAATTCAGCTTCTTTCCTTATAATAGTTAACGACAGTTTCATTTCCTCATGGACAATCAAATAATCAATAGCACTGAATACTATTATCATATATCCTCTTCCAGAATTCTGAAGTTTTTATTGTAGTACAACACATTAAATACGTACCATAGTTGGATTATCTGGTATTAGTTTCTAAATCTAATAAACTAGTTTCCCTAATTATTTACAATCGCAAAAGCGATGTTTCTGAGATATTATAGTTAAAAACTTCTACTTCCAATCGTCACTTCAGTGGTGACGGGATTTAATGATACCTTCGGTTATGCACACTTGACTGAAAATTTCCTTTGACTAGATATTTGGATGTGTCCTGGGTGTTGCAGGCGGTTCTTGTTCTTTATAACAATCAAATTTCCTGCATTCAGACTTACGTCTTTTGGTCAGCAGTAATCTTATCACAAGGCTTTTGAAGCTCTTCTAATTAGTTAATCTGTCAATGCGTTAATCCATTGCATGAATCCGTGCATTCGGGTTATTCAGTTGTGTCGGAAAGACTTGTTTCCCCTTTTCAAACTACATATAAGCATAGCTAGGTCTAGCAACATAAATTATTACCATGTGATAAATGTGGTATACAGGTAGAATTTTCGAAATTCTAACAATCATTTTGATTTTTTACAGTTTTCTTCTATAGAAAAAATTGTCTATCTACGCTTAGTCAGAAAGATCATTTATGAATAGTTAATAGACTGTTGGAAAGTAAATCCTGACTTTCATGAGACTACTATTCAGTTTGGTTCATTTACGCTTACTGACTGTAACTGACTGATTGACTTCCAGCAACTTATATGTTGCATTATCTGTGTTTTATTCGTTTAATCCAGAAATGTTCACAAATTACATTGTATTCTCCTTTATCTACTTGAAAACTTTCCTGAAATTATATTGTGAAAATAGCATGCTAAATCTCAGCTAGCGATAATGCGGCTTACAAAAATTTGATTCACTGACAATTCTTAGATATTTACTACTGGTATTTACTGGACAGTATTAAACCAAAAAATCATTTTTATAATAATTCGCTCCATAGAATTACTCCATATTCCTGTAACTACTTTATTATTAGGTCGCAAATTGTAACCATACTCCACTTTACGAAGCTGGATTGTACATGGTTACTTAGTTACACAACTGTTACTGCTATATGTTGTGTCATTAAATATTGCCAGTAGGTTACCTGTATACAAAATGTGTGTCTTACAAGTCAGTGCATTGTAAATCATCCTGAAACAGTATTAGTTGAGGATCATCAATTTATCATTCTTTTCAACTGACTTTCAATGTTTTAAATCACTTGTAAGCAAAACTTATGGAGAATAGTACGTGTATGTCTATCTGTTCTATTTAGTGTAAATACTTCGCTGCAACTAATAAGTTCTCACTCGGATGTCGAACCGTAATTTGTGCTACTTTATTTAGAACTATTTGAAATTGCATGAAAGGGAGTAACGTAGAAGAAAACTTTAGCAATTCTATTTTATCCGTATTTTTAGAATCAACATTGCCCATAATTGTTTGAGTTATTGTAACATTAGATAAAGCCATAGTAACTCAAACTTATGGATTAATTACATTTAATTCTATTGTGTTTTTCTCATTAAAACGTACTACCCTTATTTTTTTTAATGTCAGTTAACTGATTTTGAAGCGATTTGAAGTAAAAAGCTTTTAATTTACTAGAAACTGTGAACTCCTATTATAGCGCCTATTAATGTTTCTTTTTCATTCAATAAACTGTATATCACAATTTGCTTACGAATATCATGTTTAGGCGGTTTAATAAACCTCATGAAAATAGTGAATTGTTGGATTTAGTTTGAATATTGTAGCAACAATAATGTTTTATGTTTATTGTTGTTGGAATAAATTAATCTTGGTATCACACTTATAGTAGTTTTCCTGATTAATCATATCGAACTGATCTCTAGTGGTTATTGTTTGATTATTTTTAAGCACCGGAGATCAAGATATGACTGTACAGTTGTTTTAACGCCTTTTTAATCTGAATTAATGACTGGTTATGACACTTAACAGTTAAAATACTCAAATTATATATTTGAACCTTGCTTCTATGGTATCAATATCTTCCACAGAGAGTGTGGCACGCAACTGAAAAGACAAACATCATCAAGCATACTTTTCTATTGAACTAAAAATTCCCTGATGTACAGTCCATATTTTATATGGTAAAAAAATAGACTTTTTTATAACAGGGATGCTATAACGTAGTTTGTACAAGCTTGAACTGTTAAATCCCGTAATGGTTCAGCATGGGAATCACCTACTTTAGACTCGTAATATTCACGGTTTCGATTCTAGGGAACGGTAGGATTTTAAAAAAAATCGCAGCAGTATCCCAACCAGAAGGTCGTGATGGACCAACAGATTCCAGTCCTGTACAATTTTCTTTCATATCATGGCACTGATTATAAAGGCAATGCCTTATTCACTCTCTATTATCATCTATTCAAACAGCCATTGGAAGTCTCATGGAATACATTAATTGTGGCAAGCAATGGAATGCAAGGTGTGCATTTCGTTTCTTTTGGGACTCATTCTGCTTCGGTTTGGGCACCCGGGCAGTATCACAGCCCTCACACAAATCAAATGAGATTCGTGTGGCGCATATGTATCTGGTGCCCGTTTGCACCAATATCTATGTGTTCAAATAAATAAATAAATAAAAATTTGGGACTCATTAGTTGGATGCAACTACACCCGAGTCGATGTTTACCCAGTACCCTTATATTCAAACATCCGTGTTATCCACTACGTTACTGAGTCGAGATAGCCACAGGGTATTAGGGAATGACGGCAAATCAGTTGATGAGATTGTAGATCCCCATCGATTGATATGGTTTGGTTAAGTGTTACGTATGCCTGAACACTGATTACCACGACGTGCAATGCTGACTAGTGTTGAGGATGGTTAGAATGAAGTTAGGGGTGACCAAACCAAAACGTGGCATCAGTGCTTGAAGTCACTAACTTCTAGTCTGAGCTATGTTGGTAAATGCATACTACTTGGTTGGGTTCCGCGTGGCTATTGTAATCAGTGGTTGGAGACTGGGTGACATGGCTCAGAATCGATCATAATGACGTAGGTGCCTTCCCTTAGATGGTGAAATTATAATTACCTTATACCTTTCTGTCTATGAACTAATTCTTTCTTCCTTATACACGATCATTCTTTTATTTTTTACCACCATTGAAGTAACTACCTCTATGAATTTGGTGTTGATCTTGTTGTGCTAATGAGGTATGGCAACTTGGACTGATGCATGTATATGTCTGGTTCTACGTTGTAGCTGACTGACTGCTATTTCACAAAAACTCGTCTTTATGTCTTTATCAAAGCAATTAACACAAATGTCAATTAAGATTGATCAAAATTCACTCAAAAAATATCGACATCAAAAGAGTCCAAACTATTATCAGTTGAATGATAATTGGAATAAATTTACTTCAAATGTGTTTATTTCACAAAATCAGAAGAAAAATTTAAAAAGCCACTTCTTTGTTTCTTTTGAATTATGTTTTCCATTTTTATTGAAACCATAAACCGATCAATGTTAGACTACCATTGAAAACCTGTTTACACTGGACGGTCATTTTTTCCTAGTTCGGGACTCCTCAGCAGTATACATTCACGATCCCGCACGCTGGACTCGAACCCAGGGTCATAGGTTTCGCATGAACGCTTAACCTTCAGGTTTTCACTTGTGGTCCAACATTTATCAGTTCATGATCTCAATAAAAACTCAACAATTTCCACAACCCTATGCTGGTAATCATACTTTTTGTGTTGATTTGTCAACTAAAAAAAAAAGGAATTCATTCCATCATATCCATAAATTAATCAATATACACATGTATTTGCTTTTATTTTCGAGTCTCAGTTTTCGTGTTTATGTAAATTTTAAGAGAACTATATTGTACTAATTATATTTAATCGATTTAATTTAGTATTGGGGAGAGTTTAGTATCTGGTTTTTAAAAATACACTTCATAAACAACTACTGTAATGTATGTATGTTCAGTGTTTTAAAACTAAGAGTTAAAAATGTTATTTCATTATGGTAATGTGTCGTGAACAGCCATTACACACACACACACACATACATGCATACACTTGTTAATTTCAAATGAGAAAAAGGTTAGTTGATTTTTTTTGTTTGTATATCTCAACTCCTCTTTTTCTCAATTCAACTTGAAGAACATTTCTCCATGATCAATTTCGTTTATAGTTTTGATTTAATTCCACACTATACAACCATTTTAATGTATAAATTTGACGGATTTTATGTCTTCAATAATTTTATTTGGTTTTTATTTTTTTTACTGAATACGCGTTTTGTGGTTGTTTTCAGCTGAATGATATCGGTTTTTTATTCTTTCCAATTCCATACTCATTCGCTATTTTGATATTAACACATACATCTGTACCGGTCTATGATAAGTTCACTTGGTTAGAATAACCAATAATTTATGTGTACACTCAGTTATAAATCTTGATTTTATGCATTCATGTTTATTCTCATTGTGTATAGACACCATTTATCTACTTATATATGGGTACGCGTTTGTGTCTACTCCATTGGTAAGACAATGATCTGATATATATATATATATATATATATATATATATATATATATATATATATATATATATATATATATATATATATATATATATATGCTCATTTTTAACTAAATTATCGATGAATATTCTTAATTGTTTGTTATTTTCCAAGAGCTACTTTTCAGTAAAGCTTTTTCCTATAGAATCATATATTAGGGAAAATATTTAATTAAGGTTTTTGAAGATAATTTCTTCCCGTTTTGCTTTAGCCTTATATATATATATATATATATATATATATATATACGCTTTTATGTTACTGACATTTTTAAGTGTTCTTTGTCTCTGATCTTTTCATCACTTCAACTACTGTCATATTTAGTTTATTTTCGTTAAGAATGAAAAACGTATACATTTTTGAATTGAACAATATTATGTGTTGGGTGAATTTTTATAAAAGGTTATCGTAACGCAGAAAAAATAAGATTGACTGAAAGTGAATTTCAATTAAGTCTCGAAAAAATTTCCATATACTTCACTTATTATTGTGACCTTATCATCAATTTATATACAGTGGTTTCTAGAGTACTTGACTGGTTCATATCTTTTCCCAAATATACTTAATAAAATGAAAATAGAGTCAGATCATCTTTATCATACTGTTAAATAGGAACATAAAAGTGTTTTTCATCTAATAGTGACTAAACCGAATGAAAGTATTAAACTTTCAGCCACTGAGTTACTGGATTGAATCCTACTCGGCGCAATGACAAAGTAATATTGCCAAAATTCACACATTAAAATAGTCTGGCTATCAGCTGTGTATGTAAACGTGTATTTGAAAATTGAGTTGCATTTATTTGTTTGTTTAACCACGTTAATATCATTCCTCTATCAGTTTTAAATTAATTGAATTGCATAGAATGGGTTAAGTGAAGTTTTTATTTACAAATTTTATTTGAGCATTTAAACGTGAACATACATTTCAATATAAATTATAATATACCCACCAAATGTCCTGGTACGGCTGACGGTGAAAAGAACCTTTTCTCCCTCTCGAAATGCTCTCATATGGTCACACGTATCTAGCCTTACACTAGGGAAGTCCTGCTCACTGCCTTCTCGTAGCGAGGATGTTTACGAAATTGAGCGGATGTAGAGCGAATGTTCCGCGCTCTAACCGGGCTGGTTGGATGCAGAGGATCCACATAGGGGGGGGTCGGAAAAACTTGATTCCAAACTAGTTGTACACATGAACTTCATTATCTCGTGGGAAAATGACGTATGAACCTATTGTTGGTCACCGGCTACCATGGGACTGCATCTCCTTACGTTGCTCCACTACCTTGATTAGACCTCTAGGTCAAAGGCTCTGGTGTGGTTCCCAAAGACAACCACCTGTTTCGGTTTGGGGACCTGGACACTATCCCAGTCCACTCATAAATTGAATGGTAACAAATATGTATGGCGCACATATATTTTGGTTCGCCTTTGTGCCAATTTTTATATGCCTAAATGATAATAATAATAATAATACCAATAACAATAACATCGGCAAAACCCACTGTCAGTAATTTGGTGGGAATATAGCCCTCCTTTTCCAATGTTCAATAAAAGTGTGTTATCTAACTTTTTCGTGCATTTTCCATCCGTTCACTATGTCGATGTTGTATATAAACACGTAGTTCTCACTTGGAATTTCATTTCAATTATCCTATATATCTTTGAACATTACTACAGCCCACCTCAAGTTATCGGATGAAGAAAGCATAATAAATGAAACTTGGAGTTTGAAATGAAGTCTCCAATGGAAATTATGCACTTTTGTAGATGGTTCACTTACTCAATGAATGGAGAAATGCTAGATATTGCACACATGTCAATATTGAGAAAGAAGAGACGCGCTACAAATTAACGAACACACATCCCATCCTTTATTTTGTCGCCACGTAATTTAAATAAATATGGGAACATTAAGACTGTCGAAATGTTGCGATATTTCGCGTTCTGGATATCACCAGGTTCATTAGAATCCAGTGGTATGCTTTTTTAAGCATATTTCACTGATGAATGGCTTGAGACGTATAGACATATGAACAGTAGTTTTTAAAGTCGTATTTTTATCACACATGAGAAACCAGTGATAAATGATAAAAAACAACACGGTAAACCGATAGTAGCTGATCACAACCAAAACAACTTTATATTATTCTGGAAAAATTTAATCTTTGTAAGGTATAATTTTTCTACTCTCTTACACTTGATTAATTACTGAACAATGACTAATGTCATATATAATTTAGTCCTTTTAGTGCTGATGAAGTTCTGTCGACCAAGTTGCAATGTGACCACTGGTCTGAGTGAATCTTTTATTAGTAGCGACCTTATCACATGAATTATAAAGTCTATAGAGTATTTAATATATAATTTGAGACACAGTAACTTGGTTACTTAACATTGTATCAGTATTCTACGTGGTAAGTTGGTCATATGCATTATAGAACCTGAAAAATGTGTGCATCGCTTGCGGTTGCTCCACCACATTAGCACAATGAGATGAAATTAATAAGATAAATTCTGTATTAATGGAATTAGTAAATTCAGCAGAAAAAATTAGGTAGAAATAATATGATTCAAGAAAAATGAATAAAGTCGTGGGATATTAAAACGGTATAAAGTAATTTTGAATCTTAGAATCTGAGGGAAGAAATGTATCTACATCATTCTGTCCAATGATAAAACATACTACTCAACGTCTCCAACAGATTCATTACTATAGTTATGGCAGTTTAAAATAATTTGACTCATTTACTGTGTGCTATTTTACAAACTTGGTTTTAAGTCACATTCCTCAAGCGAGAATTAATTATACTATTTAACTTTTAAGACCAAAATAGCTGTTATTAGATTCAAACCTGTGATATAATGCTTGAAAACCTAACGACTTAACTACTTAAACACCTCTTCGTTAACAAATTGTTATCATTCTGGTACATTCATTATCTTTAAAATTAAAACATGAATTTCAACGAAGGGATCTCTTTTCAACGAATTTATTATCAAGTTGTACAATCGTGTATATATGAAAATTTTGTTTCTGTAAAAGTACTAATCCCATGTTTATCATCATCATCATCATAATAATAATTTCCAATCGTAAACTTTTTGAAAACTGTGCTCTCTCTTTGAATTATTGATCATTTTTTTAAAAAAAAGTTTGTCTATCGGGTCGCATAACGTCAACTTTTCTAATACATTTTGTTACAATATCTATTCACCTGTAGTTTATTTCTGCAAATAGTACAAATTCTGTCCCGTTTATATTTGTGAAGATTTTTGTAAAAAGTAAAAATTATTTTAGAAACAATTTTCTTAGTGTATTATTATTATTATTATTATTATTATTATTATTATCCATCATTATCTAGAATTGTGCAAATGAATTAAAATGAAATATTTGACCTAATTTACTGATTAACTTGTATTCACATATACTTGATTTGTTTTGTATTATTACAAGTGCTTTCTCTTTCTTTCTTTCTTTCTTTCTTTCTCCCTATCTATCTGGGTTTTTTTTGTTTGTTTGTATGTATATTGTGCGAATAGGATATCTCAGACAATAAAAGATACTTACTGGCCTTTTTTTAAAAATCTTCTTTTATTCACTCTTTCTTCTTATTCTTTTCTCTATGTAAACAGCTGCATGGATTACTTCTAGTCTAGGTGATTAGTAAAAGAGAAGAATTTTCTTCGAGTTAATTCATATATATATATATATATATATATATATATATATATGTCGCCTTCTCTATTCTTTTCACTATAACTAGTTTTCCCCAGTGTTAAATGTGATATTCAGTTTATCCCTGTAGGGAGGTAGGCAGTATCAATACCTCACCACTGTCCCTTGTTATATATATATATGTATATGTACATGCGCGTAGTAATTGATAATTTGACTTGGTGCACAAACCAAAAATATAAATTAATGGTTTGCACATCTGTGCTTTCGATTGTTTTTTAAAAAAAGGATTTTTTTTAGAGATTGCACTGTCTTATAACCGATTCCTCTCAGTACGAGTACAAATATATGTCTGTCTGTGTGTGTGTGTGCATGTATCGTATGAAATTTTCTGCTGACTTCGTGAAAATTTTCGTCTCTTCACTGTTTGCTCTAAAAAATCTTTCTTCTGTTCTTTTTTTGCTTCAAAAAATAATCAGTCTTCAACTATTTCATGAATTACCTGTATTTATACTGATAATTTATGTGATCGTATTTGTACGTTTGTTTTACGCCTTTGTCTTCACCTTATCATCTCAATATCTCTTGCTAGTTTTCTTTCTTGAAATGCATAATTTAATCACTTTGGTTATTTGTATTCATCATCACTGTCAGCACATAATGTTAACAACAATAATTGTTATTACTATTTTATCATCCTCATTTATGATTATTACGACGATATGTACAAAGGCAAACTATGTCTGTTTTATAGGTCAAAGTGTGTCTTCAAATAATCAGATATAATAAATATAGCTGTAGTCATAAACGAGTAGTTTTTTCCACTCTTTTCTCTCATTGTTTCTGATCTATTTTCTCCTTCATCCTCATCCATCTTCTGATTGACGACGTTGATTTCATCGGTGATTGTCACCACCCTGTTCTTGAAACCCCTCAGCTGATATTTTCTTATTGTTCTGTCTTCTTTATGTTACTGGATTTGTACAGATTCATATTCTACTTTTCTTCTGTGAAGAAGTAATAATGCGTTCTTACTATTTTAAAGAGAAAGTTTTTTGGTTTGTGGAAAAGGGTTTCGATAAATTCGTTAACAAAATTTCAATAATATAATATGTTACGATCGTTTATCAATTATGTAATTAATTACTGCCGTCTTAAATCGTTCTTGACAAACCATACACCTATGTATATATAAATAGATTATTGGTTATTTAAAAAATTATTTTAACTTAATCATATTTTTATACTTTATATTTGATAAGAATTAGTCGGAGTAGTTCAGTAAGGGGATCTATATTGACTACACTCGCATAACCTTGGTGTTTTAACTATTAACCTGTCGAGTATTTAGATCTACTTCATAGACATTTTCATTATTTATATCAGACATGTTATTATTTCAGTGATTATTTGAAAGTCCGCCTCGTTTATTCGTTTTTAGACCGAACTTTTTATTCATACTGACCGATTTTATATTTATGTATTTGAACACAAATACTGGTACAAAGAGGTAGCGAATATAAATGCGCCGCACAAGTCACTTGACTTGTGTGTGGGCTATGATATTGCCTGGGTGCCCAGACCGAAGCGGATGGTTTTCTTATGAGTCAGTCAGTCTGACTGACACCAGGAGCCTTCGACCTAAAGTTTTGATCCACGTGGCAGTGGAGCAACGTCAGGAGATGCAGTCCCATGGTAGCCATTTGTTCCCTCAGGACACTGGAGACCATGTGCACCATTGGTTTAGATTCAAGGTTTTCCAACTCCCCTATGTGAACTCTCCGTGGACATCAACCCGGTTAAAGCACTGGACATTTGCTTTTCATCTTTTCAATTTCTTAAACAACATCCCCACCACAAGAAGGCAGTAGGTAGAACTTCCCTGGCAATCTCTGTATACGCGTGGCCATGTGAGAGCATTTCGAGAGGGGGAAAGTTGACACTCCCCACACTCGGCCATACTAGGGCATTTGGTAGCTTTGACTGAACATCAACATATCTGTTCTTTCGTATTATTGTGTATAGAAAAGCTCTTCCATACTATGTTGTTATATACAGATTCATAATTGAACAGAACCAACAAACCTCTTGACATATACTGGTACTTGAATTTCTCACTGTGCTACTTAACCTGTTTACTAATATCTCAACTAAACTATACGGCAAATAACTCATTTTCTTACTGTACAGAAAATCAACGATTGAACATGATTAAGCAAGTGTTTAATATCGATTCGTTTTAGACCTTTATCTTCGATATTTTTGGTTATTTCTGCGTAGAAGCGCTGTGATAATCTCAACAATAATATCTCCTGTATATACTTGACGTCTAATTTCTGTCAAACTGTTTGTTCAGATTTTAAAGAATTTTCATCATATATACTATTTTACGATTGTGCTAGTGAGATTAACATTTCTTTTAAAAAAACTCATTTTAGCTTTACGATTCTATGCTTGGTGGTATCAAAGATCCAAACAGTTCAACTGTCAGTGAAAATGATATTTGTTCTCGGTTATCATCGACTCATACAACTCCATCATCAAATTTATTAACTGGTGGGAATTACAATTGTCCACCGATAACTACACCTTTGTCATCATCATCATCAATGTCATTATCTTCACGGAATAGATCAAACATAGAATCGATCGTTCGAACTGATCATATTCATGACAATCGTGATCCTTGTATTTACACAAATTTAAATGTTGTTCCTGTTGGTGGAAATAATACATCATGTATGTCAGCTTTATGCAGTAGTGGTGCTGGAAATGATGATATTGATTCACGTCGTATAATTAAATCAAGTATTATCCCGACTGGTATTGATGAACCCAATAAACGTGAAATAAAATCTCTTCATTTCCAATCAAATAATCCATTGATTGCATCTTCGGGAATTTTTGATTCTTATTATGGAATTGGTAGGTGGCCAGTTTTTTTTCTTAAAAAATAAAATTTTAAGTGATTATTTATTCATTATCAATTCCAATATGGCGTTTATTTTAATAAAAAAAATGTTGTGTGTTGTTGTACTACTTACTATCTATTTTCCCGTAATGCAGTCACATATCACTGTGTTCTATTTGTGTTATTCATAGATTTCTCTGCTTATTATGTGTGATTGTTTCATTGTTGTTCAGTAAAAAATTCCACTGGTTGGTTTTTAAAGAAGAAACGAGTATAGTTTGCGTAGTGTTTTCCATTATCTCAATTTTTTAGAGATCGATCTGTTTTAACCTAGCTATTCTTGTTGAATTCATGAATTGATTGAAATTGGACATCAACACAAATGGACGCCAGCTCAATGGTCGCGCGTAAGATTTAGGGTTATCGGTTAGGTCCCTATTAGGATCGTGGATACACATTGTTGAGTGGCTCCATATTAGCATTAAATAAGCTACCCAGTGTTTTTGGGTTTTCTGTTGTTGTCTAACTAGAGTCAGTTTGTGAGTGTTTACTACAGAATTCAATAAACTCCACAAACTCTTTTTTTCAACTGATAATTACTATAATTTGTTTAGCAACTTCAAGTTTATATATTCAGCTTTAAGAGAAGATGCCTTGTTTGGCGACTGCTGACAAATGATATGTACCTTTATTGACCCCAATAGGTATATTAAGTTCGATTCTATAACTTAATGAATAAGCCAAGTACTTTAATCAAATTAATTACTAATAAATATGTTAATCATTAGTCTTAACCAATAATCCTGCTAATATTGTTTAAATCTTCTGCCTGCCACTCGTACTGTGGTAACATGGGACAAATCCATGAAGTCACTGACAAGTGGACTGAGTCATGTTAGTAGGTGTAGACTACCTGGTTGGGGACCGCGAAATGATAGCAACCGATGGTTAGAGACCTTGAATGACATGGCTCAAAATCGTTTGCAATGGCGCAGGTGCATACACTCTTTGTGTTCTCCCAAATTTTGATCACCTTATTCCTCCTTGTCTCTTTTTTTTCTCTTCCCAAATTTATTTCACTGTATTATACTCTTTAAGTAACATCTCCAAACACTAATCTTCCCGATTACTGCTTATACTCCTATTACCTCTACCACTACGGGATTTGAATCGACAAGTGCATCTCTGTGCTATTGTGGTATGGAAACTCGAACTGATGTACGTACGTACGATGTTCTACGTTGTTACTGACTGACTGAATTTGTAGTTATGTAAGATTATCTGGCCGGAGGTTGAATGGTTGCTCAAAATCGGTCACAATAGATCAAATACCTTCACTTGAAATCTTAAAGTTCCAGTATTTCTTCATGTAAACCCCTTTTGATTCCATCATCTCATATTATGTTTTCGATGTTTAATCTTTCTCATGACTATTAGCTATTGCATTTATTTCAATTCCTTTATTATTTATCATCATTAACTATATCATCTTGTGAATATACACTTATATTTATCATAGTCTCTCTATGTTGTTATAAAAGGAAATCCGATTAATTTTTCTAAGATATTTTAAATAAATTAGATTAAAGAGAAAAGAAAAAAAAAAACGTAAGTAATTGTATACGATTTGTAAATATTATACTATTTTACTTATCATAATTTTACTTTGTTTTTGTAGTAAAATAGCGGAAAAGTTTCAATATAATTACTTTTACAGCTTTAGGTATTATCTATGTGTAGTACACATTAAAAGGGGAAAAGTTAGTGAAAAAAAAAGATAAGAAATTAGAAAAAATATTCTGTTATTTGCATTTTTTGTTTTGTTTTTTAATCAACAATGTTTGATCAGTGCCTAAAATAAATTCTCTTTGTTTTTTTACAATTTTATTCTATATCTGTTCATATTATTGATATGTTATAGGAAGAATTGAATAAACTATGTATTATCATCATTGTTATCATTATTACTATTATGTTTAGTATTATTATTATTATTATTACTATTGTGTATTTTGTATTTCTCTTTACCCCCCTCCCCTATTTTGCATTTTGTAAATTTCTGTATTCTATGATAGTTGTTTACATCAGAGTGTGTTTACTTATCCTTCGTTTTTTTGTTGCCTGTTTTCTTTGCCACCCTCTCTCGCTCGCTTTCTTCTGTCTAACTTTTAGAGAATAGTTTTTCTGTAGGCAACACATCTGTGCTCCAATGTTGTTGCATGTGTTTTTTATTATTATTATTATTATTAGTGATTTTGTTATGTCCCCAGAGGTCGCAAACGTGATTTTTTTTTCTTGATACTGCTTACACGTATTTGTTCTTTGTTGATGTTGTTGTTGTTGAAAAAAACAACAACAAGAATTAGCTGATTCACAAGACAATTTGACTGTGTATGCAAAGCCCTAAGGCAGTGTGATATTAGTTTATTTGCTTATAATCCTTAAAATTTTATTCTTAGCCAGCCAGCCCCCTTATGCTTCGATTTGTTTTGTACTGAGTAATTGAAAATAATCTGCTTGTTTTCTGTTGACCTTAATTCTAGCTTTTGCTTAAAATAAAATTTCTTATGCAAAATTAATGTAATGCTGTTTATTTGAGAATTGGTTGATGCAACTACTTTGTAGATGAATTCTCCTACTACTACTGTTGGCCAGTAGTAGTAGTGGTGGTAGAACTTACTGAATAAAACGTATCTTTGTATGCAGTTGGTGCATATCTTGCTTCTTTGTGATCCATGCTAGTTTTTCATTTAATTGACTTGTCACAGCTTAAATTTCTTGTCATTTCTTTTTATTTATCTTTGTAGATTCTGTGTGTGATGGAAATACAATTCCAAGCGGTTGGTCAAATACAACTAATGTCATTAATCCAGGTTGCGTAGTGGCAGGTTCTGTTCATACATCAAATTTTCCTTCACATATTTCCAATGATAATAATAATAGTAGTGCCTGTCAGTTGACGTCTGAATTGACTTCTGTTCCCGCCTATCCCAATTCTAATCCCTCTATCCATCCTGAATCTACTCATCCGACACATGTAAATATGGTAAATTTATCCTGTTTTTTAAAGGGGTTATTGAGTTATTATTATTATTATTATTATTATTATTTTATGTTTGAAAAGGAAAACACTTTAATTTGCATTGAATATTATTTACTCCGCTGATCAATTTTGACTAGTCTGCTGTTACTATCTACGATTGTGTAAAATTCTCATTTTTTGGTGTCTAGCTATCAATTTAAAACACGGCTTGCTATGTTTTTGTTATTCATTGTTTATATGAACTTCTTACACGTTATTTCGTAAGATAATTAGCATTAATCCAATTATTCATTATCAATTATTAAAACTCTGTTGTTTTATTGTTTAAACTTTAATAGTCGTCTAATTGTAACTTGTAACACTTTCTTCAAAATAGTGTTTCCAGCATTAAATGTTTGGTGAATAAGGAATGACAATGTTCAATATTTTTATTGAATACTTTGAGAAAAAAAACTCATGTCGAATGCTCTGTTAAATAATTCATAAGATAATATTGTTCATTGAATTTTAAATGGATGAAATTCGTAATAAATTGTCATGGTAATGACGGAAATTTATCCTACAACATTTTATGAAATTAACTCATTACTAGGCTTCTTGGGCCACATCGGTACAATTTTTTTTCAAAATGATAATGATTAGTTGGCTTATTTAACATTTTTCATTTCAACACTGGTCAAAATGTGAAGAATCTGTACAACAGAAAGATATACTTAATGATAGAGCAGTCAGAATCTTTGAGATGCGTCTTAGATTCAGACACTCATTAAGTGATGACTTAATAAGTAAAGCTCTCAATACTTCATGGCCGTAGGTTTGAACTCAAAAACTCTTAATTCAGTTTTGGAATTGTATAAATATGACTATCTTTCAAAATGTATTATGTGTTATAGTTTGATAAATTACATAGTTTTGTGATTGTGAAGATTAGTGAATTGTACTCTGATCGAACATGTCAACTCAATCGATACGTTGTGGCCAAGTAATAACAGCTTACGAGATCTGAACATCTACTCAATCCCATAAATGAACTAATTTCAATCGCACGAACGCTAACCAGAAGAATAGGTTTTTTTTTTAAGTAGTACAATTACGTGTTTACATACAAAATGCTTAACATAAAAATATGATGGGATTTCTCAAATAATTGGAAGATATATCAGTTTTATCTCTCACTTACTCGTCAACAATTTAGAATCTAACTATTATGCCTAATTCTTGCTTCGCTTATCATATTATTGTTGAAGGCATCAACCTATGCTTGGCTCTTCACCTCTCTGTCTAATTGATAACTTAATCGGGAAACATTGTAGATAGTTTTGAGAAAATATTATGTCATTTGGTTTTGTTACAGGGAATGAATTATTCTGGGGTCGGCGGAGTTGGTGGTAATATGTATGCACCGACTACATTACAACCTTGTCCATTGGTTGGATTATCCGATTCTTCCATTCAACACCCATGCAATATACCTCAACCTGGTAAGTTGACTGTCAATAAAAAAACACATGATTTGTGTGTGCTTATGCATTCATTAGAGTAAATTTCTATAATATAATTTATTTAGCAATGTAAATAATGTTAAGTTTCTATTATAGGTATGTAGGTAGGCTAAAATAATGGTTGGATTTGATTGTTAAGATTCTCATGCCTTTTTTAGTCAAATCATTCTGTATAAATGGAAAATATTTTGTTTGAAAATTAATTAGACCTAAATGAGTACAATTATTTTTACTTAGTCTAAGGATTTTTCAATGTTTATGTGATAAGGTTTCCAATCTTATTATTCGAAAAATTCCTTTGGAGTAATTTATCTGGGTGCAAAAAATGTCTCGTTCTAGATCATTTATATATCTATATGTATTAACACATAAAAATTGATTAAAGGAGGCACCAAATATATATGCATCACACTGTAGTGGCTTGGCTTCGTTTATCAATCACCCTGATAACCTTTATTAAATATACCTCAACAGTGTATGAATTCAGAAGGCAACAAGCGGCAATTACAGTTTATTATTAGATAACACAGTTAACAAAATTTCAAACACATCGAGGCGAATTGGATCAGAGACGCTAATGTGTGTAAGCGAGCAAATACAGAGGCAAAATTATAGTGAAATCGAATCGAGGCGAAGCGAAGACAATTAATAAGATTCAAGCATATATGTTTATAAAGACATGATAGTGATCGTAATAATACAAAAAATAGGCAAATTGTTACTGTCTGTTGTTTAAGCTAAATGAAGGACTACACTAGTCCCGCGTGCGTGACCGTGGGATCACACTGTTGAAGAGGAGTCCTATACCAGGACGAAACGGCCATCCAACGCTTCCAGGTTTTTGATGGTGGTCTAGCTTAGATTGACATGCGATTTAAGCTATGAAAGTACTACAATCTCCACAAATTCCCATACTGATAATATTTTGGCTTCACATTTTTATTTAAATTAATCATAAATATTATCTGCTTCGGTTTGGGCACCCGGGCAGTATCACAGCCCTCACACATATCAAATGAGATCTGTGTGGCGCATATGTATTTGGTGCCTCCTTGTACCAATATATATGTGTTAAAATAAATAAAATAATTCCTATTTGCTATGATGATACAGTTGCAAAATTCTACACGAAAACTTGATTGAATCTTATTTCTGAGTTTATAACATATTACATGTGAGATTGTAAACTGCTTAATGGACAGTTGATAAACAGATCTTCACTTAGATCCCTTCACTTTGGTTATTCCTCATTCAAGTCAATGTTGATTTTGCAGAAAGTGAACTTATATCTCGATTTGTGTCACAAACAGAAACACTACTATGAGATCCTTCAGACTGCGCTTTGCAAAATCGCTGTAGAGCTAGCTGATGTGTTTATTATGATAGATCGTTGAGTAGTAGTAGTAGTAGTAAAAAATCCTGTGTTACTATCCAGTGTTTTGTTATAATCGAATTTATCGGTCAAATATTATTGTGATTAGATATTAGTGCATTTCATTCTTATGTAATGTACATACGAGGCATTCCACTAACTTTTTATTTTAGCACACAGTGGCAAAACCATAGATTAATCATATCAAACGACCTTATTTGTGTACATGCTTTGTTTTGTTCTTTTACGCTTACATTTTCAGAATTCGTCGTGAAACTATTACTAAACTGTTTCTCTTTTTTGCTATGACTTTTATGTAAGGGAATTTATTGTCTCTGAATTTAGGTACAATTTAATGAGTCATCCATCGTCTATAAAATAGTACTTGTCATTAAATGTAATTCAGATGTAGATCAGTATCTTACATACTGAGAAGTGTTATTTCTCCTCCTCACTCTTTGTTAGTAATCTAAGTGTATTTTGAACATAATTTCTTATTATATCTAATTAGTGATCTGGCTGTTTGACTGACTATGTTTTAAGTAAAACATATAAGCGTAGTTGTCGTAGTAATAGTTAGCATATAATTAAAAATCCTTTTTTTCACTTCATTTTATCTTCAAACCAGTTTTATGTAAGAAGTTTTTGCACATTGTAGTTTTCTACTTAAAAAAGATTGAAGTTTAGTCGTGCCCAGTAAAACCTTTTGATGGTTTGAAATCAATTTTTGTCCAAATTACACTTTGGTGTATAAAATGACTATTCATTTTGACCATGTACTTAACTTGCTTAGGCTGTCAACTATGCAAAGCGATAATAGATTCAAACCTCATCATTCTAGCTTGGGCAGAAGGATAATATTACACATTGTTACTCTGAGAAACTTAACTTAAAACGGAGTACACAAATCCATATTTAGTTCCAAGTTTTTACTGTGATGATTAAAAATGTGCTTAGTAAAAACTTTGTTCGTTCTTTTTTTTTCTCAACACTGAAAATTGAGGGAAATTTATTATGAATATAGCGGTCTTCAGTAGGACAGCGGTTATCACTTCCTGGTTACCCACGCCATGGAAGGGTTCCTTTAGAGATACCTGAAAAGGAAATTTGTTTAGAAATGGTCTGAGTGATCTGAGAGTGAAACCGCAGGGCTCAAGGGACAGCTGTTTGAGGCCAGTCACACTCGACCATTTTCTGAGTAATTTCTATGTTTGCTCCGTACTTGTTGAAACCTTACCGCCGGAGACGGAAATTCACGGGATAGGGCGAGGTATGCACGTTTAGGGTCGCCCATTTCTAACCCCGCCGCTCTTTATGGGAAGACAGCATCACTATTATGCTGGTTGTCTGAAGGAAGCACCTAACTGCCGTCAGTCATCTGTACAGTTAGCAGTACGACTTCGCCCTCAAACCTTGGGTTTGTTGCTTTTAGTCTTACCGCTCTTCAACTGACCTACCTGGCTTGGTAGAACCTTGAGGAACGATTATTCCAGCCAGTATAGCTCGATTGCTTTATCACGATAAGCAAGCCCGATCACCACGTCAAAGTGGCAGCAACGGTCGGGAACCGTGATATTAAAATTACTTTATACCTTTCTTCCTGCGAAGTAGTTATTTTTCCCTGTATCATGTCCTTATATACCATCTTGTCTTCATATATTACCACCATTTAAGTAACTGCTTCGACTTATTTGGTGTTCATCTTGTTATGCTAAACAGATACGGTAACTTAGACCAATGAATATATGTGCTTCGTCCTATGTTGTATATAATTGACTGACTTTTCCCAACACTAGATAGATTTTTGACTTATTCCATACAATTTCGACTATCCGGTTATGTGTCTAGTACCCATTAGTTTATCAGTTTGTTTGTTGTCACAGATAGTCATAATCTATCTGTCCTATAATTTCATTAGGACTATTGGTTTTTTTATGGTCACCAATTGTTTGTTGCCAGAGTACTCTAATGCTATTCACAACAGACAAACTGAATTGTTTAGGAATCACCACTAATTAATAATCAAAACTATATTAATAATGATGATTTTTTTTGTTATTGCATTAAAATAGTTCATCCTTTAGATCCTAATCCTTCATATTCTTCCATTGGAGAATATACAATTCATCGTCAATCTTCTGATATAACCCCACCATCTGGTCTATTACCTTCAGTTGTCTATGAACAACACTCACTTGCAAATCTCAATACACATGTATGTGTTATTGTTGTTATTAACATACATACTTTTTATTGTTAACCTTTCATTATGCATTATTAATCATTTTTTGCTTAGGCTCACTCGCTTGTGTGTATGTGTGTAAGTATATTTTGATGAATTAATTGCCTATGGATCTTACTCATTACAAATATGATCTCTAATGGGTCATGTTTTGGATCATACTTATTGTTATTATTATTATCATCATCATGATAAGATCATCTTGACAACATAACAAATGCAAATGAGCAACGAAAATTCGCATAATTCAATTTTGCTGATTCATTGACGTGTCTATCGTTATTCTGTTTTTCTATTTTTTTCATGTACCTTCGTTATTTGGTTTTTTCCTCGTATCTTTATTAATTAGTGGTGCATTATTGCATTTCTTTACAGCTATAAGCGTGTAATTTATATGTGTACTTTGATATTATGTTATCAAGAGTTTTCATCTTATAAAAAATTCCTCCAGTACTTTTTTAAAGTACATTATTGTTAGGTTAGAAAAGGGTTATAGAGATTTCTCGGTTTACAATATACATCACAGAATGATTTAAGCCAAACACGACTGATAGAAATAAGGGAGGACTGAACAGTTGTTTTGTTTCAGTGTTAGACTTTTCAAGAATGGGAATCCAAGACCCTGCCAAGGTGTGAACGTGCTGTCCTTTGTTTTAATAGAAAGCGCTGAGCTGTTATCCAATTATATGGACAACCATCATTCATTAACATGAGTTATACCTGTCTCATATACTGTACATCGCCTGCACATGTAGCCTATAATTTGAATCATAATTTATTCAGCTGGAGTTATCTGATTTATATCTTTAGTTCTTTTTCTCGAGTGTGGAGGGTTAAGAATGAGAAGAAATATGTAGAGTATTATCTTAATTTACGCTATGTTTTTATGTGTATCCATAAAATGTAATACTTATTCTCTGGTTAACATTTAGTTTGAGGAAGCCTAAGTTTATACTACTTATCTAATGATTAGGGAACTATTCTTCTGTTGATCAACTTCAGAAAATATATTCTCACCTTTGCCATTTGACCATTCTTCAACTAATCTAATAATTCTAAAAATGATGTTAACGTTGCAATAAACGTAAACCATTCAGTAAATGGTACGTTTTGTGATAATATTTGAAATATATATAGATAGATTCTGTGAAGTGTTTTTATTATTCGTTTTGTAATTTGCCTGCGAAATGTTTGACTTAATTTGTTCTCTTTTAATTTCATTCATTTCAGAATACAACTTCAAATAATAATAATAGTAATAATAGTACTACTACTACTAATAATAACAACAATTATCAAAGTGATATGATGAGTTGTAGCCGTGAGGCACTGATAGCATTAGCAGGTATGTTTTACTTCGTATTTTAAATTATCTCGTCATCTTTCTTGTTTAAAGCCACATATTTGATATATTCTCTAGAATTTCTTCTATTTGTATTGTAGTGTCAATCATTATTTTAAGCCCATATATCTTATGCTAGCTTGCGGACATTCCATTCTACTCATTCTACTTGAGTCATATTTTGACCTTGTCAATTATTTGCTTATCAGTCTTGACTGTTTTTATATGAACGTATATGTGTGTACCCTTCTTATTCCATTAATCACATGTCTGTAGCTTTATTTTGTCTGACTATAAATATTGAGTAACGCTTGACTAAAATGGAGTTGGCTTCCCAGCCATCTTCCCTGCGTGTCATTTTGCTTTGCTATGTTTCATTCGCTTCATACACAAAGTATATGTATTCGCAAATCAATTCTCGTTATTCGACTTATTTAATTCCGTTATTGGATAACGCGATTTAAGTCGACGATTATATACGAGAATAGGCGATAACAAATATTCGTACGATCTAAATAGGAGTCAGATCCGTGGGCCACTAAAGTATCTCGGATTATTATTGTCGATTTCATGATCAACTTCATATTTTAATCTGATATCATATATTCCATTTTAGTTTGATGACAGTTAAGAGTTAAATATTAGTTGAATAAAAAGCAATGCAAACTATGATAGTTGATGTTAAGTTTAAGTGAACTAATATTTTGAGATTAATAAGTCCGTTACCATATAAATTATTCATTTTATTTCGTGAACTCTCATCGACCGTTTATGACATTGTTCGTATAGAACTACAGTAATCATGATAATAATATATCACCTTGAGATAGTGGGATGATTTGTAGTTGTCGAAGATGATTTAGATGAATTAGCGTTTTATGAGATAGGTGCTTTACTTGTGATGCGTTCATGATCTTTCTAGACTACATCATCAGGACGAACATTAAAAAGAATGTGAACTATGAAAACTTTTTTTGTCATTACATTTTTCGATTTGCATAAAATTGACTGAAATGATTTTACTATTTTTTTTAACCACTCCTGATCCTAAAAATTAATTTATTTTACCTTATGTAGTGAAATTCGTACAAACTGAAATTGACATTCTTATCTTTTGCACATTTCATTATTTTTTCAGTATACAAGTTCTATTGATCTCAAAAAGTATGTTGATATATTTTTATTATAGGATCTGGCGCAGATGAAATGAATTTCACAACTCGTTCATCTAATATAAGTTTAACACATTCCTCTACACCAACCTTATCTGCTAGTAATTCTACATCTCATGGCGGTGGTCGTGGAACAAGAGGTGGTCGCGTTGCTGGACACAAGCGTCGATCATCATCTGTTAATCCTTCCAATTCTCTTAATTTAGAATCAAATGGAAATTCCATCGAAGCTAACACTAGCGATATGACTTTGGGGCTGTCGAATGCTTGCCCATTATCCTCTAATACTGGTATGAGCTCAGAATGTTCATCTCTTTTCGGTGATTTTGACAGCAGTAGAAATTTCGGACATGGTCGTACGCCAAGTGTATGTGGTACTGACTCTGAAGAAACTATTGACCCAGATGAAACACCTGAGCAAAGAGCTGAAAGAGAACGTAGTCGTAGGCAGGCGAATAATGCACGAGAGCGGTAAGTATGCTATTTGTAGTTAAATATGTCAACGATACTGTTCATTGATTTCCTTGATTCAGACAGACTGCAAATTTAATTATAAATAGTCATAACTTAGTAGGTAACAGGACAGGTTTGCATCGTACCTAGTTACTGCGCTTTATATCACCACACTAAATGCTTATAAACAAAATAAAATTTAACGGAATAGAAATAACAGTATCAGTGATCATAAAGAAGACTAGACTTTGTAAACATAATTAAAAAATTGAATATCAGACAGTATCAAAATTCGATGTTTACTGGCAGACAGCAGACAGATTATTATTTTTATATTATTTTTGATACAATATGGAATTCTCGGCACAAAGTATTTCGATAAATTTCATTTTCTTATTTTTTGACCGGCAGTTAGGTGTTAACAGATCAGGAATGGACATCTGCATAATGTTCATTCTTTTCAATCCATATTGCCAGCCTCCACGATGTTTCCGATTGTACTTTTGTGTAACTTGTACAACGAAAGGTCGTAAACTTTTCATAAACGCACCTGAATAGGTTATGAGATTAATGAACATAATGATTTGTTAAAACAAACAAAAACAGATAACTTGTTGAAATATTTAGGTGTAAAGAACAGGTAGCCCCGATACTTAGGCAGGTCGCCTTGGTTATAGGGATGATGATTAATTTGTAAATACCAGTTAAAAACTCTACATGCCCTAGTACCATTCACAGTAGCAATCATTAACTTTGTGAACTGATCACCCCAAACTTTCTTCGTAACTGCTCCTCCTATGCTAGCTAGGAGTCTGCGAATGTGTTATACGCGGATGATGACACTTCACCACCTTCATAGACCACCTGGTCATTTCTTGTAAGTGATCGCTTAGTGGTTCCATCATACTTGAACATTGTTTAGATAACATCCGTGATTAAATACTGAGAACATACATATATTTTAACTTTCAAACATAATATTTTCAATCATAAATTAATATAAAAAAGATTTGCTACTAAGAGATATCACTCTTGGACAATATATATATTATTAGGTTATTTAATAATAGTGAAGTGTCAGCATTTTTCATGTCTTGATTCTTTTGATTGTTTTTTTCTTTGGAATGGAAATGTATTCCTAATAAATATTACAAGAAATTGCTTTGCTTACTTCAATTTTGTTATGAATTCCAGAGTTGTTCTTTTCGGACAATTTAATTTTTCACTGTTAGAATTGTGTAATGTCGTACACTTTTTGGGGAGGGGGTGATGCTTTTTTGCGTATTCCTTGTTTTGAATTAACTCCATGCAATCGCTTTTCTTTGCTACTGAAGTGGTTATTAATTCGGAACTGTTTAAAGAGGATTCGATGAGAAACCCATAGATGTAGGTTTCGTGCTACGTCGTGCTCATCAGCGAAGCGCACATGTAATGTTGGTGGGACTGATAC
The DNA here is from genome assembly GCA_944470425.2 of Schistosoma bovis. Taxonomy (NCBI): domain Eukaryota; kingdom Metazoa; phylum Platyhelminthes; class Trematoda; order Strigeidida; family Schistosomatidae; genus Schistosoma; species Schistosoma bovis. Next base: position 85,086,137 of record OX103953.1, read on the forward strand.
TGCCTGGCCGATTTAATCCCGTGTCACTCAGCTACACAGAGAAGTTACCATTGAGCTATTCGGGCAGCTACTGACCTTTAAAACTGAGCTGTTCCTATAGTTGATTAATTACTAAGTCGTGACCATTATCGTGTATGTCGAGTCCTGGCAATGAATTTGGATGGTATTGGATTTAATCCAACATGGAGCATCAATTCCCCCAAGATTACATGTACTCCTTGCTGATTGGTGTCAAATAACACGAAATTGAGGTCAAACACAGTTTCCTATCGATTACTTCCAACCATAACCTTACATCTCAAGTTAGTGCACTCGATATCAAGGCACTGAAATTAGTGACCACATAAATTGATCGGTAGAATTCAATCAACTCTAAAGAGGAATTGACACCCATGGCATTAATCACTAGTTGGTGATCAATCAATTGTAAAAATACGTGAAATACCATTTTGTCTGTCAGGTAAGGTGAAGACGCGTTTTAAAGTAAAGACAAATTTCACTTACTGTGATCGTATTTGGAAGTATCTAATCTTGTAAATCAGTTAAATCAAATCATTTCGTTAACTAGATTGTAGTGTTTTACGTATTTCACATTATGTTTACTTGTCCATTATATCCATAAATTGTACAACAACAAAAAAGATTACGAGTTCGTGAAATCAATGATGCTTTTAAAGAATTGGGTCAAATGATTAATTTGCACACGGGAAATGGTCAACCTCTGACAAAACTCATGATTCTTCAGCAAGCTGTAACAGTTATCACAGGTTTGGAACAACAAGTTAGAGGTTAGAAGAAAAAAAACATAGATATTTTTAAAAATCGTTTTTAAGTTCTGCTTGATGTTAGCATGTTGTCATAATCCTCAGTATTATGCATGTTTATATCTCTCCTTTTCTTTCATCTTAATCTCCTGGATCGTGATAATATTATCTGTTACATCATACTATCCATTACATATGTCAATCTGGTTAATCGCATTCCTGTGTGTTACACTTTATGTATGGTATGCTCTTTGTCTATCAAAGTATTCGAGTTCGTGACATCAATGATGCATTCAAAGAGCTTGGACGCATGTGCATGATGCATTTAAATAATGAACGACCACAAACCAAACTTACAATTTTACAACAAGCTGTTTCATTAATCACCAGTTTGGAACAACAAGTTCGTGGTAAGTAGTTTGTGTACTTCATGTGGTTACATTTCTTTCGTAAGATTTTATTGGGAAATTTATGAGTGTTTAGTTTCTCTGTTTTATTATTTACTTTATATGTAAGTCTAATAAATAATTACTAGAAGTCAGTTTTTAATTTTCACCATTGATGATAATAAGAGAACGATTGTGTATTCATTACTTAAACACGTTTTTCTTATGTGTATAGTCACTCCGCTACTATTGAAGTCCAGTTTAAAAAAAAGAAAACACTTTCTGATTCTAAATATAATGCTTTCGATTCGTGTGTGAGTATTCTATTTCGTGCTTTTTCCATAATCTCTTTGATTTTTGCTGGTTAACTGTGTTTATCAATACTTTATGCTATGGAAATAACATATTGACCATTTTTAGGGAGGTGTGTATGTATGAACATACGGCTACTTGGATTTTATTCTGCTTTTTTAGTCAGTGGTTTTGAGACGCTAAGTGATATGGTGAGTCGAATTTGGACACAATGGCCTAGATGAGTTTTCTGTTTATCTTTTTCTAGATCTTGAGTTCCATCATTTCCTCATACATATTCTCTGTGTAAGGGATTCTTCCTAGTTGTAATTGCTGTTACATTATTTTGATTATTTTTTCTATTCGTCTTGATAATTTCATTTGACTGTGCAGATGTGGTAGGAGAATTTTGTCCAATGCATATTAGTGCCATCCTCTTTATTGATTATGATTGACTGACTGGTAAAAAAAAAGAATTCAAATTAAATAAATCTATATTGGTGAAAGCTACCCAAATAAGTTGGTTATATATAAAGTGTATTCTAGTTGAGCTATTTTCGTCAATGTGTAAGCGTTGAGCAACATTTATTTCATTTGTTGATTTAGGTGTTGTTGTTTTTTTCATTTTTTTAGAAATAACCGTTTTTCTTTATTTTACTTCTCAGTGGATTGATTTACTACATAAAAATTTTGTCATCAATCTATGGTGTATAAACGTTACATTTTTCTTAAGTGATAATACATCTTTCTTATTATTTTAAGTAATAATCCTTATTGTGATGAATAATAGGATAATAGTTATAAACCACTCGAATTCTGAACATACAGATCATACATTCAAACCTCGTGTCATCCACTTAATTGTTTTGGCAGCCAAATTAGTATCACTAGCCCGTCATATTGATAAACCTAGAGAGAAAGAGAGTTGTTGAATGTGTTACGGCTTGTTTTATGTTCTAGACATTCAATTATAAGGTGATAAATATTCATTTTGGAATTCTTTTTCTATAACTTACTAGTGCTGGCCTTAAATCTGGTCATTTATAGAATTAATTATTTAGATATATAACTGTAGAACCTAAAGATAATTTATTGAATGTTCGTTCATATATCAATGTGTTGGATCGTTTACTACTTAAGTATTTTATCTCAAAAATTAGTGAGACTATGACTTATAGACGACCTTTGAGCGAAGCTAAAGTGTGACCTTGAAATACCCACATACTAACCAGGACTAAATGAAGGTTATAACGAAGTGTGGTGAATTGGAATTATGATTTACGGGTGATGATTAGGGTTAGGAACTTAATTTAGGGTTTTCATCATGAACTGATATCAGATAAAATGCCAAAACACTTTAATCATATGAACAAATGAATTTCGCGCCAAAATCCATGACCACTTATCTTATATCTGATTGGTTTGTTCACAAATTATAATCTCGCCCAAAAAAATCATGATCCTTATTGTAGTATCAAATTAATTTTATACAAGTACTTCCAAAATGGGATTGATAATAAAACAGTAATAGTATTAATATTATTATTTATTTATTTATTTATTTGAACACATAAATATTGGTACAAGGGGGCAGTAGATATATATACTCCACACAAAACAATGAGAATTCGAAGAGAAAAAAGAAGGTAAGGAGCGTAAAAGAATAAGAAAAAGAACAATAACGACCAGATTAGTGTATGGTAGTGAAATAACAATAATAATAATAATGGGGGAAACGGAAAGGTCCAACCAGAAAGAAAGTAAAATAAGGTTACATCAGGATCGCCATTGGCTTCTATTCTGAGCCATATCTGATAACGTCTCTAGCCACTGTGTTGCACCATCTCTCGGACCCCAACCAGGGAGTCGTGAAGGACCAACAGAAGCTAGCACTTTGCAGCTTTCTTTCATGCCACGACACCATGTCATATACTGACCACCTCTCCGCTTTTTACAACCAGTCCCAGAGTCGGCAAATAATGCACGACGTGGAATTCTCTTGGATGACATTCGTAGAACATGTCCAAGCCACCGAAGTCGGTGTTTCAAGATGGTAACACCAATTGAATTATCATCTCTGTGCCCGAACACACGATGCCGAACCTCTGCATTACTGACATGGTGTTGCCACTGGATGTCAGCAATCCTTCGGAGACAACGAACACAGAGAGTTGTCTAACATCCTGAACTTGGAGAGGTCAGCAGTTCACAAGCTTAGAGCAGAAATGCTCTCATCGACGCGTTGTATTACTAGTAGTGTAGTGAAGGAGAACACAGGTGAGGACAACCGAATTATATTTAGCATAAAAATTACAGTTACTTGGTAAAATAGAAAAACCATACTATAATACTTAACTTGCAAAATGTTCGATAATTGTCTCTAACTTCATTATTCTTACATTTCCATACTAATTGCTTTCTATTCCCGTTCTTCCTTTCTTGATCTTCCCCATCTTCTGCCGCCAGACATTACATTCCTGACTCGTGTCATATACTACTACTTATATCAATATAAGTAGCACGCACCACAGTAGTAGTAATGTGTTTGTTTATTTTAGTGATTTGTTCTATGATTTCATTATTTCATGATATCACTAAAAATCGTTAAATTCATTCACATATATTATCATAATTCATTATCTCTTTTTTTTCGTTTTTGCATGTGTCAAATAATTTTTTGTTTGTTTATTGTTATCTTAACTTTTTTTGGTTGTTGTTGTTGTTTGTATATTTTATCGAATTTCCTTTCCTTGATTAACTTTATTTCATTGTATTCTAATATTTGAATAAATTAGACACAGTTATTAAAATAAATAGTATATCAATAATAAATCCCAAGGATTAGAAAAATTAGATTATCTGACGTTTCTTAACTTAGTGTAAACTACTTCTTCAAATTCAGTCAGTCAGTCAGCTACAACGTAGGACCAGGCACATATGTGCATCGGTTCAGGTTGCCATACCGCATCAGCACAACAAGATGAAGAATAAAATATTAATATTAGAACAAAGTATATAAGTGAACAATATTATTTCTAATTAGTTCTTCCATTTTTAATCTAATATACAGTAATGCCTATACGCATATATTATAAAATATTAAACCCAGTTAAGGGTGTTAATAAGCCAATTATAACAAAAAAAATGTAGATTACATAACTTCATATAATCATCGGCGTCTGCTGGGATCACCGGGTAAGTAATAGTGAGGTTTGACGCAGGATATTAGGGAAGGATGGTAAGTCAGTTGATGAGGTTGTGAATCTTCATCGACTGAGATGGTTGGGCCACGCGTTACGTATGCCTGAACACCGATTACCAAGACGTGCAATGCTAACAGGTGTTAGAGATGGTTGGAAGAGAATTAGGGGCGGCCAAACCAAAACGTGGCATCAGTGCTTGAAGTCACTAACTTCTAGTCTCAGCCATATTGATAGATGCAGACTACTTGGTTGAGGTCCGCGTGACTATCATAACCAATGGTTGGAGACTCTTGGTGAAATGGCTCAGGATCAATCACAATGGCGTCGGTGTATACACTCTGTCTTCTCTTAAACTAAGAGATTAAAATCACTTCATATCTTTCTTTCTACGAACTAATTCTTTGTTCCTGTACTATATCCTTATTACAATCTTTCTTTTATATATTACCACCTCTGAATTAAATACTTTTATGAATCCGGTGTCCATCCTGTTGTGTTAATGATGTATGGCAACTTGGACCGATGTATATATATATGCGTGGTCCTACGTTGTAGCTGACTGACTAATATAATCATAAAAAAAGTACAAATTGATTGTAAGATAGACATCTGATCTATTATTACTGATGTGAATAAGACGAAATACGCGCCCTGGATTACATTGCTAACCACCATCCATCTCTACTTTATAAAAATAATAACAACTAGAATTGTTATTTTAATATAAGTAGTATGTTGAAACTTGACTAAATAGATACCGAAATATTAATCACTAGAAATTATAGAGTAAAGAAGACTAATGAACACTGCTGATACACCTCTTTTCTTACTATCAGTTTTTACATTTTACTTATTCATTTTAGGTATGTAATCTATTTCATTGTTCCTAATAACTGACTTGCTTGGCTTTGTGCTTTTTAATATCCTCATTTAAATATATCCTGTATGATAGAATGAAGTCTGATAACTATCTAATCGGAAGCAATATTGCTCATTTATATATGTTTTAAACAATTTTTATAGTAATAATATTAATAATAAGAATGATTATTTTAAAAGTTAAACTGCTCATCTCTTTTTTATTTTACTTTTGTGAATTCTTTACTAGAACGTAATTTAAATCCTAAACAAGCTTGTTTAAAACGTCGTGAAGAGGAAAAAAGTGGCGAAGCACCACATTTCAGTGGTAGCACTGGAGGTGGCTGTGGTAGCAGCAGTAGTAGTAGTAATAATACACATATCAATTCAATTGGAAGCGCCATAAATCGTTTGTGTAATACTAATTCAGTGAATTATTCTACTCCTGTTGTAACATCGTCATCACAAAATCCATCAAGTCATATATTGGATTATGATCCACGTCTATCTCATATTACACATGGAACTGGTATGTATATAGTCTATTATTCATATGTTAGTTGAAAATTTCTTCGTAGTTTGTGTTAAACGGAGTAATTAATTTTCTAAAAATTTTCACTCCGATTCTTATATTAACTATCATTGACATTCTTAGTGCCTACTTTCACAAGTTTCAAAATTTCATGTTACATCACGGTTTACTTCTTACTTACGCCTGTTACTCCTCTTGGAGGAGCATAGGTCGCTCACTATCATCCTCTATCCAGCACTGTCCTAGGAAATCTTTTCCAGTTGCTATTCATCCTTTTCATGTCTGTTTCCAATTCTCAACTCTGTGTTCTTTGGCCTTTCTCTTTTCCGTTCCCCTTCAGGATTCCAAGTTAGGGCTTGTCTCGTGATGCAATTTGATGATTTCCGAAATGTATGTCCTACCCATTTCTATCGTCTTTTCCTAATGTCTTCTTCAGTTGGAAGCTGATTTGTTCCCTCCCACAGTAGGTTGTTGCTGATGGTACCCGGTCAACGGACATTGAGTATCACGTAGACAATTGTTTATCAATACTTGTACCTTTTTGGTGAAGGTTGTGGTAGTTCTCTGCGTCTCAACCCCGTACAGTAGAACTGTCTTGACGTTCGTATTGAAGATTCTCATTTTGATATTTGTTGACAGTTGTTTTTAGTTCCATATTTTCTTCAATTGTAGGAATGCTGCCTTTACATCTGTATCAGATCCTCCTTGTTCATCGGTGATGCTGTTCAGGTATGGAAAAGTTTCCACCTCTTCCAGAGTTTCTCCATCAAGTATGACAGTGTTGGTGTTCTGTGTGCTATATTTGAGGATGTTGGTTTATCCTTTGTGCGTGTTGAGGCTTGCTGTTACACTGTTGTTACACTTTTTGTCTTGACGTGCATTTGTTGATGTGTATGGGATAGAAGAGCTTGATGATCTGCGAAGTCCAAATCGTCTAGTTGCATCGAAGTTGTCTATTGTATTCCATGTTTTCCACCAGATGTGGAGGTCTTCATAATCGAGTCAGCCACCAGAAGGTAGAGAAAGGGGGAGATAGATAACGTTTTCTGTCTCCGTTCCTCACTCGAAATGCGTCTGTGAGCTATCCTCCATGCACGACTTTGCACTGTAGTCCGTCATGTGAATTCCGTATGATGTTGACGATTTTCTCATATAAGCCATAATATGGAAGAAGTTTCCATAATGTTCTTCTATCCACACTGGCAAAACACCTCATAGTGGAGGAAGCTCGACTATAGTGAGTAATTCCATTCAATTGATTGTTCAACAGTGATCCGTAGTGTTGCGGTTTGGTCTGTGCCCGACCGATCCTAACGAGATCTAACCTATTGATCCCGAAGTTGGGCATCTACTGAGTCTTTTATTCGGTTTAGCAACAGTATGTCGAAAATTTTTCCTGGTACTACAGCGGTGTGATGTTTCTATAGTTCTCACATTTGCTCGGATCTACTTTCTTTGGTATCCTGATGAGGTGTCCTTTCCAGTTTGTGGGCAACTTGTTCCTCCTCCCCAATCTTCTTAAATAGAACGTGAAGCGTGTTTGCAATTACTCCAATTTCTGACTTCAGTTTTTATGTTGTGTGGTCCTATTGGTCTCCCACTTTTGATTTAAAATCAAAATGTTGTTATAAATACATAGGTGGTTAAAAATGGATATGTATATCATGGTATTGTGGAGGTTTTAATAAAGTTAATAAGCTCGTAAAAAAAAGTGAAGACTGGGAATAATAAAGAATCATGTAAGTTGAAATCAGTTAATTAGAATTAAAATTATAAAGTCAAGAGAAATGAAAGTGACTTAATTAAACTTGAGAAAGATTTGAAACAAACAAAAAAATGCTGCAATAAAACGAATGTATTATTATCAGGGTAAAGAAAGGTTTTCGGAGCGAGAAAAGTAGTTGCCATAGACATAGAGTTCATCGTTTGTGTGTGGGCTGTGATACTGCTCGGGTGCCCAAACCGAAGCAGGTGGTTATCTTAGGGGGCCACTCCCCGAGCCTTTGACCTAAAGGTCTAACCCACAAGGCAGTGGAGCATCGTAAGGAGATGCAGTCCCATGGTAGCCGGTGACCAAAGATTGGTTCATACGCCATTTGTTCCCTCAGGATACTGGAGCCCATGTGCACCATTGGTTTGGAATCCGGTTAAAGAGACGGACATTCGCTTTTCGTCTTCTCATTTTCGTAAACAACACCCCCGCCACGAGAAGGCAATGAGTAGGACTTCCCTGGCAGAGGCTATATACGCGTGGCCGTGTGAGAGTATTTCGAGAGGGAGAGCGGACTCACCCCACTCTCGGCCGTACCAGGGCATTCGGTGGCAAAGTATGTGTCAGAGGTGGGATATATATTGGCGCTCTCTTGTACCAATATTCATGTGTCCAAATAAATAAATAAATAAATAAAGGTTTATTAATGTTGCTTATTAAACACATAAATCTGGTTTCAGACGTTAAATCTTTATAATCTTAGCAAATTAGAGAAAATCGGTATTCTGTTGTTTATTGGTCATATTCAGTGTATTCAATTTCTATTCAATTGAATAACTAAATGGTTTACAACATTTTTAAAAATACATTTTAGCTGTCTATGGCGAAAATTTGCCAATAGTTAATAGTCGTAATGATTATGCATCATCGAGTACTGGATCTGCTGGAGATGTTTGTACTCCTGGTTATTTACATTCTGAAGTTCAACAATGCCCATCGGAACCGTATACCCATATTACATCACAACAACAACAACCACATCATTTGTCGATAGTTAATAATAGTTTCACAAAAAATGCTACTAATAATAAATCTTCAGATAATTGGCATTCTGGTTCCATAATACAATCAGTTCAATCCACACATTCATTAAATAATAATTCACAAAGATTTGGAACTATTGGTATGACAAGTCATAATTCAGGTGAAGAATACGATGATGATGAAGATGAGGATGATGAAGACGATGTTGAAAGTAGTGAAGATGAAACTAAACCTTCAATAGTACGTTCTATTTTAAAACCTGATATAGACAATGATAACAGGCATTCTTCTGTTCATCATTCATCTACTTCTATCCACCCTGATAATAACAATAATAGTAACAGTGGAAGTTGAATCTTTTCTCTTTTTATCTCTTCTTTTTTCTCAGATGTTTTAAATTTTCACAAAATCATCTCTATTATTATTGTTATGAATTACTACTTATTTGACTAGTCCAGTTATATTTGTGCATTTATATTGTTTAAATTGCATTTTCATGCTTATTGTGAGGTTCTTTTTTTTAAATATTATGCATTTATGCTAGTTTATTTTAAGGTTTATTATTTCCACTGTTATAATTACCATTATTATAGAAATTAAGTAATCATATACATTATAAAACATTACAAAAAGTTTAAGATCCAAGTATGCTTATTTTTGTGCTTAGTATTGATTAATTTTATAAAACATATACACAATATTGTTATAAAGTGACATATTAATCTGTAATAATGACAATTATGGTTATTTCTACCCTTATCCATCTATCTATCTATCCATCGTCAAGTTACTTGTTCTTTCAGTATCCAATATTCCTTCGTGAAAACGTTTATATTTTTTGTCTTATGCATTTATTGTTTAATTCTCCTCCTCCTCCTCCGGTTGATTTAATCTTTGTTTGATTCAGGTTACTTCTGGGATTTGTACACAATCAGTTACCTGTTTCAAAATCTATAAGTGTATCTATGTTTGTTGGTCTTTTATTACTATTATAGTTGTGTTTATTCACCAAGTTTATGTATTGTATTGTTTCTAAATTTAATTGTTCTAGAGTATGTTCTTGAAATTAAAAAAAAAGAATAATGTTTTGAGAAATTAGTAGTTTTTCCATCTCGCTAAAGATGTCAGTAGATCTTAGATAATTAGAGACAGTTCATTTCCTATGTTGTGTTATTAGGTTGTCTTTAATTTTGTTTGTGGTTGACTTGTCTATAGGAATGAATCACGATAAGACAACTATTGAGAACTTATTGCTCTGATCTGTAGCATAGAATGTATACGAATTAGCACTCGTCCTGTGTACATAATGTATCTGCATACAAAATTACTGGGAGAGTGTGACGATTATGTTTGTCATGAAATTAACTCTGGATTTCACGTCCGATGTCAAAACTCTTTACGACTTTTAAGATATGGTTTTTAATGAATATTATTTCTACTTGTTTCATGTTTGGCCACCCTCGTTGGATCCGTACTTTCAATAAAAGTGGGATCTTATCAAGTAGGTCTGAACGTGTGTCTGTGTTCTAGAACCTGACGTAGTGTAAATATCTGGTCTATACAACCACGTCCAGGTCGAAAACCAGCCTGATTTTCTCTAGTCTGCTCTTCACGAGCTTTGATTAGGCGTCGAAGAATTATTGAAGCTAATATTTTAGACACTATATTTGTCAAACTGATTCCTCTGTGATTGTTACAAGAGGATTTTTAACCTTCCTTATAGACTGGCACAATCAGTGATTGAGATCAATCAGATGGGATTACGTTCAGTTCCCAAATTCTACCTAAGACCTCAGTCAATCTCACTGCTAATACTGAACCACCATCCTTAAAAATCTCAGGAGTAAACCTGTCAGGGCCTGCTGCTCTCCCTCGTTTCAGATTTCCTATGGCTTTTTCAACTTCGTAAAGAGACGGAGGACCCACATTAACTTGCCATTCAGGTTGACTGGAGATCGTGAGAAACCGAAATGTGGCTGAAGGCCAGTTGAACTGATCTCTAAATTGTTCTGCCCATCGATCTAATCTCCTGGATTGAGAATGAATAATATGTCCATCTCTCTCTGAGATTGTTTCGCTAACAGTCGGGTTCCTAATTCCGGTTTCCTTAACGAGTCTAAACAGTCGTCTGCTATTACCTATTGCCGCTGCCTTCTCCATCTCTCGTGCTTTCGCTACCCACCACTGTTCACGATAACTGCGTAGACTTCTTGTCAGCTTGCGCTTAAGCTGACTCCGCTCTTCATTATGTTCAGAGCCAGGTGGAATGAGTTTCCGAGCATCTATCAGTGCGATAGATGCTGCTGAGATCCAGTGTTTCTTCCTAACCTTGTGGTTTACCTTACTAGCAGATATCACTGCTGTTTCCACAGCTTTTCGGATATTATTCCATGTTGCCTCGGGGTGGGCATCACCTACATGGCTGCCTGGCTGTTTTTCTAGTTGCTCATGAAATATACTCTTAGCTTGACTATCATTAAGTAGGCCCCTAAGGAGTTTCCTTGCAGCGTCTTTCCTACGTCCAGTAAGACCCAGACAGATACGCGCTCGTACTAGAGCATGATTTGAATCTAAGCATGTGCTCCAGAATGAGCGACAGTCTTCTATCGAACCCCTCCATCGGTGGCTGATAGCGATGTGATCTATTTGGGTCCAACGTTGGGACGAATTAGGGGGTCGCCATGTTAAAATATGTTTTTCCTTATGCTTGAAGTTAGTATTTGCAAGGAACAGGCAGTTATCTGAGCATAGATGCAACAGACGGTCGCCATTATCTGTTCTTTGAGCCACGACACCATAGGATCCACCTAGGTGTCTTTCCTTATCGCTTAGTTTACCTACTTGAGCATTAAAGTCACCGGCCACTATTACTACATCCGAGCGCCTAGCTTTTCGGAGAAGGTCGGAGAGCTTTCTGTAAAACTCATCTTTTACATCATCTGAGCTGCAGTCAGTGGGAGAATAGGCAGAGACGACGAAGAGGCAACGACGAGTGTCCCTATCTTTCCGGATTCTTACTGTTCCGTTCAGTCGGACAGCGCACAAACGACTGTTTACTGGGATCCACTCTAAGAGAGCTAGTTCTGCCCTAGGACTCAATGCTATACCTACGCCGGCGAGGCCACGGGAAGCAGAATCAGGGCTTCCAGATACACGAAGCGTAAATCGAGTCGGTTCTTTATTTTGGCATGGTGAGGTCAAATGAATGACGCTACTCGGATCCTGTATGCGCGTTTCGGAGACGCAGCACACATCGATGGCGCGAGATTCTAAAGTCCTAGCTAAGGAAGCCTGCTGTCCTATTTGGCACAGTGTTCGTACGTTAAAAGCTCCTACGTGTAGTTTAGAGCGTGGTTTCAGGAGACCAGGAATGGCGTTCCACGTACTCGAATCGTTTGCCCTAGCGGTGCGAGGTGATAAAGAGACGTGAGGAGGGTTAGTCATGGAGATAAGAGAGGTATTAGGAGGTGTAGGAAGGATTTGAATGTGACCAACTTGGTCTCGTGTGCTGTTACGGGTATGAGGGCTGATGTCACTTCCCGGCTGCCCACACCGTGGAAGGGTATTTCTTGAGGAACCTGAAAAGGAAATTGGATTAGTGTTGGTCTTGACGACCTGGGAGCGTGACCGCAGAGCCCAAGGGACAACTGCTTGAGGCCGGTCGCGCACGGCCTTTTTGTGGAAGGTTTTTGACGTGTTAGCCCCGTTCTTCAAAGGGCCTTACCGCCGGAGACGGAAACCCGTGAGGTAAGGTGAGGTGTGCATTTTTAGGGCCGACCTTTTCTAACCCCACCCCTCCTTGTGGGAAGGAAGGATCGCTGCAGATGCTGGTCGTCAGAGGGAAACACCTTACTGTTGTCACACCACTCTACAGTCAGCAGTACGACTTCGCCCTCAGACTTTGAGTTGGTGCTTTTAGTCTTACCGTCCTCTGTCCGATGTGCCTGGCATGGTAGAACCTACAGGAACATATGTTCCAGCCAATATAGCTCGGTTGGATCATCACAATAGGCAATTGTGACCATTAAGTCAAAGTACCAGCTATGGTTGATATTAAGTTACTTAGAATTGTAAATGAATGAGCTGTTACTTTCTCGTGGTGATATTATCTATTTTAAATGATTTTCGTTTAAACCTAAGCTTCTTTATATATTTATATTTATAGTATTTTATGAACTAATCACTTCTTTGTACTTGACGACACGCTCATTACGAGTTTCAAATATAATGCGTTCATTTGTGTTCATTTAGTTCTAATTGCTGTACATTATAATGTGTTGGGGATTCGCAGTTAACAAATGAATTCTAATACATCCAATCATTATAGGTCATCAAACAGATATTTAAGGCCAACGAAATGTCACTGAGCCCTAACCAAAACATCCGGCAGTCGAGTCACTGAGTGTCGACTAGTTCACCAATCTCCGTGAAGGTCTATGACAGCCAACAAGCATAAAATAATTGCACGCCTTGGAGTGGCTCATGTAGTAGTGGTCTCACTCTATTCCTTATACCTACTCCTATCAATATATGTCTGTAATTACATTGCTTGTATTGTACGGTCACCATAGAAGCTATAGCAGGTCAAGTACTAATTGCAAGGTATGACTTCGACTTCAGCCGGACGGTCACACCATTCCCGTCTAATTCGAGTAGGTCATCATTCATTTGACACAGATCACCTACGCCAGTGGTCTACAGATACATGGCAGGTAAGCAAAGGAAGGGATATTAGATGGATTGATATAAGGGATCCGGGTTATTCATACAACAAGGCATGAATTAACTGGGAGAATTTAATTAATGTCATATACTCTTTCAGATGCTATATTCTAATATGAGTGTAAAGTTGTGTAGATTTTATATGTCCGTACCAGTCACTGTAGTTTATTACTGTGTCTAACGTGGAGATTAATGTATCAGAATAGTTACACAGTGGTTTACTCAGTAAAGTAAGTAACGGCACCCAAGACTATGGTACACTGGAGTTCGAGTATAGCTGAATGGTGTAGGAGTTTATGGGCGCTGAGACAAACATCAACTAAGCTCGATGCAAATATACCCATCACTATGTACACAGCACTAGTGATATCCGGAACTGCAAACGTAGTTCATAAGGGGACGCAGAGATATTCAAAAGAGTCCAGAGCACAGTTGACTGCAGACCCTGTGTTAGGTCCCGATAAACATGATGAATGGTAACTTTGGGATCATTTTATGGACTAATACTAAACGTATATATTTATCGTATAATTGTTAAGTAACTAAACTATTCATATTCATGTCCCTCCTATTATGAGCTTTATTTTGACCTATGAACTATTATTATACGTTTTATCATTCTTGAATTATACCCTGTCTATTAGTCACTGCTTCACACATTCACAGCCACATTTGGCCAAATTTTGTAAAATGTTGTTTTCTATTTTATGGTACGATGTGGTCTGTCTGGTTGGTATATAAACTCAGTATGTTTGAAATATGAGAATTCATATTGCAGAGGCTGAGACTAGTGTTCTGGACTTAACTGGCTGGGCTAGGCGGAAAGCAGGACCAATCAGGACTCTAGACTGCTCGCACTTGTTTTACGCGTTCTTGGTCTGATCGGTAATTCGATGCTTCTGGTTGGCGGTTTTGTGCTATAACACTCTGGAATTTTGAGGTTAACCACAGGCAGTATGACTTGAAAAGTTGTACTTCCTAAAGGTGTTTCATCTAATTATAATTATTAATATACTAGGAAACGACACTGAAGTTAATGCTTCATAGTTATTTATTTCAACTATAAGTAAATAAATAATATATATTCTCAGATAACGATTTGTTACATGAATATTGCAGGTTTTAAGGAAAGGTCAAATTGTTACGAATGCAACAGGTTTTAAGTTGGTGTGTTATAGTTGTAGAAACAGGGGATAAGTTTTCGCAAATTAGAATACTGATATTACTAGAACTCTAATGTTCAATACGATAGGACACCTTAACTTGTGATATTTCAACAGGTAAAACTCCCCCCCCCTTGTACCTAATGATATGAGACGAAACATTTTTGAGAAATTACACAGCATATCTCATTTAGGTATAAAAGCCACTGTAAAGCTTATAACAGATTGGTTTCTATGGCCAAACATAAACAATGATTTACGAAAATGGACACATCATATCTCCTACAGGAATTCTTCCCTCCGCTAGCGCTAGGTTCGACCACATTCAGATCGACATCGTTGGACCGTTACCGATTTCTAATGGTTACACGCACATACTACTAATAATAATAATAATAACAATAATAATAATATATTTCTGCATGAGCAGGTACACACCATTTTTACAGGCATGATCTATAAATTACAACATTTGTTGGCGCACAGCATGCTCCCCGACTTATTAAGCTTATAGTTGTTATAAATTAGACTCGTAGAGCGCTTGCTGTAAACCACGATCTTGAGGAGACGCGTACGTCGAGTTTGTTCCAGACGCCAGAAGTTCCACAGCTGTGCCCTCAGAGCTAGATTCTATAAAAAAAGAGAAGGAGAAACAGAAGAGCAGCAAAGTACTTGGATATGAACGCCAAACGTTGCTTAACATTGTGTAGTAGAACAGACAGAGGTATAATAAGTTAGATTAAATTCATATGATCTCTTGTTAGGGTGAAATGAAGTCAGAGGCTCCATATAAGAGAATGTAGTTATAAAGAACAGTGAGTTGGGATGTTTAACAAGTTGGAGTAAGCTCATATGAAGGAAGGTAAGTCAAGGTTGGTACAAGGAAAGCGGTTTATCAGAAGGCAGTGTGCATGTACATAGATTTACGAGATGGCCCATAGCCGTCCCGTTAAAAAACAAGTCGGCATCAACAGTGGCGAAGAAACTAGTGAAACACTGGATTACAAACTTCGGTGTCCCTACAACAATTACGACTGACCGTGAAGCTCAGTTTGAAAGCAAATCATTTCATCAACTTACAAATACTTTCGGTATTAAGAGGATTTGAACCACTGCTTATCATCCGACTGCCAATGGGATGATAGAAAGGGAAAGGACAGTAAAACCGTTACAGTGGAAAGAGCAGGTAAAAATGATACTGTTCGCATCGATAGGGTAAAGCCAGCGTTTTTAGAGTACACTGAAAAACAGACAACGATAAAACCGTCTAAACCTACAACAGAGCAAGCACGATACGAACTACCTGCCACAAACAATACATCACATCAAAGTCCAGCAGCAACAGAAACTACAACAAGATCAGGAAGAAGAGTACACTGGCCAGATATGTATGTAGCAACCACCACATTTATCTAGACCAAGTCCTGAGATTGCTCTTATAACACAAAAATCCTTCTTTGTTTTCATTACTATTTTTTTATTGGCCTCACGGATCTTCATTATACTTACATTTTAACTCGATGCAGTTCGTTGATGTTAAATATACGTTTATACATACATGATATAAAACGTTTCAACACACAAGCTATTAGTGCAACTTGACACTTACTCATCATATTGAGTTGTATATTTATTTTAAAAACAATTCCGTTTTTTGTCTCTTTATCGAACATGGATGTGAACAAATATATTGTTTTTGTAAATAAAAACACCAATGTTGTGGATGGGAGCTTATGATGTAAGCCCATTAAACTACTGTATTATTTGTCTACTCACTGTAATTCAGACACTTAATTCACTATGTTAATTTCTGTGTATGTACGATTGAGCGCGTGTCTGCACATCAACCCCAATATATTCTCCTATTGGTTGTAACATACAGACAATCAATAATTTATTCACACTTGATTATGACTCATAAATATGTATGGATTTTTGACACTCACATACACACTCTTGGTTTCACTGTATGCTTGCTTGCTTTACGCCTGCGGATTTTATTAATCTTTAACAATGAAATATCTCTACAACTGGTGTTCAGGCTTCTGAATAATCTCGAGTAAATCCATAACTCTACTAGGATATTTAGCCAGCGTTAAATACTCAGTTAACGGGATGTCATTTATTGGAGTCAGATATAGGGGAAATTTGCCTCTACAAGTCTGTCTTTTTCATGAGAACCATATTAAATGCGACATTAATTTGACGCTTCCTAGTTCTGATAATCGTTGCCACATAGTCATGAAGTTTCCAGGCTAACTGCAACAACCTCTATATTATAACCCGTCATATTCTTAACTCTAGTTTCAAAAATCGTGTCTCAACTTTTAAAACCTCTTTGGTCGTTTATTTATTATATTCCTCGTAAGCTTACATGAAGTTGTAGGGACCTAAAATTATTTAGGATATTCTAAGTTCCCTGTTGTCGGCCATGCTAAGCAGCACCCATAGGGTTGGTGAGTTTGCAGTGGTATCGGTCCCTAATTACACGGTCTTCGAGACTGTGTAACAGCATAGGTTGGTTGGTTAAGAGTTGACCTCAAACAACTAAGCATATGCCAAAGCAGTACAGGTCAAGTATTCATTCACTTCCTTATTTTGGATAGGCGTTATATTTTTTATTATCTTATATTGAATGTTGAGAGGCCTTGTTTGTCTGAACAAATAATCCCACGCTCCACTGTGACTGCGCGAAGATCGAAATAAGGAACTATTTACTATTTGCCTGGTTTCTTCTATCAATAGCACGAGGGTTACCTTAAGGCACGAAAACTGAACATATACTCACTGAGAAGATTCACTTTCAACATTTAACACTGAGAGGAGGTCAACAGTGGTGAACGCGGGAACACTTAATTAGATCAATCAGATGGCATGGTTGCAGGCGTGGCTATCATTGCGTACTTTATCTCTTATTCATATTAAATAGATATTATTCTATCTTCGGCCTAAATGTGTTCTTCGGAAATATCCAACCTTATATTGCTGATTCTTACGATACAACGAGTCAGTGTAGAGAACGATATGATCAGGGTCACGGACGCTAATTAAAGGGACAGTGGTATTTTTCCTCGTTGAGTAAATTCTATTGTTTTGATCGTCATTACGCATCAAGACTACTGTTTTCACTTTAATTGAATTTACTTCAGTTAAAGTATTCGATTACAGTATCGTTTCTGCTTCCAAATTAGTTTGTCGTCGGTGTTTCAAAAAGGTCAGTGATTTTGTACTTGTTGTGATTATCCTTGCTTTTGTGTAATTATTGCTCAAAAGCATTCTTGGTCTAAATCAAAGTACTTTAGTTAAGGTTTGAAATCTTGCTAACGTTTGTCTTGTAGTACCCTTTTACTAGTTGACTGACACTGTGTTCATACTGTGATCATATTGTGTTTTACATTTTAATCTGACTAAAATGGTTGGTAGTACTTACAAATGTGAACAACCAAACCATTTGTTCTCTGTGGAGGAAGGAATGCAGTGTAGCAGTGACAGAAACTTGGTTAGTACATGACTTAGACATTACACCAGAATTATTCGGATACCATTATCTCAGGAGTGATAGACACAGATGTAGAAAATGAGGTGGCGTCCTGTTATATATAGCCAATAATATAAATATCCGCTCCTATGCTAGTGAATTCCATGATAGCGGTACTTGTGAAATCATTAGCTGTAAATTGGCTATCGGGTGTAGTAATATTAGTACTGCTCTAATAATAGACCTAATCCTAAATTTGTAGATTCGTCATGATATAACTGCCTAATCTATAAGATCTTACGTGAGTCCACCATGACTACGCCAACTCACTGTATCGTATTAAGTTGGTTAGAGAAGGAACAATATATTTAATATGAATAGAGACCACGCCTGCATGGCCGAGCCATGCCACTCGATCAACTCCAGACCATTCAATTCATTGTTCGCGCCTTCTCCATTGTTAGGTATTTCTCCGCGTTAAATATTGAATATCTATTTTCTGAGTAGTCTCGTGTTCACAGCTTTGTGGATTGTGTGGCTATTGTCCAATGCCACTACATAGTACATTTATGCTCGATGTCATGTATCGCAGCCCGATCTACTTAGCTGATGACTTTATTTTAGAGCACATTCATCTTTGGAGTGCAAATACCAGATGCTTGATAATAGGAGACTTTAATGCACCTGATAATAGTTGGACTGAGATGACCACAGAAGGATCTATAAACTCCTTTAATAGTAGGATCCTGGTAACAATAATGGAGCATACACTAGTGCAGCATGTATCCCAACCCACACGTTTTGGTGCTAACCAAGGTTCCTCTCTGTTGGACTTGGTAATCACTCATGACACTGAGGATATTGTCGACCTAAATATTCTTCCACCGTTAGTGAACAGCGATCACGTTGTTTTGTCATTCATGTTTAGAACTAGGGACATGTTATACGATCAGACTACACCGCGCCCAAATGTATGGAAAGCTAACATATCAGCCATTCAGGAATGCGCTGATAAGACAGATTGGTTTATAGATACTAGCTTATCAGTTGAAGAAGCATGGTCTGTATTTAAAGGTTAGTTTAGTTTAGTTACGTCCCCGTTCACACCATACCTGGTACCGCGAAGTCCGAATAACAGTCCACCATGGATAACTAAAACGGTCAGGAAACTCCTTAGAAAAAGGAGGAATCACTGGAATATGTTCATCTCTACTGGCTTAGAACAATACAGATCCAGTTATTGTAAGATTAGGAATGCCTGTAAAGCGTTAATAAGCAAGACTAGACATTCATACGAAAAACAATTGGTTAGGGATTCTAGATATAGTCCGAAACGGTTATTCTCGTATATAAAAAGGCGAACTAAGAGAAGCGATGGAATTCCATCACTTTTGATACGAGACAATCCGTTAATCTTAGCAGAGAATGATGCCGAAAAAGCTGAAGCTTTATCGGAATATTTTAGTAAAGTATTTTCTATCGGTAATGAGGAACGACCAATGATTCATTGTGACCGTGACGGCTCGCTGATGGATCCTGTAGTCATTGAGAAAGATACTGTTCTAAGGCTACTTCAGCATCTCAAACCTGATACGTCCAGTGGTCCCGATGATATTCATCCTAGGATTATGAAAGCCATATCAGATGAAATTGCTGAACCATTAGCGATACTATTCGACATGTCTCTGAGACAGTCCAGACTTCCTAGAGACTGGAAAGACGCCATAATAAGTCCGGTGTATAAGGCTGGGAGTAGGGATTTAGTTAGTAACTATAGACCCGTTAGCTTAACTAGTGCAGTTGTGAAACTGATGGAGAAAATCATTCGGATATCTGTTATAAACTATGTTGAAGGGCAAAATCTTTTCTCCAGGGCACAACATGGTTTTCGGAAAGGCCTATCTTGCTTGACAAATCTTCTCATTGCACGAGAAGAGTGGGCTGCGGCAAAGGATCGGAATGCTTGTGTGGATGTAATTTTCATAGATCTAAGTAAAGCCTTTGATAAGGTTTCACACTCTGGTCTTAAATTCAAACTGAAACGTTTTGGAATCCATAACACAGTCGTCGATTGGATAAGTAACTTTCTCCATGACAGGAGACAAAGGGTGAGGGTTAATGGGGCTCTCTCCTCGTGGGTACCTGTAAAAAGTGGGGTTCCCCAAGGTACAATCCTCGGTCCTCTTCTCTTTTTACCTTATGTAAGTGGATTGCCAACTATAGCGAGATCATCCCTTCTACACTTCGCTGAGGACATAAAAATTTGGAGACCCATACAGAGTATGTCAGATAGAATAGTATTACAGGACGATCTTAGCTCATTAGTGGCATGGTTAGACATGTGGTCACTAGAAGTAAATCCTACAAGAGTGTAGTGATGCAAATAAATAACCATGATGAATCGTATCACTACACAATATGTGGATTCGTGCTACCCAAAGTTAGAAACTATAAAGATTTAGGAGTCATATCAAGCAATGGTTTCAAAACCACTAGTCACTGTAAGACTGCTGCTGCGAAAGGCTATAGAGTATAATGGTCTATTCATAGGCCTTTCCATTATTTAGATGATGAAATGTTTAGACTATTATACTCGATTTATGTGCGACCAAATTTAGAATATGCGATTCAAGCAGCGAGTCCTTGTTTCAAGTATGAAGCAGAGATGCTGGAAAGAGTCCTACGACGAGGTACTAAGATGGTAAAAGGTCTATCTGACCTATCTTATGAAGACAGACTGAGACACCTCAACTTATTACTATTATCTTACCGTAGAGTACTGGGTGATCTAATATCGGCTTATCGTATACTGAACAATGACTTTGGTATTAATGTCTTATCTTTTCATTCCGTCCACGACTGATCATTTGAGAGGACATTCGAAGAAAGTTCAGAAACCGAGATCAAATCGTTTACGTCTGGAGTTTCGTTTCTCGCACCAAGTAGTGAATTACTGGAATTCTCTATCAGAACACGATGTCAACATCTTCTGTTGATATGTTCAAAACGAGATTGGACCTACACAGTATTACACACTGCAAGGATTAATACAGGTCGATAGACCTCCCATCCTTGTTACTGAAGACTGATAAATCTGCAATTTTAGGATTAGTAGCACTAGTAACAAAGTAGACCATAATTATACAAGTTGTCAGTTTACGAACCAATGAGTGAGAGGTTATTTTATTCAGTGTTGATGCGGCTGAGGTTTGCAGATGATTCTTCATAGTCAGTCAACGATTCTCGGCAAGAGGAGGTGGTAGTTTATTGAGGGAATTAATTGGGCCGTGGTTCAGGGTATATCCAAGGCCCAACGTTTGCAAAAACATCAGTAATTGTGTGATTAAAAAACAAAGATGCTACAAGTATTCTGAGATTAAAAACACTTTAACTAGTAACATATTTAATACAGAAACATGTCAAATCACAAGTCAGAAGCGGAGATGCTCGAAGATATATTTGGTAGAATACCGATGTTTCGAGAAGTGATTAATCTAGGCTGACCAGCAGCTGTGGGAAATGTGTAGCGCGGCATACTCGTAATCTAGCTAGGATGGGTGACCGAGTGCCTTCAGATGGGTGAGTTCTGTAAAATTAATGTGGTCAGCATCAAATGTCGAAGACTTGCAGAGCTATATATTTTGGCGATTTATTTATCGCTACAAAGAGAAAACTTTGGAAATACGGTTATCTAATAGTTATGAAGGGGAAACATGTAATATATGAAGAATGAAAACGAATAAATTACTGTGTTAAATCCGCAACATGGAAAATGTGAAAATAGAAAGGGTATTTGTTGGTTGAACATTTGCTGTTTGTGACATAGTCAGGGAACGTATTTCTCGTCTATCTGTTGACTGTATCTAGGTCCCTTACTGTTAGTGACGGTAATCATTGATACTAGAAGCATGTTAAGCAAAAAATTTTATACTCTGTTTACAATCATTTGTATTCAACCCGGGCTATACAGATGTGACGCTACAGCGTGGCTCTAGGTATGTACCTACAAAATGTTGACTGAAACATTAGGATTTTTGTCTTTTTACGGCTCGTTATCAGCGTTACAGGGCGTGTTACTCATTAAAATATCGTTTTGTCCTCGGTTTTGTGTCTTCCAGTTTGTAGTCAGCCAAGCTCATGAGCTTCATGGCCAAATCTCCCTATCTGGGGGGATTTTTCTGTAAATTTTAGGGTTTTACCCAAAATTGTAAAAGGTTTGGTAGTTTTCTCAAAGTTTGGGGAAATGTCCGGGAAAAAACTAAAGTGTTATAAGATTCTGAGAAAATCTTCGGGAAAACGCATCAGTCAGTCAGTAACAACGTAGAACTTCGTACGTACATATATCAGTTCGAGTTACCATACCACATTAGCACAGAGATGCGGGAAAAACTTATAATTCTCCCGAACATTTTGAGGGTTTCCTCAAAACCATGGGGATCTTCTCCAGACCCTAGAATGTCTTGGGGGTTCTGTGCCCTTTCCCTAAAGTACTTTATTGCGGCTACCTCAAAATTTACTCAAAAGCGAAAAAATTTTCTCAAAAACAGAAAGATTGTGTGCGATAGAACCAAGCTGTGGATTCGAAAAAAATCTTAATAATTTTCCACTAAAAGAGCTACTGAGAACAAGAAGCAAGGGGATTTTTCGTCTAATTTTTGGGATTAAGACTGAATTTTATTGTGACAGTGGCACCTTATTTTCGACTTACTTTTAGAAAAGCCAATTTCTCCCAGATCCTCTGAAGGTTATTACTGTTATGGGGTTTTCTACAATATCAAAGGTTGATCTTTCTCATTAGAACGATTGTATCAGCATGGTCTCCGAAAGCCTTGTAGATCGATCTAAACACCTTACATCAGATCACATTTAGGTACGCTGCGCTTTTCATCGCTTTTTTCACCGCGTTCCATCGTTCTCCAGGCCTCTCGAGATGTTCGGGGCGCACGTCAATTTGTAGATGCCACCTGAATCCATCAGCGTTCCATAGACTCGATATAAGTCGTTAGTGGACGCCGTTATTATATTTACAGCTTTTTAAACATCATTCTAAGCTATTTCAGGACAAGCCGTTTCTTCACGACGTACTAGGTACTTAGCTGATTCTTCCCTTAGTCGATGCCTAGTCTTTCAATCGAATTGGTATCTGAAGGTTTTCTTGCCAGTAAAACGCTTAATAATGCATACACTAAGCAGGGTATGGCCAAACTCCAAGCATGTACTTTAGAAGGAGCGGCAGTCTGCGGTTGAGCCTCCTCAACGATGCGTGATGGTGATATGATCTATTTGTAACCATCAGTGTTGATTTGCGTCAACAGGTCAGACAGTGTTTTTCATTTTGTCTAAAGTTCACACTTCCCAGGATAGCCAGTTATCTGAGCATAATTGCACTAGATAACCTCCGTTATCCGCTCCTTTTGTTGAAACACCACATGCCCCATACAAGTACGTTTCAATTTAGCTTAGTCTACCAACTTGAGTACGATGATCGCCCGTTGCAACCACTTCGTCTAAGCAGATGGGTTTTGAAAGTACGTTATATAATTAGTCTTTTACTCACTCCAGGATGCAGTCAATGGGGACATAGGCAGAAACAGTGGAGGGGCGATGGGGTGTGTCTGTATCTTCCCAAGTTCTTGTGATTCCATTGGGATGGACAGCATATGGGTAACTGTCGACAGGAATCCAATCAGAAAGTCTGTGTTTAGCCTTCAAATTTAGTACTACACATGCATCAAGAAAACTATGAGAACTCTTCGTTTCGTCTTAGGATACCTGCAGGGTATATATTGTTGGCTCTCCATATAGGTTCTATGAGTCAGTGATAACGCTATTATCCTGTATACATGTTTCGGAGACATACTACACATCAAAGCCATGGAATTTTAGTGTCTTAGCTAATGACTCCAATTCGATATACGGTTTGTACACTGATGTCCTGGTATGACCGGGAGCGGGTTGGGTTCGCCCTCCCTTTCGAAATACTCTCACACGGCCACGCGTATACAGCCTCTGTTAGGGAAGTACTACTCACTGCCTTCTCGTGGCGGGTGTTGTTTACGAAAATGAGAGGAAGAAAAGCGAATGTCCGGCGATTTAACCGGATTCCAAACCAAATCAATGGTGCACATAGGTTCCAGTATCCTGCGGGAACAAATGGCGTATGAACCAATTTTCGGCTACCGGCTTTCATGGGACATCTCTTTACGATGCTCCACTGTCTTGTGGGTTAGACCTTTAGGTCAAAGGCTCGGGGTGTGGCCCCCTAAGATAACCACCTGCTTCGGTCTGGGCACCCGGGCAGTATCACAGCCCACACACAAATTATGAACTGTCTAAATTTATGGAAACTACTTTTCTTGCTTCGACTAACAATCAAATGATTCAAATTATTATTATTATTTATCACGTCATTATTCACCCCCTTTTGTTCCCACTCTGTCTATACTTATTTTTTCGACTTATACAGCAGCTCGTCTATGGTGGAAATTCGACTCTATCTAAACGTTCTCGAGTCACTGTCCGGTTGAAAATTGTATATTACCACCGAATATGAGTACTGAGGCAGTGCTTCTGAAACCACGTGCACCATTCAAACTGGCTGTCCTCAACGTTCGCACACTTATGCAGGTTGGACAACAGATAGGGCTGGATATGTCTTTAGAAAGTCTTAATATCGATGTTTGTTGTCTATCTGAGACCCGTATTCAAAACTCTGGTGAAGTACTACAAATTCGCTCTCAATCTGTCGCTTCAAAAGGATTGTTTTACGTGCGTTTATCCGGGGATCCTGTTTCATCTGCGTCTGGTCTTGCTGGCGTTGGTGTCGCACTAAGCGCTAGAGCTGAGGCAGCACTAATCGATTGGATCCCCATTAACAGTCGGTTATGTGCTGTTAGATTAGAGAGTTCCATCAAAGTGAGAAGAAATCGGCGTGAGAAACGATGCCTTTTCGCCATCTCCGCCTATGATCCGACAGATTGCAGCCCGGATCCAATCAAGGATGAGTTTTATCACCAGTTATCTGTTCTTCTCCAGAAAGTGCGTTCGACAGATATTGTAGTACTAGCCGGAGACTTGAATGCTCAGGTCGGGCGTCTAGGCACAGAAGAGAGTCGTTTAGGTGGCCGATGGGGCCTTGTTGGTCACAGGACAGATAACGGGGATCGTCTACTGCAACTGTGCATAGACCACAACCTGTTTCTGGCTAGCACTAACTTCCGACACAGTCATCGCCGATGTGCCACCTGGCGTCCTCCCTCTGCATCTCAAGCCTGGACTCAGATTGATCACATCGTGATCAGCTACCGCTGGCGTGGTTGTGTACAAGGCACTCTTGTACACAATGTTGAAGTCGAGCTTAATTTAGTGATCAAAAGCGGGGTGTCGGTTGAAGAGGCGATGAATCCTTACTGATTAAGGTGTTAAGGGCGTGTTCTTTTATGCCTAATCACAGCTTACCTCGACAAGCTTTGTTTGGTGAAATGGGAGTAAGTTGGAATAAAGCTAGGAGACAGCCAGACCAAGACGTAGCATCAGTTCAAGAAGTCATTAACATTGGTCTGAACCATGATGGTAGATGCACACTAGATGGTTAAAGTCCGCGCTATAGCGGCAATCAGTAACTGGAGACTATAGTAATGTCTTGAAACCGTTGATAGTGGTGCAGATGCATTTACTCTATATCTTCCGTCATATCTTGAATTACAATATTCTTTCATACATACTTTGTCCATGTTTAGTCTTTTTTAATATCATCAGTACTACAACTCCGACTCCTTTACTATTTCTTTTAATTTCATCTCGTTATGTGGATTTAGTATGATTAATTGGTTCGATGTACATTTATGTCAGGCTCTACGTTGATGATGACTAGCTGAAATTATCTGATGTTATAGTTTCATTTTGTAAACACATCAATTGCTTTTACTTTTTGCAATTATTATATCTAAGACAAACTAGTCTTCAACTTTTAAGGTTTAACGTCTTGTAAATTACCACTATCCTTTTACATAAGATTACTGAGTAGGGGAATTATCTTATCTAGAATGTTTAGCATGGACGTAAAATTTATGCAATGTATGGTGTAATATGTATTTGAAAATTTACATCGACTTTTAGACGATGGACAGTTACTCATTTGTCCGACCTGGAAAATTAAAATTAAAAGGTGAGAAGAAGAAAAAGCACCACAAAAGACATCACGAATCGAAACCAAAGGTTGAGAAAACAGAACGTATTTTGGAAGCAGATGCTCATGGTGGCTGGTGGTCTGTGAAAGAATTCGATGAAGTGAAGGATTCAATAGCAATACAAGTTTATGTTGCAACTGATAAACCGTTGACGGCTGATGGATTTGAAGCAGCTACACACTCTGGACAGGATGCTAATAACAAGGAGTTTACAGGTGCTTGTTACTTATCAGCTACCGATGAAGGTTTGGTTGTTATCGGACCACCAAGGAAGTACGGAGAACCACCAGCTCCAGAAGAGATTTTCACCGCTATGCAAGTTTCAGATACTAAAGTTGCATTTAAATCTGGGTTAGTTAGTGTGAGTAATAGTTTTCTGTTCTATAATTCAAATAAAATAAGTTTTACAATGCAATTTACCTTAATTTGTGGTTGTAGAGTCTCTGACCAACTCCCCTCAAAGGAATTAGCTCTTATTGTGAATGTTTGAATAATAAAGGTTATTCTGCTGGAATATCTTTTTGTTTCCAATTTAGAAATACGCGCCGTATTAGTTCGTATTACCCACTACCGATTACGACTGCACGCAGTGCTAACTAGTGTTGTAGACGGATGGAAGAAAGTTAGGGGCAGCCAAACTATAAATGTGGTAACTGTCCACAAAGTCACTAACTTCTAGTCTGAGCCATGTTGGTAGATGCAGACCACTTGGTTGGAGTCCGTGCGACAATGGTTGAAGACTGAGTGACCATGACTCACAATTGATCAAAATGGCGTAAATATGTACACTCTTTGTTGTCCCTTAAACTATTAGATTAAAATTACTTTATACCTTTCTTCCTATGAACTAATTCTTTATCCCTGTATCATATCTTTATATGCAATCTTTCTTTATGTATAACTAACGTTGAAGTAACTGCTTCTGTGAATTTGATGTTCATCTTTTTGTGCTAATAAGGTATGGAAAGTTGGACCGATTCATATATGTGCCTGGTCGTACGTTGTAGATGACTGATTGACTGACTTGTATTGATGCTAGATAATTTAAAGGAGTCTGGTCAAAGCCCAAACAGTTAGGGTGTTATCGTCATTAAGTTTTATTTTGGGCGTACTTCATGATTGATGTTTCATTTTTAATTTTAAATGAAAGTCGTTAGTTTCAACGTCTGTTTTAAGGAGAGAAAATCTTGCCCATATACTCTTTCCATTACGGTTTGCACTGGAGTGACATTTAACCTGATGGTTGTTCGAATACGAATTTATCATTGATTTTATAGAGATTTATGTAATACAAATTGTATAAATAAATACAAGTGTGTTAATATGGAGTTTTTGTAATAGCAGTGTAATGAAATGGGATTTTATGAATGAATTTCCAGCTGTTAAGATGAAAGAAAAGGGCACTGATCGATAGATGCTGTGGAATGATATAATGTGGGCAGATAATAACCGCCTCTTCTTCACAGTTAACTAATATCATAAGACAAGACAGCTGCTCATTGGAATATATTCTTATAACGAAATAAAATTCTTATAAAATACTGAACAGAAAAGTGAACATGTATAAATGTGAATTAACAAATAATTTAAAGAACCATAGGTCGTTTACTTTCCAATAGGATTAGTGATTAACTACTATCAGGCTTGATTCTTACCGTATCATGTCACCCGTCCCGTAAAATAATGTGGAACCATTGTCAAACAATATCTACAATCATTGTTCGTTTTTTAAACTGCTATCTTTTTCCTATAAACACAATAATCTCGGTTTTGTTTTCTGTTTGAAATACAGGTACGGTAGATATCTTGGTGTTTCTACCAAATCCGATGCTATTTTGGCAGCCACAGCAGATGCTGTTGGAGTTTTTGAACAATTCGAACCAATTTTTCAAGATGGTCGTAGTGCTATGTTAGGAGCAAACAATTGTTTCCTTTCAGCTGATCCGATTACGGATGATATTATATTCAAAAGTCAACAAGCCAAAACCAATGAAATGGTTATTGTATGTAATTGTTGTCAGTTTTTTCAGTTTAATTCGATTGCAAAATATCTGTTCAGTGTTCAAGATTAATGTATAGTTTTCAATTATTTGTGTTGAGTTACATAAGACTAAAATTTGCTAGATAGAACAAATTGTAAAGGAGAAGTAGTATTCCCAATAATTGTTATCATATAACATAAGGATATATACATTTTTAGTGATGAATTTTGTAAATATTTTGGTATAAAGTTGGCCTCTAAATTAATGCTGCACAATTCCTCTCAACATACTAAAATACAAACATCTTCCAAAAAGTTTTCACTTTCTTACACAGCCAATACCAATAGTATGAACTTTCATGGATTTCTAGTTTGTTTTAGCTTGACTGTTGTAAGCATTATTTTGTTGTACTTCGTCTAGATCGTGGCTGTTATTGAAACCCAAAATATCATTTATCCAATGGTAGTACGACATTCGAGGGGTCTTTCAAAAGTGCATACATCTTTTGCTTGTCTTAATAGCGGTGTACAATATTTCCTCTAATATGTAGTTATAGTTCATTTCAACTGTAAGCAATCTTCAACTCATAAAAACTGATGTTATGCAAATATTTTGAGTTGTTACTTAATTGGTGATGATTTTGTGTCTGATTGATGTTTTCTATACTTTATTCAAACGGCTTACCTCTGTTTATCACTATTTTTTTCTCATAGTTTCGTTCTAATAAACCTCTTATCCATGATCCTTTATTGGATATACCAGAAGAAGAACGCGAAGGCTTGAAAAAAGCTGAAGTTAATTATGTGTAAGTTGTTAATTAATTAATTTTTTCTATATTCTGTACGTCTCCTATTTGTATTTCATTGGATGACTCAGTGTTTAAAATACTTTGATTCCGACTGGTGGGTCACAAGGTCGAACTACTCTGCCGCTAGTTCATTTTGGAAAGTATGGGTAGTATTGTTAGCCGTCACACAAACTGACTGAAGGCCAATTACATAAACCTGTACTTTGTGAGTTGCAAATTAACGATATCTACCGTATATTGAACCACAAATGTATGCTTATGTGATCCACAATATACTGTACATTTCCAACTTTATTCCTATAGAAATTTATAAATCAAGGCTATCAACAACTTAATATATCTTTATTGATTGGAGATCAAAGATGATGTTATTTACCATCGGTTGAATGTATTCAACATTCGGCTTCCCTTAAATCTTGATTTCCATTATCACCCTATACTCTTCATTCCTTTATTTATTGTCTTTCAACTAAATTTTCCAGGTTTCATTTCTCTCATTGATACTATTATTATTTCAGTTATTTTAATTTTCATCATTTTGATTTTCCATCTGGTTGTGCTATTGTGATTTGAACAAGAACTAAGTCTAACAGAGTTAGTTTTTAATTCATTGGAGGGTGAGTGACTTGTAAAATCAGCATTGTTCGATTCTTTGTGAAATTTAATCATGCTTATTTTTGTGTTCAATATTTTGGACCTAAGCATATTATCTTTCTGGTTAGTGGTATTATCTTCGGTCTCAGTCTATGCAGGGGTTTGCATCAATAGTTCTGTTTTCTTAGCAGTTATTACTCGGCCACATTGTATCACTTCATCTATTAGTGCTAAATTGCATTCATTTTAATAATCCAAAACTCGTTCACCATCCATCGTGAGTTCTAATTTATAACAATGTGAAGTATGGTAGCCATTATTTATTTATTTATTTGAACACATAAATATTGGTACAAGGGAGCACCAAATATATATGCGCCACACAAAACAATGAGAATGGGAAGAGAAAAAATAAGGTAAGAGGAGTATAAGAAAAAAAGAACAATAACGACCACAGATTAGTGTGAGGTAGTGTAATAATAATAATGGGGGAAACGGAAAGGTACAACCAGAAGAAATCTTTCAGTTAAGGAAGATACAACCACTTTTTATGAAGAAAGTAAAAGAAGGTTACAGCAGGATCGCCACCGGCTTCTATTCTGAACCATATCTGATAACGTCTCTAGCCACTGTGTTGCATCATCTCATGGTAGCCATAATAAATGTTCATTTTATTCCTCATTCTACATGGTTTATTTATAAGCGACACTCGTTGTCAGTATTCTTTTTGTCAGTTTTCATTAGAGCGTGATGATGAGAAGTATCGTAATGGAAATTTTTGTGTGCTTGTTCTACTTTCCTAAGGTTGTCGCAATTTTAAAGTAAAATGATCTGGGTAGTTTCTTATTAAATAAAACAACTGTTTTAATTCACTTTATTTCTAGACGTAAATTCCAAAGTTGGCAAGATCAAAAGCTTCGTTTAAGCAAAGAAGATTTCAGTAATGTAAAGCGCGCTCGTCATTCTGGCAATCTTTATGAATGTCTACTAGATCGGTATGTGTTAATTTGTTCCTGAAAACAAATTATAAGTATTGTTCCTTCGTAACGCTTACTGGTTAGACCTATTGAATCTCAGTTGTTCAAACTAAACTATGCTCTTTAGTTTTCAGTTCTTAGTTGGTCAGTCAATCAGAAACAAAATGATACAATGCAGTGAAAATATACATCGATTGAAGTTGTCGCGCTTTACATTAACGTCGTAAAAATATGTTAACGGAACGAAAAAGAAAAAGCATTGAAATAACTGTATTGCTGATAGTGAACATTTAGCTCACAGGACACACTTTAAACTTAATAAATAGAATCAATAAATGCTAATGATGGGGTGATTGATATAGAACAAAGATCTTTGAAAAAGATAGAACATGAAAAATACATCAGCACTATAAATAGTATCGGTCTATGTCGCCTGCCATTTAGAAGATTTTAAACTCATTCACTAGATACTTGGATATGAGCCTTACTCTACTTCCTGTGGTATGTATATGTATGTATCTGTCATGTCTGAGACGTTAATCAATACCATTAGATAGGCTTGCCAGTCAAACTTCCATTTATAATTTTCTACTCGTCTGTGTTATTCCGCTTATAGTCTAGTATCATAGGCCCTAACCGATGGTATAGCCCGACCAATACGATTAACGTCGAGTTGATCCTAACATATATTTCGCTCCTATTGATCCGTTAATTCCTATATAAGAAGATAGCAGCCAAAGGTTCTGCTATTGTTATTATTCCGAGGAGTCATAGGTTTCCATACAGGACTATATCAGATCATAAAATGGAAAACGGTATTCATATATAAAGTGGAAATGAGTCAGGCAAGCTGAAAATACCCAGTTAGTAATAAATTTGAAATAATGACGTGTACTAATATACAAAAATGAATTTAACCTCACCCTACTGCACAAGCTAGTGAATATCAGGACTCAGTAACTAAGTGGATAACGCGATTACGTTTGAAGTGAGCGGTACTGGGTTCGAGTCCCGGAGTGGACACTGTTGTGTCTTGTGGATTGCAGATTAATGTGCGCAGCGAATTACCTATCGGACAAAAGACGCGTAAAACACGTAAGGACGGCCTAGAGTCCTGATTGGTCACGCTTCCCCGTCAGAAACTCCTGTGGCTGAATGGTGAGGACCATTTGAGACAGCTGAACTCAGTATACTGTCCGACTTGTTTAAATGCTCATAAATTTATTGCAGTGAAGCGGGACCAATCAGGACTCTAGGCCGTCCTCACGTGTTTTACGCGTCTTTGGTCCGATCGATAATTCGCTGCGCTCTAATCTGCAGACCACAAGACACGACAATTGGCGACGGGGTAGAAAAAAATTTGAACCCTCAATCTTCAAGGTCAGCCTGTAATTGGACGAAATTTAGTCTATTCATTTCGACCAATCAGCGTCCAGATTTACCATCGGTGTCCTTGGGAGACATTGGTTGTTAATTAATCATGCAGTATTTCGAATTACTGTGCTGACTCAGAAAATAGTCACCTATCCCGACCAATTACAGTTGCTGCTTGACGGACAACAGCAGTGCTTCAAAAATAGCCAGTTGAATATTTTGGACAACTTACGCACACGGCTGCTAAACCATCCATGTTTTGGAGATGCGACAGAAGTTGGTGAATTAATTTCTCATTTGCATACTGAACTGGAAAGTGACTGCAGAACATATGAACGTGTATATAAAAGCCTCTATGAATCCTGGACGAGCAGTAATGTAAGTGAAGCAGTCATTCGTGATGCGCCCAGTGATCCAGAAATGTCCATCTCAGAGACATGCCCTGTCATGGGTTCAAATCTCATTGCCCCAGAAACACTACGTACAAACACTGGATTGTCCAGCTCACAGAAAGACGTCTTATTAAACGTTCATGAAATTATCATAGTACTCGCCCAAAAAGAAACAGAAAATGAATCAAGCATCATAATGAAGACAGT
Organism: Schistosoma bovis; assembly: GCA_944470425.2. Classification (NCBI taxonomy): domain Eukaryota; kingdom Metazoa; phylum Platyhelminthes; class Trematoda; order Strigeidida; family Schistosomatidae; genus Schistosoma; species Schistosoma bovis. Next base: position 85,118,812 of record OX103953.1, read on the forward strand.
TACACCAAACTGAGCTCATCATTCTGCGATAAAAGTTCCTGACGAATCTAATTATCGAGATTCCTTTGTTTTGCCAGAAAATATGTCTTACGCATCAAATAATAATCAAGAACCTGGTGCAGTTTTGTTGGACGCTGATTATCATAGTGATCCACTATCTACTAGTGGTGTCCCCCATAAATTTGGTCACAATATTTCAGAAGAGTCAAACTTCGGTCACCTTATATCAATTGTCGTTCAGCCTCACAACTCAGTCACTTTCAGTCGATCCTCTGTTCAGTGCGACAAATATGTCTTAAATAAATTCAAATTAATTGTAAGTTAGGCATATAAGGATCCAACACTGTTTCGTGGGGGAGGATGAACTCGGAAAATTTAAAATCCGGATATCAACTCCGGATCTTCAAAAAAGGGGAGGTGTTGGGATGTTCGAAAAAATATCCCAAAAATTATCTTTTTAAGTCTAATGCTATCCTTGGACTTGAAATGGTATTATTTTCTTATCGGTCAATATTTATTTCACGTGTCGTTTTCCTACTGGACAATATTGTACAATGTTATTTTGTATTTTATGGTATGATGTGCTCTGCTTGATTGGTATATAGACAGTATGCTTGAAATACAATGATTCATATCTCAGAGGCTGAGACTTGCGTTCTGGACTCAACTGGCTGGGCTAGACAGGGAAGCGGGACCAATCGGAACTCTAGGTCGTTCTTACGTGTTTATGCGTCTTTTGTCCGATTGATAGTTCGCTGCGCTCTAATCTACAGTCACAAGACACAACAGACACTAACTGTGGGATGCAGGTACATCCAGTTGACGAGTCCCGAGTAGGATGAAACGTGCGTTCTGGATCCCATTGCTAGCCACCATGCATCTTTGCTTATCACGTGTACTAATAATGGGTCAAACGAAAGCTTACAATAAATGGAATATAGGAATGTAATGGTCCAGTTGTTTATTAATTATACAATATGATTCCATTTAATAATTGTCCTTCAAGTTTCAAGGGTTATTATTTCTTCATTCTGTTACATCACTATTTACTTACAAAAGATATACGAAGGCCAATCAGTATATTGCTGTTTTATAGACTAAGTTGATTCTCATTCAGTATTTTAGTCATCTGATTGTAATTTTAAGAAACTGTTAGATTAACGAACAAATGTGTAAGGGGATTAATTTTATAAACCGGTTATCCCAATGTATTCTGTGCTCAGTGTTTATCTTTTTAGTGTGAGTCAAAGTAAAGCTGGGTCGTACAAACTGCGTTTTTCATTATCCGTTCATTTAAGCGTAAATTTATAATCACATGATAATAGTCTGATCCTTAAAAAATGTTTACTGAATGTTATCAACTGCAAATTCTTACATAGCGAATCTGTTTTGATATTTAAAATACAGCGCTCCAATAGTCACAGATTGATATCTACAAGGTTTATTCTAAATTCCAATGACGCAAGTAAACCGGAAAATGAGGTTTTCGCAAATTAATGGTTTTTAAATGTCATCATTCATTTTCAGTTCACACAAGACCTGCTCTCCTAACGCTATTAAATTTCTCACTTGGTATCCTCTATACTAGAAAGAATATTATATCACCAAAATATTGTCTTCAATATAGCTATAATAGTGTTTTTTATCTAAACACATAAACATTGGTACAAAGAGGCACCAGTGTGGGCTGTGATACTTCCCGTGTGCCCAAACCGAAGCAGGTGGTTTTCTTAGGAGGCCACACCCGGAACCTTCGACCTAAAGGTCTGACCCATAAAGCAGTGGAGCAACGTCAGGGGATGTGGTCCCATGGTAGCCGGCGACCAACAATAGGTTCATACGTCATTTGTTCCTTCAGGATACTGGAGTCTATCTGCACAGTTGATTTAGAATTAGGGCTTTTCAACTCCTCTAGGTAGACTCACCGACCCGGTTAAAACATCGTGCATTCGCTTTTCGTCCTCTCAATTTCGTAAACAACACCACTGTTGCGAGAAGGCAGTAAGTCGGATTTCCCTGGTCGTGGTTGTATGCACGTGGCGATGTGACAGCATATAGAGAAGGAGAGCTAACTCTCCCTACTCTCGATTGTACCACTTGTTTGAAGCACATATATTATCAATAAACAAAGTTCATAGTTTACTTTAATATGCATCTAAATATAACTTAAAAATCAATATTTGTCTTTTTCTTTTATCTTTGTAGACGTGAAAAAATGAAATCAGATCGATACTGTAAATAATGATAATTCATCATGTAAATTTTAATTGTCTTTTTTTACGAAACATGTACTATTCATTCATCGGTTGTTGAAATCGTCAAGACAGGTTTTATTCTTTACCATCGGAAGATAATTTATCTTAATGTTTCTTTGTTTCTTTGTTAATAAATTTTTTCAAAATTTTTAGTTTTTTTTAAAAATAAAATTCTGATAGATATAAATTGTCTTTTTTTCTTAAGGTGGAAACAATTCGGTCATTTAGGATTGTATTGGTACAATAAGCTGAATAAATATGCTTTTATAATTTAATTCTTAGCTAAACCATAACTAAAAAATCTAGAAACAGTAAGTGGCCGTTTCATCCTTGTGTGGAACTTCTCAGAAGTGTACACCCATGACTCTGCGTTCGGGAATCGAACCCAGCACCAAATATGGGTTTTGATACTACTATCCAGTGGAAAACCTGTTATAACTTGTGGTCTTGTGCCGTATTAGTATATAACATTAGTGATACGGCCAAGTAGAGAACAGTGAATTATCGACCGAACCAATGACGCATAAAACTCGTACGAGCAGTCTGAAGTCTTTATCGGTCCTACTTCTTGCCTGTTAAGTTCAGAACACCAATCTCAGCCTCTACGATATGAATCATGTATTTCAAATATATTGAGTTTATATAAAAGCCAAGCAAATCACATCACACTATAAAATAGTAAACAATATTTGTACAAAATCTAGCCAAAAGTGGCTGTGAACGTTGTAGATTGTAATTAATAGACTGGGCAGAACTCATGAACGGTAAATCGTATAATAATAGTCTATGGGTCAAAATAAAGCTTATAATAAGAGGAGTATAAATATACAATCTGGCTACTGAATAGTTATACATTAAGAATTTACCTATAATATTTGTCTATAAATAGTTCTCAGGAGTTACCATTCATAATTCTCGCCGGATATAACAAAATCATTCTAATCACGGTATCAAGTCTGAAATATATTCTTAATTGAAAAAAGTGTCTTAACTGACATATATGTTTATATTTAACTAAAATTTAATGAGTTGGTTCGCGACTATAATGACATCAGTTTACTATTCGCAATAGACAATACATACATCATAACCTCATGATGAACTAGTCATTTCAAAATAATCTCTCGAAATCAATGTAGTTATATTGTTACAGTGACTTAAAAAACTTGTCCATATTTTATGTACTGGATGGAACTTACATTTTGATGATTTTGTCCAATGTATGTTATTGAAAATGTATTAATCTGATATTGATGGGAGGGTCAAACCAAGTCAGTCAGTCATCTACAACGTAGTACCAGGCACATATACTCATTGATCCAAGTTAACATACCTCATTAGCACAACATGATGAACAAATTCATAGAAGCAGTTAATTGAATGGTAGTAATATATAAAAAGAGATTGCATCAGTCCATGAAGTCATTAACTGGACTGAGCTATGTTAATAGGTGTAGACTAACTGATTGGGGTCTGCGTGATTATCGGAACCAATGATTAGAGACTTTGGATGGCACTTGTGCAGGTGCCTCCATTCTTAAACTTCTTTCAAATTCCGCGTTACTTGAATCGCACCGTCGATGATTAATCTTTTCAATCACCACTCATACTGTAACTACCTTTACTTTTCTGGGATTTGGCCCAACAGTTTCTTCATATGCTAGTGGGGTATATATATATATATATATATATATATATATATATATATATATATATATATATATATATATATATATATATAATCGTTAGGATTACTTCCAATACTTATTAGTTTAGATAGCGGAAGTTGGCATTTAATAAAAATTTAAACGGATACAGTTAAAGATAAATTCATTAGATGGGAACTTTAGTTCGTACATGTATATAAATTATTTCACTGAAAGATTGTGGAGATTATTTTAAATGTGAAGATGGCTTTTGTCATTGATTGAGGTCAGCATTAGGGAACCGATGGCGACCAAGATGCTCTAGACATCGGTTTTGTCATAGCTTGAGATTTATCAGATGAGTGGACTCAACTCTCCATTGACCAGATTACGTACTTTGTGGTCTCACAACAAACCCATTATATGATCTCACACATTGGACTTTATATATATCAGATTGGTGTATCGATGCTTTCCAACAGTGTCCTGTGCACGACATCTGAAAGTCGTGGATCTGATCACATGTAAGATATTGGGTGTACATTTCTGAGATTGATGTACAACCATCTTAACTCAGATGGCTAAGTCCAAGAAGATAGTCTTATTTTTCAGCAAAGACAAATGATATGCTGAGTAGAATTGTACATCAAGGGCCTGTGTCAACGTTTTTTCCTAATGCCATACAGCAACTGAGAGACGACGAACAAAGCATTCTATTGTCAAGGTCTTGGCTTATATATCGAAGGAAAATTTATGTCAATGGCTAATAACTTTTTATTCATCCTTCGTCTTCTCACTTGCATACCAGGTTGGGGAAACTTTTTCTGATCAAACTACCGCAAGATGTAACACTAGTTGCCAACTGGATTCGTTAGTTAATGTACAGTGCTTGTTAAAAATACACCTACAAACTTAATTGTCACTGAGATTGGGAAAGGTTGAAGCGTTAGTTCTGGATAGTCTTATGTGAAAGTAATAAATTATTTCATTAAAAAATTAGATTTTTTAATTTCATAAACTTAGGTATAACAGTTAAAGATCAGTTTTTCTGGGAATGTGATATTCTGACCCCGTGTATTTCGGACATTCTAATTTTGTTTATTTCCTCAATGAAATATACATTAATATTTCAACTAAGGGTTTATTATTATAATTAAAGATAAATAATACCAAGGGATTAATGGGAATCTTTTTCTACACCAATCGTGGTATTTGGAACAGAAATTTGAAGCAGCAAGGAACGTAAAACAGGATAATTTTAAAAAATATTTGGATAAAAAATTCCAAATATGCAAACATTTTCGTGAAGTCGTGTCCTCTTAGCTGGATGGTTCAGTCATGCAGCTCTTATTGTCTTTCTGAACAACATCATGAGCACAAACTTAGGATAAAAGTAACACTGCAGGCAACATCTAATCGAATTCAAAGTTTCCAGAACAACCTGCTAGTCAAGTGAAGAAATTCATAGAGCTCACTTATATGTGAAGTTTTTGCTAATAACATATGGATAAACAATTAAATCATCCAGCTGAGGGATCGCAACTTTACCTGAGCTATAGATCTTCCCCACCATATCACTTTGTTTTCATTTCCGTAGCTTTCACTTCCATAAACAAGGAATATTTGAAGATTTCTACTGTGATCTAGCTAGTAAACAATGAATATTTCTGACTACGGAATAAATTACTTAGGGTGACAATCATTATTACACTACACTATCACTTACATTTCCAATATCCTAGATAGTAAAGGAGAAATTAACTTCATAAAAAATTTGTTCACCGTTAAAATGAACGACATCTGTAGAACAGAGGATTTTAACGAGAACTAAAGGAATAAGTGGATCATTAGACAGTTAAAACCATTTCGAATTTGTTTTCTCATCAATCGCTCTTAAATTGAGTTATATGAGAGTTCAAACTAACTAGAATTCACAATTTCTAAAGTATAATGTATTTTTAGTCTGGAACTTACTTGAAACTAATTCAACAGAACCAACTGAAATTAAGAAATTTTCCGGCGAGACTCTAATTTACGGACGACCTTTGAAGGAATCTCAAGTGACCTTGAGAAATATTAGTCAATCAGCAAACAGTCAGTATAGAGTAAAAATATGTTATACAAAACCAAAGAAATAAAGTGGATACACTTCTTATATGTGGTTCAAACATTTGTTAAGGTTAGAAGGAGGTTCTAAAATCGTAATACATGCAGTAGAGGAAATCATCCGTACGGCTACAGAATAGTCGACCTCTGAGGCCATGGTAAATTCTTAAAACCTCTTTCAGCCTAGACCACATAGCTTCAATATTTTTTATGTCCACTCCGGTTGTTGAGTGCACAAAATGCTACTCTTGTAGAACGACACGATGCACATGACCAAGCCTATGTAGGGGTCTGTACGCTCTCCAAACATCCGTATATATTGTAGTACCTGGCTGCAACCAGTGTTACTGGTGCTTTTATTATCCAGTTCGCAATAATTGTCGTAATTTGCCTTAGGAATTATATATGGAGTTTTCATCACGGACTGACATCAGCTATAATGCCAGAAATTTATTTAGCCAAATGGATGAAAGGCCTTCGCTTTAAATTCCGAGATCTATTATCTTATACCTTACTGGTTCGTCCACAAATTATGGTCACGCCGTTTTATTTGTTATAGACGCTCAATTATCACGTTTTGTACAAAATTCCCTATGAATTGATCGTACGCTAGCATTAAGCACTGAAGTTGGCGCCGTAACCTTGAAATTTCTAAGGCGCTTCTGATTGGCTCGTCCATAAATTAGATTCTCGCCAATTTTCTAATCGCCATTAAGAAATGTTGAACTGCATAAAATGTTTGCCACCTCAATAATTTATTCTGAAGGCCATGCTTAGATATTTTGTGAATAACCACAAAATTTCTATTGTATTATCTTTCGAAACAAAGACAAGTGTTATTAAGTTCTTTAACCGCTTTAAGTCAGACATCGATTGAAAACTTCGATCCATTGGATAGTTATTTCGTTCTATCATAGGACATCTTAGCAGTACGTATTCATAATTCCATTGTAGTGTCGGTTATTATGTTAAGGCCATATACTTTATTCTAGCTTTCGGACAAACTAATCTATTCATTCTGCTTGAGTCACATTCTGACCTTGTTAATTATTCGCTTATCAATCTTGACTGTTTTTATATGAGCGTATGTGTATGTACACTTTTTATCCTATTCATCACATGTCTGTAGCTTATTTTTGTGTGACTATAAATATTGATTAATGCCTGCTTAAATCGGAGTTGGTTTACCAGCCATCTCCACTGCGCGTCGTTTCACTTCACTCTATTCCATTCGCTTTATATACAAAATATATGTATTCAAAATTCCATTCTCGTTATCTGACTTATTTAATTCGGCTATTGACTAATGAGATTTAAGTCGATGATTATATACGAGGATAGGCGACATATATATATATATATATATATATTTCAATGACAGTCATTCATACGATCTACTTAAAGTCAGATCTCGGACCACTAAAGTGGAGAGCCCGTCGACAAACATCGTTCGATCTAAATGACGACAAAATAAAGGGCCCCACACCATCATCAAGAGTGAAGCTCAAAACCTTTGGTCCTGCGTACAAACCTTCTACCTTTAGATCATTCACCTGATATCCAACGATATTCAAATCCCATACTAAGATGAAACAACTGTTCAATAATTTCATATCTTTAATAATTTTCACAACCCTTATACTTACAATAACATTTAATTTAATTGATTCAATTATTATATCTCTTGGTTAGAGAATAAATATTACATCGATAATATGAATTTACTTGTCAGTCATGTTGTAATTTTATTGTCTTCCTATTGAATAATGTCGCAATTCTTTTGTGCACAATACTGCAAGCCGTAAAACAAATTCAATGTTTTGAGGATTTGAAAAAAGCTTCATACAGTAGATTACAACTGCGGAGATGTATTCATCCATAGTATTATTATTATTATTATTATTATTATTATTATTATTATTATTATATTCTAATTCTTCTATCAACTTATTATTCTATCTTTCTCAACTTATAGTCTTCTTATTTCTCCTTATTTTCTAAGTTCGTTTTGTTACAAGGTTTAATGACATAAACAAATTCACATCCATAGAAAGTTCTGTTTGTCTTATAAGAGTTTACACATTAAATAAATGTTGTGTTTATTTATCAACATTATGTATCTCACGGAATATTCGTTATAATTAAGAGAATAAAAGCACTTACAATAGGAGCAAGTGAATTTTGATAAGTTGGTTAAAGTTAAATGAAAATTAATTTATTCGACAAAGTTAATCAATTTTTTAATGTAATGTAAAATTTTAATAATTGTGATCATGAGTCAATTGAAGCTAGATCACCATGGAAAACTTCAAAGCACTAAATGGTTGAGCAGTCGCGCATGAGACTTACATAGGTCCGGGGTTGGAATCTCGCGTGGAGCTGAGTCGTGGATGCGCACTGCTGAGGAGTACCATCTTGGGACGAAACGGCTGTCCAGTGCTTTCAGGTTTTCCATGGCGGTCTGGCTTCAATTGGCTCATGATTCCAAATATTGAAATTACCCCGTCTGAAAATGTAAAATTGTAAGAAATTAATACTGTTTGATTAATAGGCCTAAATTGTGATAATTTGTTCACTATGAAACAATACACTATTCAGCAGAAGTTTTTACAATTTCATTTCTGCTAAGTTTGGAGTCGTTACTGTTATGATTTTATGTCCGGCTTTTATCACGTGATCTGTCCACCAATCAAAATACGATTTATAAAATCTTAGCACTGTGCCAAACTAATGACGTTCGACCGGTATGAGAAGCCTAGCGTCCTTATTGGTCCTATGTCCGCCTAGCCCGTCCACTTCAGTCCAGAACACCAATACCAGCTTCTGCAATATGAATCGAATCGAATCATTTATTTCACATATACTGGGTTTATATATCAATCAGACAGACTGCAACGTACTACAAAATAGAAAATAACATATGTACAAAATCTGGCCAAATGTGGCTTTGAACGTGGGAGGCAGTAGTCAATAAACTGAACATAGCTTAAGAACCGTAAATCGTACAATAATAAATTATAAGTGAAAATGAAGCTTATAATAAGAGGAATATAAATATACATAATCTAATTATTGAATAGTTATACCATAAGAATATATAGATAATATTAGTCAATTAATATGTGCTATAATCTCTTTTTTACAGTTATGACCCAGCTATTCCTATTGTTTAGTATTCTCGTACACCGATTCACTCGACAAGTCCCTAAATCAGAACACGGTTGAACAAGGAAGAGATTATATTCCAAATAACAAGGTTAGATGGAAGTAAGAAGCAATAGGGAAAGCGTTAGTATATTTATAGTTTTCCACATGAGAAGATTTCTAGAGTGTTCATTAAGTATTGACTAACGCCAATCAGCCTGCACCAAAGCAATCATGCATTGAGCATGCTTTAATCCAGTCTATGTCCCGCTAACAATATGTCTTAAGAGTTACTCGTGATTTAATCTTCGGCCGGAAGAAATCCAAGCTTGGAATGAGGAATTATATTCTGCGAACAGTCAAAAACGAGCGAATGATAACAGACACTAATCAAACGTATATATACAGTATAAAACTGTCCTTGGGAAGTGTTGTAAAAATAATGTACTAAACATACACAACGGACTAATAGCGTTAAAGATTCTCCCAAATGGGAAATACGACATGAAGTTGGAAAGTGCGCTCTTGGCGCGAAAACAAGGAAATTTAAATTTCCAAAATAAAATTAAGGCATTAACCAAGTGAGTTCTAGGGATCTAACATCCCCAACAACTTCAGAATTCATAGATACAAAACGGTCTAATGTAAAGATTATATTCATCTATAAAGTCATTAAATTCAGTGAATTGATTTTTACTAGGTTCAAATTTCAGTATGTGTATTAACACTGAGGCCTAGATTACTTCAGCTAATGAGTCCCAAGTAGGACGAAATACCACATGGATTTTACTGCTTGTTGTGAAAGGATAGCTTCGAGGAAGTCCAGGTTTACCATAGTGGTCTCATGATCTCAACTCTTAAAAAAAATTTTATTCAAAAATAATTTAGCACATTCAGAAACCAAGTGATTTCTTACGGTATTCAAGGTATGAATAAAGTAATCACCATCATTTTTTGTCATTTCATGTTTGTTTCGTTTTCCATTTTGGAAAACCTCTCTAACTTATCATTAGTCATTCATTCGGTTAAAACAGTATTTGTTTAAAGCAATCAAATAGTATAGTTATGTCAATTTTTCAAAAGTCGACAGTAACAATTATGTTTACAAATGTGGAATCAATTCTGTTGTTTTTTTGGTTCAATACAGTAGAAAAACAAACGGAAACAATGATGACACTTCAGATTTGTTTATCTAAATTAGAATACATTAAATATTTCAATTTGATGAGAAGGAAATAATGATGTTTATTAAAACTATAACAAAGATCTTTATTTGTTTTAAACAACCAAACTATTCAGTGGCAAATTCAAAAACATTGAAAGTAGGTTTGTTTTGTTTTCTTATTTTATTTTAGAAATGAAATTTTAATACTTTTTTTCATTTATTTACTAATATTTGATATTAAGTTTTAAAATGAAATGATAGTACTTTGGTGTGTGTGCTACTTATATTGATATAAGTAGTATATGACGCGAGTTAAAGAATGTAATGTCTAGCAGCAGAAAATGGGGAAACATCAACAAAAAAGAGCGGGAACGCAATGCAATTTGTAAGAAAACGCATGAACCATGAAATGCGAGACAATGAATTGATGATTGCAACAGCAATAGTCCGGTTTGATATGATGGAATGATATTTTGCAAATTAACGATTTACTATTTGGTTTTCCTACTTTACCGAGTAACTCAGTGGATGGTGTTCAATGTTATGGTGTGTCAAGTTTTTTCTTAGTGCAAATCGACTGTTGATTACATCCAACTACCATCTTAGTTAAAACTACGTCTGGAACCTTTCTAGAGTTATTACCATTTTTAAACCGGCGAAAAGAAAGCGTGTTAGGTATGAGGTTTGCAACCTCATTTCATTAAAAAGAAAGTTAATAGAAAAAAAACGCTTAACAGGAAAAAAATCATTTGGTTATGGTTGAGCGAATATTGAAAAGTGTTTTACTTTGGGGACTAGTTTAGTAGTTATTATTGATAAGTATTTTTATTTCAACAGTTGAGATCATGAGTCAGTTGAAGCTAGACCACCATGGAAAACCTGGAAGCACTGGAAGGCCGTTTCGTCCTATTGTGGGACTCCTCAGCAGCGCACATCCACGACCCCGCCACGCGAGATTCGAACCCAGGACCTATCAGTCTCGTGCCAGGCGCTTAACCAACTAGACCACTGAGCCGGCATTCAACGGTGTTAATGTCTAACTTCAACCAATCCACAAAATCGTATAACTTATAGATGGTATAATTCTATATTTTCCTTATTGTAAGCTTCCAGTAGATCCGTTACACATTTCAATACATCTTACGATTGCTTATTTATGACCAGTTACCCATTTATTCTTTTCCTCCATTCTCCTCTACTTTTAGCGCAGTTACATAATGACTGGAACCTAATATTCATGTTGATGTGCGATTAGGAAATTAATCTAGATTATTTTTTGTGAGTTGATTCACATCAGATTTCATACTAAACTACTGCTTGCTGTAACTCCGCATGTGGTTCTTCTAGGGCCTGTCCCAAGCACAGGGTAAAGGAAAATGTTTGGACATGAGGTCAGCAACCCCATGCCGTGGAAAACAACCTTTCTAGAGAACTGCTAACCAGGAAAAATCATTTAAGCCATTTAGACTCTACACTTTGTGTTGAAGGATTTTCATTCAGAAGAATTATGGCGCCTCATGATGAAAGCCTAGATTCTTCAGAAGTCACGAACAAACAAAGCAAAAATTAATATAGGTACATAAAATGTTCGGAAAATGTTAGAGACCGAAAGGACCAACCAAACAGCTGTGGAAATGAGGACATACAACTTTATGGTGCTAGGAAGAAGTGAAACCCATTCGACGCAAGCTGGACAGAAAAAAACAAATTCGGGAGAGGTGCTGCTGTACTCTGGTCATGAAGATGTTCCTCACATACAAGGAATTGCTCTGATGCTCTGATGAAAGGTTTGGGAGGAAGAACAAGTGCCGACAGACTGAATATAAGGATGTCTCATCAAGGTACTAAGGAAACGGGATCTGGGCAAATGTAAGAACTACAGATGCATCACACTACCATATGTTTCACAAAGTTGAGACTAAACGGACAGAAAGTTTTCATCAAAGCAATTGCTCGTCATTTGTTCGTAGTGGACATGTTGTTCAAGTTGTGAAATCTTTCAAATTATTCAAAAAACAAAATACTTTCAAACTGTTGCTCATCGAGGAGGCTGTTGCAACAAAAAAAATTGAGGCATAATTTCTATATCGAAAAGCAAACAGTTATAAATCTTGTTTTACCCTGGTGACCTTTTCTTCATAAAGTTGTTACGTAAAACTTTGTTCTCTTTGTTTTTTTGTAAACTTTAATCAAAATCCTAGTATCTTAATTCTTATGATCTTTATTCAACTATCCTATACCATATAATCCATCTTCTTTTTTGATAAGAAAATATATTGTGTATCTCCATATTCTTCTGGAAGATATATATATATATATATATATATATATATATATATATATATATATATATATATATATATATATACATATGATGCAAAGAGGCACCGAATACATATGCGCCACACAAGCCACTTGATTTGTATGTGGGCGCTCATACCAAACCAAGTGGTTTTCTTAGGAGGCCGCAACCAGAGCCTTTGATCTAAAAGTCTAAGCTACAAGTGTTATATCCGAGTGGAGATTAAATTACAGGTAACTTCCGAGGACTATTCATGGACTAATATTCTATAAATATTCTTATTGTATAACTATTCAACAATTACATTATGTATATTTATATCCCTCTTATGACAAGCTTTATTTTGGTCTATAATTTATTATTGTACGATTTACGGTTCTTAAGTTATGTTCAGTTTATTAACTACTGCCTCCCACATTCACAGCCACTTTTTGGGCTTATTTGTGTACAAATATTATTTCCTATTTTATGGTACGTTGCGGTCTGTATGATTGATATATAAACCAAGTATGCCTGAAATAAACGATCTGCTCTGATTCGGAGGCTGGTATCTTGTTCTGGACTCAAGTGGAAGGGCTCGTAGGACATAGGACCAATAAAGACGCTAAACTGCCCACACCGGTTGAACGTCATTGGTTGGCCTAGTGTGAAGATTCGTATAAGTCGTATTCGGATTGGTAGATAAGTCGTGTGATCGAAAAGTCAGAATCCAAGGTCATAACAACAAGGCAGTAGAGAAACGTCAGGAGATTCAGTCCCGTGGTAGCCAATAATAGTGGTGACCAATAATAGGTTCATATGCCATTTGTTTCCTCAGGATCCTGGAGTCCATATGCACCATTGATTTGGAATCAGGGTTTTCCTATTCCTGTAGGTGGATCCTCCACGTCCATCAACCCAATAAAAGCGCCAGATATTTGTTTCTCGTCCTCTCAATTTCGTAAACAACACTTCCACAAGAAGGCAGTGAGCAGGACTTCCCTGACAGTGGCTATACGCGTGGCCATGTGAGAGCGTTTATTGATGGAGATGAGGAGAATCCACGAAATAAATAAATTCATGTTATTCTGCTACGATATATGTTCTTTTATTATTCAAGTTGTCTATAAATATCTTTGAAATTTTGGGGGTAGTTATAATAGTTTGCCACGTTTTAGCTCCCTACAATAAAAATGTTTTTAGGTTCGCATTGAAAGTTCTGGCTTTAATGTTGGCTTTTTGCAGTCTGTTGATCTGATCCCAGTTTGGGTGGACGTATGGATATGCTATCAATATAAATCTTCAATTTAACTCAGTATGTTATGTCGGTTAACTCCGTTTGTGTGACGGCGGTTATATGAAGTCAAATATTGGTTGTGTTAGAGAAATTTATTACAAGCATTCATTTATCCAGTCAGAAATTCGGAATAAGAAGCTGGAAAGCGGAAAATGAAGCGATGCGGAGAAGGTGAGGGAGTCGACTCTATCTGATCAAGCGAGATTCAATATTTATTGTCAGACAAAAATAAACTACAGACATGTTATGAGTAGGATAATCAATGCATACACATACGCTCACATAAAAACAGTCAAGGTTGGTAATCGAATAATTAACAAGGTCAAAATGTGGCTTGAAAAGAACGAATAAATCAGTCTGTTCAAAAGCTAGAATTACTCGTGTGGGCTTGAAATAGGACTAGATACTACGGACTGACAGCTGATTAGAGTTCTATTTGTTGTTCAGTTATGGGAATGCTGCCATTAATTTTCCAGTCCTTGTTTTTACATTTGCATCAGACGTTCTAAGCAAAATGCTCCAGATTCGTTGGTCGGATACGATCCTCAACCACCCAATGTGGCGGAGAAGAAATCAGCTTTCAAATGAAGAGAAAACTAGTAGATGGCAACCGAGGTGAGTAGGACATACATTGAGTAAATCATCAAACTGCATTACGAGGCAAGCCCTAATTTAAAATTTTGAAGGTTAGAAGAAGAGGTGAAGACTAATAAATACATTGAGTCAAGGATTGAAGGCAGATATCAAAAGAATGAATAGCACGTGGGAACAACTGGAAATGGTGAATCTAGGATAGGGTAGGTTAGAGAATCCTGGTTGGCAGCCTCTGCCCCTACACGAGGTGTAACAGGCGTATGTAAACACTCAAGTATTTTAGTGGTTGGATTCGACCATGATAGTGTTCGATTATCAACGTTCAGTTAAATGGTTTAATTTTTCGTCGAAAGTGGATTCTGTTGAGTAGTTCAAGATATTTAATGGAGCTAGGAATATCATATTTTTAGATTTATTGGTAAACATTACTAGATTGCAAAATAATAAATAAGAACTGTCGTCTAAATTCGATCAAATAATTCCACAGTATTTCCTTGAAAAAGCTTAGACCAGATTGACAGGTGAAACGTTGGATTTACTTCAAATTCCTTCGCTGGGATTTTACAAATACATTCTTCCTCTTTAATTACTAGATTGCGTTTAAAACGTCCAAAAGATAAAAATCCCCTCAGCATATACTGATATGATTAACTGATTCCTTAAGAAGATCACTTACTTATTTACTTACGCTTGTTACTCCTAATGGAGCATAGGCCGCCGACCATCATTCTCCAACCCACTCTGTCCCGCTCTGCCTTCCTTTCTAGTTCCATCCAATTCTTGTTCATTTTTCTCATGTCTATCTCCATTTATCGGCGTGATGTGTTCTTTGGTCTTCCTCTTTTCCTCATTTGGCCTTGAGGATTCCATGTGAGGGCTTGTCTCGTGACTCAGTTGGGTGCTTTCCTCAATGTGTGTCCTATCCACTTCTAGAGCTTCTTCCTGATTTCTTCCTCCGCTGGGATCTGGTTTGTTCTCCCCCACAGTACGTTGTTGCTAATAGTGTCCGGCCAACGGATCTGAAGTATTTTGCGTAGACAACTGTTAATAAACACCTGTATTTTCTGGATGATGGCCTTCGTATTTCTCCAAGTTTCCGCCCCATGCAGTAGAACTGTCTTGACATTTGTATTGAAAATCCTGACCTTGGTGTTGGTTGACAGCTGCTTTGAGCTCCAGATGTTCTTCAGTTGTAAATATGCTGCTCTTGCTTTGCCGATCCGTGCTTTCACATCTGCATCAGATCCACCCTGTTCATCAATGATGCTGCCCAAATACGTAAAGGTTTTTACATCTTCCAAATCTTCTCCGTCAATTGTGATTGGATTGGTGCATGCTGTGTTGTATCGGAGAATCCTGCTTTTCCCTTTGTGTATATTGAGACCTACTGCTGCTGAGACTGCTGCCACACTGTTCGTCTTTTCCTGCATTTGTTGTTGCGTTCGGGATAGAAGGGCCAGATCATCTGCGAAGTCTAGAAGATCAACCTGTGGTTATATACTGTTACTAACCATTTTAAGCCTGTGAAAGGGATTGATGATGGTTAGAGTCCGCATAGAATAACAGATTTTTGTGTGGTAGAAAACACGCTTCATTGACGATAAAAATAATAAAGTTTAAGTTCAAGGCTCACTCTCGTCTACATTTAATTATTCACCATTACTCCGTATGATTAAATAATTTTAAAAAAAACACTGATGCAGACGGTTCGTAAAATATTCATCCGCTGACATACTGAAAGCGAAACCATTTAGTGATATGTTAGTTTAACGAAATATGATAACACACTGTGGTTATTTGGGATGATAGGCATTCGGTTAATTCAATTAACATCTAGTTAATGATCTAATTTGTTGAGATTACTTTTTTCACTTGAATCTTTACTATTACTATAAAAAGCTCGATAAATAACTTTGTTAAAGATAACTTTGTCATGATCCTAAATAGGATGAATAACCATTGAACATCTAAGAACCTTGAATAATACTAGATATTAGTCACATGATGGTGCAATTTGACGGAATTCGACAAATATACACTAAAATATATGCTTACAATGAGAATCATAGGATCATATCGAACTAAAAAAATGTAGTTGAATAAACTGAAATAATCAAAATGGTTAGGATTTCAACTAACCGAAACGGAGCAGGAATTATTATTTACACTATTGTAATCCATGATGGAGGAAATGTTTGATTATCGGTCACTTTTTCTGGTTTACTTGAAAAATGTAAAATATGGTACAATAAAAATATCATTCCATCATGTTATGGACGTGTCAAGTATAGCGCAGTCAGTCATGATGGCAGAAAAATTACAAAATAGCAAAGGTCAAACGTCTAATGAATTCATTCAAAGAAATGATCCCAAAGTATTTACAACTGAATGATTAAATAAATGAGAACAGAGTCGCGTTTACTGACTATGATACACTTCGATCACTTGCAAACACAGAGTTTATTTCCAACCATAATTCGAGAAAGAAATATCCTGTAACAACTTTGTATTGTACTTTAGTATTATTGTCTAAACAATGAGTATTTATTGTTGTTTTTTCTTAAATACTACTAATTTTGAATTAAGTATATTTTATCCAAGTTATTTATAAGCTTTTGTAAAGATAGGTTATCCACTATGAAATATTTGCTTCGTATAAACAGTATTCTACTGAAGATTCTACGTAACTGCTTGAAATCCTCAATGGATTTATGTCATAAAACGAGGCAAATTAGAAATAGATATTTTGTTGTTGTTGAGTTCCTCTTAGAAAAGTCTCATTGTTTTTATTATAGATTGATATTTAATAGCAACCTTCTGATAATATGTATTAAATAGTAAACAAAATCACAACTGAATGTCTCGATTCCCAGTGTACATTTGATCGGGTAAGTTTTCGCTTTTCCAGTATTTCATTTTCCACTGCAACATGATCGATAGCATTCGATCCGCACTAATAAGGACTAGACAAACATGACATTGATCACCACCCAGTGATCAATCAATTGTGATTACATCTCAGTCCTACAGGAGGTTAGTCACGGCTCGGATAGCTCAATGGTAACGTCTCTGACTGTGAAGCTGGGTGACACGAGATCGAATTCGTCAGGGAACACCAGTTCCCCCAAGATTACAGGTACACCTTGCTGACGAGTGCCAAGTAGCACGAAACTCGGGTCCAGGGTTTCCTGTTGACTACCTCCAACCACCATCTTAATCCCACTATACTTTTCTTTACTCGCTTAAAATCAGAACAAGTTTCAGAGAAAAACAAGATATATGTTCCAAATAACTGATTTGAACTTGACCTCTTTCGTTGATATCGAGTGAAAAAAAGTTTATTTATTTTAAAGAACATTAAATTTGAGGTAAATATTTAGCATACATGATGGGAGTAAAGAAGTTAGTCCAATCTAAAAGGTCATCAAGAAGATGAACCAATCAGTAGTGAGAAAAACAGTGAAATTATTAAATAACACAGTAGATTGATATCTAGTGACTAAATAATCGTAATAAAGAAATATTTATTTTAAAGAATAGGGAAATTTATTTAAGTTCATGAAAGTTTATTGTGCCGATTTATCATATTATCAATAAAAGAAATTACAACTACACAATTTACAAAAAGGCGGGACTGGAAAGAATCTAAGTATGAATTGTTTCTATCTGATAAAAGAATAATCCTTACCAGATGTTTAGTCAAATTTACAATATAATTTTAATCTGATTTTACCACACTTATCTACAGACAAGCCTAACGAAGTTGAAATATACTACTTGTTTTTTTTGAAATATAAAAGACCAATCGATTGGTTGAATTTAGACATTGACACTATTGCATGCCGGCTTAGTGGTCTAGAGGTTAAGTGTTCGCATGAAACTGAAGGTCCTAGGTATGAATCCCGTGTGCAGGATCGTGGATACGCACTACTAAGGTGTCCCAAACTGCAACGAAACGGTTTTTCAGTGCTTCCAGGTTTCCGATGGTGGTCTATTATCGATTCACGATCTCAATTGAAACTGAACAATCTCCATCACCGTTTACTGATAATTTGTTATAGTTCTGTAAGTTTGTAAGACTGATACTAATATTGAAGCGCGACAACATAAATCAAAGTTTAACACATCGTTGATTGGCAAGCACTGTCATATTTGTCTGTCCCTTAGTGTAAATCGAGTTCTGTCAATCAAGTTGCAATCTAGACACTAGTCTGGATGACTCACTATCAGATACAGTACATTAAAATGTCAGCTGATATCGCTTCAAAACCCGTAGGTTGTATTAGTTTTCACAAGTTTATAGTTAGAACTTTCTGATTAAGATCAACTAGCATGTAACTTAGATCCAGGGATTCATTCTGACTACATTCAATCAACCAATTTAAGATTTTTTTTAAAAAATATCTAGATTTATAATTCCTATAGGGTTTCGTTAATTATCTTTCAATGAAATAAAATACATTCTTATAGAATTTCTTTAAAACTCAATAATTACAGACTAATCAATCATTATGGTTGAATAATTCTGAAATTGCTGTTTTATACATTTTTCTCTGTCAAAATGGACATGACTGACATAACTAAACTATGTAAAATACGATTTTGTTCATCTTAAACAAAATAAAACAAATTTATACAAAAAAGAACTTACATTTTGTAAATATGATTAACTACACTGATCGTCAACAGACTAACTGGTTTATACATTCGTAAGTTCTGAAAGCAAAAAACAGTCCATATTTTTCTCGTGGTAAACAAACTAACTATTCAAATAGAAAAATTAACAAGTGGTGTAGTGAACGGGATGTTGGGGATGTTAGATCCCCAGAACTCACTTGAGAAAGGACCTAATTTTGTAATTTTATCTAGAAAATTTGAATTTCTTTGTTTTCGCGCCAAAGGTGCTCTTGTCACCTTCATGTGTTTGTTGTTATCGCTTGTTTCTGGCTGTTTTGCAGAATATACTTCCCATTCCAAGCTTGGACTTCTCCCTCTAGTTAGCGGGGCTGAGACGTATCAACAGCTAGCTTACTGGTGTTTGGTCACCAAGTCTTGTTCTCGTTCTCAGATTAAGTGAACTCGTGATAGCTTCAAACCTAGCACGGGAACACAGGAGAGAACAACCAAATATACCATAATCCAACATCACAGAATGTCTTGGTAAAAACTAAGAACCATATAGTGAATACTTCATTTGCGAAATATCCATCAATTGTCTTAGACTTTGTTATTCCTTCGTTTCAGTACCAATCACTCTCAGTTCTCATTGACTTCTCTTCGATGATCTCAGTTTTTTTCGTTAAACATTCTAATTTCGTTTGGTGACATATACTACTTATATTTGTCAACATCGGTAGCACACATCACAGTAGTATTGCGGAAAGAGAAAATTTAAGCAGTGAAAGTAAATTGAAATATGAACATATAGATTAGTATAAAAATAAAGAAACGAACTGAATTGAACAGAAATCATTTCGATAACAATGTTGATTATTTTTTCCATCTACCTAGAAATCAGTAATACCAAGAGATTATGCTTAGCGTATGATTATGAGAAAAGGATAATAAAAATATAGTATCCTATAGAAACTTTATTCAACCAACAATTTCCACAGATTTTCTATTGAAGTCCCAAAGTGTTCCACAGATACAAAAGTTATTTCTTTGAAAAAAAATCTACATATGCCAGTTCATTTCAGATTATATGATGAAAGCTGGTAATAATTAATGTACTCTAAGATAATGAATGAGAGACCATTAATTTCCCGATTCTATCAAATAAGTAGATTGATTAATTTTTAAAATTACGGAAAAGATAATACAAAATATTTTATTAAAGTCATTATTGTACATTCAAATGAATGTAAAATATTGTGTTCAAGATGATGGTGTGGATGCCCGTTATTTAATCGTTATTTAGATCGGATGATGTTGTCGAAAGGGCTCTCCACTTTAGTAGCCTGAGATCTGACTCCAAGGAGATTGTAATGATGATTGTTGTTGAAATATATATGTCGCTTATCCTCGTATATAAACATCGACTTAAATCGCGTTAGTCAATAACTGAATTAAATAAGTCAAATAATGAGGATGGACTTTTGAATACACAGATTTTATATATGAAGCGAATGGAATAGAGAGAAGAGCAACGAAGCAGAGTGGAGATGGCTGGTAAGCCATGGTCAGAATGTGACTCTAGTAGACTGAATAGAATGAGCTTCCCGAAATCTAGAATAAGGTCAGTCAGTCAGCTACAACGTAGGACCAGGCACATAAATGCATCGGTCCAAGTTGCTTTACCTCATTAACACAACAAGATAGACACTGGATTCATATAAGTGGTTAATTCAGAGGTGGTAATATATAAAAGAAAGATTGCAATAAGGATATAATACAGGAAGAAAGAATTAGTTTGTAGAAAGAAAGATATGAAGCAATTTTAATCTCTTAGTTTAAGAGAAGACAGAGAGTGTATACACCGACGTCATTGTGACCGATTCTGAGCCATGTCACCAAGAATCTCCAACCATTAATTACGATAGTCACGTGGACCCCTAATAAGGTATATGGGCTTAACATATTAACCGGCACTACAATGATAATTGTTTAAACTTTACATTCCATACTATTAGTGCTCATTTAATTCTATTCAGTAATAGTTGAATAACAAACCAACTTCCAGCTGAAGAAGAAATTAGGAAAAGACGATGGAAATGGATAGGACATACATTACGCAAATCGTCAAACTGCATCACGAGGCAAGCCCTAACTTGGAATCCTGAGGGGAAGCGAAAAAGAGGAAGGCCAAAGAACACATTGCGTCGGATAATAGAAGCAGATATGAAAACGATGAATTACAACTGGACGGAGCTAGAAAGGATTGCCCAGGACAGGGTTGGATGGAGAACGCTGGTGAGCGGCCTATGCTCCTTCACGAGGAGTAACAGGCGTAAGTAAGTAAGTAATAGTTGAATAAATTACTTTTAGATAAATTTAATCAATACAAACGTCTTTTGGAATTGGTAATGTTAAATTCATTGAGGGACAATTTTTATTATAACAGATATTCATTCATTTTTAACTTTCATGTAACTGGTTATATATTTTATTGTGGAGGAAGACACAAGTGGAGAAGACTAATTTATTGTTTAGTGCATAATTACAGAGTACCCTCAAAAACAAAATATGAAAACTATATATCAAATACATCATTTGCATAACTTCTTCTTCCTTCATTTCTGTTATTATCTAAATCTTCCTCAGTTTCCTTCTTTCTTCTTTTTTCATTTTAATCTTCTTAACTTTGTGCTCATAGGTATTTCATTTCTGATTGGCGATACATACTACTTATATCTGTAAAGATAAATAATATACACCATAATATATTTCATAATAAACTATATTTTCATTAATCATTTAATCAATATGATACATTTGAACTAAAATAAAGTAACAATGATCAAGTGTCTAATTTGTACGATTCATCGAAATGTGTGTATTACAATTCTTTTCTACTGTAATTATTTGTGGTTTTGGCGTTTTCTGTCTCATGTTCTTATTAATGAATATCGAAGAATAACCGTTTTTGATAAGTATCTCTATTAAGAGGCCCAATTCTTCACCACTCTATAGCAAAGTATCTGGCAAATCTCCTAGAACTCGTTAGAAAACGCATTTGTAAACATCCCGTACGTGATACTTTTGAATTTATTGAGCACATAAAAGAAGTGAATGTAAGTGACAAAATTATGCTATCTCTGAATGTCGAATCATTATTGTTATGACCTTAAGTTGGTCGATTTTCACCCTGTGCTAATTGTTGTGTCCTTGACTGGAAAATTAGAGAGCGACGTACTTATCGATCGATTACAGTGACACGTAAACACGAACGGACGGCCTAGAGTCTCGACTGGTCTCGCTTCCCTGTCTAGCCCAGTCAGTTGAGTCCAGAACACAAGCCACAGCCTCGGAGATATGAATCATTATATTTCAGACATACTCTATTTATATACCAATCAAACATACCACATCGTACCATAAAATAGAAAACAACATTTTGTACAGTACTCAACAAGCGAACAGATATCGACCAATAGGAAATGTCCATTTAAAGTCCAAGGACACCATTGGACTTAACATGATAATTATTGGTCTATTCCTCCGCATCCACAACAATTATTCACTAATGTTCCCCTCACAGAGACCATTAATTTTATCTGCAAGTACATCGATAATAATGAGATAAACATCTAAATACCGGATGTTTATTTGAAGGAACTATTACTAAGTTGCACTTGCAATGTACAGTTCACATTCAACAACGTAATTTATAGACACAGAAAGATGGTGTAACAATGGGATCCCCACTTGTTCCATTACTGGCAGATTGCTTTATTGCCAGTTTAGAAAACAACCAACTCAAAACAATCATAGAAAACCTCCATTTGTATAAAAGGTACGTAGATGGTATTTTTATCATATGTGACAACAAATATGACTTCAGTCATCTCCTAAAGACATTTAATAATTGTCACCGATCAATAAAATTCACACTTGAAGTTGAAAACAAACAAAATATTCACTTTCTTGATATGGAAATGACAAGAAATCAAGACGTTACTTTAAAAAGATCTATCTACAGGAAACCCATGTGGAATGGCTAACTATCAAGTTTCTACAGTTGGGTTCACATCAGCCAAAAAAGAAACTTGGAAATAACGCTCGCCACAAAAATATGAAGAATCTGTAGCCCCGAAGTTGTAGATAAAGAATTAGGCCTTTTAAACGAGATACTTGTCAAAAACGAGTATCCTCCGATATGCATTGATAAGAACATAAGGCCGAAAACGCCAAAAACCCATATAATATAATATACTCTATTGAAATTTGAAATTAATTCACTACAAATAATACTCACTTTTGCAGTTTCACACTTATCGACTACAAGAGAAATTTGGTTAGATGTCTCACTAGCAGAGCTAAAAATATCTGCACAGTAGACACTCTAAGTCAGGAGCTATAATTCATCAACAACTCACTGACCGAGATCGGCTACCCCAGTGCTTTCATTAAGAAGTACATGTATGACATAATAAAGAAGTCGGAGATTTCGACTGTTCATAAGAAACCTTTATACATGAAACTACAATTCAACGGGGATGTGGCTAATGATACTCTGAAATACAGGTTAACGAAAGTAATCACCAGGACATTCTACACAGTCAATCTTGCGTTGACTTTCTCTTGTCGACCAACAATATGTACGCGAACGAAGGATAAGTTACTTGAGTTGGCCTCCTCAATGTGCATTTACAAATTCAGCTGCTTCTGTGGAAACAGCTATATCGAGCGTACTCCTAGGCAACTTAACCAACGAATGAGTGAACATCTACCAGCTTGATTTATAAATAGCCAGATAAAAACAATTCGCAGTTCTATCTTGGCACATCTTATTGATAACAGTCATGCTGTAGATAAATCTAAATCATTTCGATTGATCTATCGTATACCTCCATCATTTCTTAACGAAGTTCATTCCCGCCTCCTACATATAACTGAAGCCATAAGAATTCGTACATATAACCTCAATTTATGTGTACAGAAGAAATAATATTTACTATAATATTCTTTCAACCAATCAGATTATTTGAAATGATAAATATGAAATTGACCAATCACAACTGAATAATTTAGAGTATGATTTAATGAAATAATAAATAAATATTAATGAAATAAATCATTAGAAAGTATTACGTAATTTAATGTTTTATTATATTTTTTTCCCCTTAGTTATAGATGATTATCATATTTTGTTTTAATGTCTTAGAAATAAGAATTCTATGTTCATATTTTATCAAGAAAGGAAAAAAAACTGTATCCATTCCGTAAAAAAAGGGGGAAATGAGATTTTAATTACGCTTCATTTCATGAGAAAGTAAAGATTTTACAAAATTTTATTATAAACCAATAGATATGAAATGGAACAATCCAATGTAAATTTAAAACGTAATTCTGAACTATCTAAAGATGATAATCAAATTGAATTTATACAAGATAATCCATGTTGTGCTTCTTCTTCATCTTCTCCTCATCCTTTTCCTCCTCCTCAAAATATAATATTATCAAAACAAGAACCAAATGACTTTAATGATAATTCAATTAAAGGTTTACAAATATCTAAAACAAAATTAAATACAATTTCAAATGAAGATGTTCGAAGACAATCAAGTGTACATTCTGAACAAACATTAAATATTGCACATCATTTATATCCTACAACATCTTTATCGCATACATCATCAGCTTTTTCAAGTTATTTAAGAATTCCATCTATTTATGAACAAATGAATGAAAAAGTTGTATCCACACATTCAGCTGATTGGTCAAAATCATTACATAGATCAAGTTGTTTTAATACACCACAAAGTTTAAGTGAAGAAGATCAAAAATTTACACAAGCAACAGTTCGTGCTGTATTAGCTGCTAGTGCTAGAGAATCTCGTACAGCATTAACTGATTTACCATTAGATTTTTTTATAAATAATTCAGATTTATCTAATATTGATAATAAATTAAATTCATTATCAGTTCAACAATTATCACATAGAAATTTATCTACTGAAAATGCATTAAATATTCATAGATTAAATTTACCATCATCAAAATTTCATGATGAATGTAAAGAACGTAGAACTAATCGAAAATTTAGTGCACTTTATGTTCATAGTTTTGATGATACAATACATGATAGTGTATTATTATTGAAAAGAGATAAATCACCAATTCCTAATACATCATTAAATTCTAATAATATAATACTTAATAGTACTACTAATCTATCTAATTCTATACAATTACCTTATATACAAACATCAAATAAAAATATTCTGATTACTACTAAACAAAATCCAAAATCATTAAAAAATTTCGCTAGACAAACATCGCATTCAATAAATAGACCATTAAAACGTTTAGCTGCTAGTTTTCGTTTAACTAAAAATATTCGACATTCATCATCAGTAAATTATAAACAACATTCTTGTATAAATGTCCCTTTAAAATCTGATATTGTTTCCAGTTGGAATTCTGTTTCAAATTGTATTGATTCTATACAAAATACTACAAATACTACTACTACTACTAATAATAATAATGATATCAGTAGTAGTTGTAATAATAATGGGACCAATATACGTACACGTAATGTAATTCTTCAAACAGATCAAGATTTTATTAATGAATTTAAACATGATAAAAGTTTACATAAAGGACATTTATCATTAAATGATTCAATGGATCATGAAACGGATAGTTTATTAAGTCAAGATGATAAACCAAGTGGTAGTTCATTTCATTTAAAAGAACAATTTTTTGCATTTTTTCAACCAACTGGTAATAAATTAGCAATGAAATTATTTGGTACTAAATTAGCATTAGATAGAGAAAGATTAAGACAAGAACAACAAGGTGATTGGATTATACATCCTTGTAGTAATTTTCGGTAAGTTTTTAGTTTTTTTTTTTTTTTTTCAAGTTTTCTTCTTACAGTTTACTTATGGAAACCTAACAAGTCTGTTTTTCTTAGATTGATTGGTAAAGGAGAAGTGTTAAATTGAATAAATAATTTCATACATCACTTTTTCATATTAATATAGCAACAATATGAAGGTATAGCAACTATCCTACAATCAATTTTCATTATGGTTAATTAAGGTTAAGCCCTTATATTAACTTACTTAACAGACAATATTATTTGAACAGTAACCATTCGTATATTTATTTGGATTGTTATGATCATCAGAGCACATGACAGACTCTAGCCGAAATGTTCATTGCTTAAATATCATTCAATGATTCACCCTACACCCCTTGTATGTATGTATGTATGTATGTATGTATGTATGTATGTATGTACTCAAATTCTATGATTAGTCCTTGTTTTGCCTTACTGTGTGCCCTTATTCAATTTAACTATAAATTTACCTATGTCATTGCTTGTATATACTTATTCGCTTCTCCATTTCAAATTCGTTCAATGTGTTTATAGTTTTATGATCTGCACTATCCGGTAATAAACTGTAATTGATTCGTCTGATTTCAAAAACACTGTTGAATTCTAGATTTTAACGGTTATTGAGTTGATCAATTCACGAAGTCAAACCACTACAAAGGTTCTCATGTGTTATAATCTCACTGTAATTGTTCAGTAAATTTATAAATAAATCTTTTACAAAGCAGGAGATGAAATTTTCAAAAAAAAATTTCAGAAACGATCATTTAAGCATGAATAAATGCGTATTAAGATTAATAAGGTCATGTACAGATATTTTAATTATATTCCGAATAGAAAACCTTAAACAATCAGTTAACTACTGAAATCTAATAGGTTACATTACTTCCACTAAGTAGTAATTTTTATTCACACATACTCTTTATTCATTCAGTGTAAACTGTATTCAAAATGATAAGATCATTTTAAGAATACAAAGGATGCTCACATCAGAACATTTGGAAATCATGACAACAGCCATCGAGTTATCATACAAACGACATAGAGAACAAAGACACGACCAAACCATCCAGCTCAGAGAACAAAACTCCACCAAAATCATCCACCTGAGCTACAAATCTTCTCCACCATCTCAAACAGCTTGTCTACATACTGAACTTTCTCATTATTTTTGTTGTTGTTGTTGTTGTATGGTTATCTAAGAAAGAAAAAAGTCAGTGAACAATAGGCATTCATTATATTTTAATAGACCTTCAAGTTTAATGATTCCGAGTTTCCTCTTTTTTTTAGTTTTTCTTTTCATTATTACTCTAAATTACATGGATTCATGAATAAATTTACAAACTATTCAATTCATGAAATACATAAAGATTTTCTTGTTAAATTCTGATAGTCTTCTTCCTCTTTTTTTCTTCTTCTTTTCTAGAAACCATTAAATTTACAGGTTGTTTTATTCTTTCTCTATAGGATTATTGAAATTATCAAACTATAATTAGAATTAAAAAGGAAACATTAGTACATAGTGATTTAAACAGATTGAAATGCCTTCAGTTTCAATTCACTTGTTATTGTTGTTGTTGTTGTTGTTTAGGACTGAAGTTGATTAGTCTTTTGTTGGCATGTATATATATATATATATATATATATATATATATATCTTGTGGGGATTGCCTCGATATTGATTTCAGTCACAAGCTTCATAAACAAATATGGATAATGGCTAGTAGTGGAATTTGGGACGCACGTTTTGTCTTATTTGAAGAGAATAGTACTGGGTTCAAATCTCAGAGAGGATATTAACTTTGAGATTCAGATGCATCCAGTTGATGAGTTGAAAATAGGATGAAATACCCGTACTGGATTCCATTGCTATCTACCATCTGTCTTTGTTTATAATGCTTACAGTTGATTTAAACACTGGTATAACAGTTGTTTTTCCTGAATAAATTTAATGGTTTTCAACATTGTGTAGGATGTTTTAACGATGAGAAATAGTTTTGTGTTTTCAAGATTTAGAAAAATAGTTTTATCTCAACAAAACAAACATAACTAACAATAGAGAATTTTGTCAAAACGAAAAATGAGACATTTTCATTGCTTTGCAAAGCTGTCAATTTATTTCATTATTTATGTATTAATCCAATTGATTTGTTAGTTGCCTTTTCTTTTCAACCTTGTAAATGTCTTACAGAATTTAAGCATGAAAATTAAGGATTAAAACTAATTTTTTGTTTGCAAGACTTAAGTATTCAAATTTAGACCTTGTTTAAGAATCTTCAAGATTAAGACATTGAAATGTCTAAAAAGATAGATACTAGAGTTTAGATCATTTTAGATCAAGTGATATAAAGATATATTCTCAGAAGGGGTTTGTGGAGATTTTAGAAATTTCACAGAGTCAATTGAAGCTAAACCTGGAAGCACTGGACGGCCGTCTCATCCTGCTACGGGACTCCTCAGCGGTGCGCATCCACGATCCCGCACTCTGCGAGATTCGAACCCAAAACCTATCAGTCTCGCTTCAGGCGCTTAAACAACTAGACCATTGAGCCGTCATCCAATGGTGTTAATGTCTAACTTCAACCGAAACGGTCGTCCAGTGCTTCCAGATTTTCCATGGTGGTCTAGCTTCAATTGACTCATGATTTCAATCTGTGAAAAATATATTCATTTAAACTCGAATAAACATTCTATCTTCAAGTTACACCATACAAGTTATATGGATTGTTTACTTCTTAAAACTATTTGTTTTTATTAAATCATTGAACAAGATAAACCCTTTCAATGAGAATCGGTTAAATGAATGTAGCAGTGAATATATACAGTAAATTCCACATTGAACAATTGTTCCAAACTTCTGTTATGTAGGTTAATTTTTATTGATGTTTTCATGATATCAAAATATTATTTCACACTGAATAGTTTTCATCACCATTAACACTAATTGAATTCTATTATTATTATTATTATCATCATCATTCTTTTTATGTAATAGATTGTGTATCAGTAGACTGTCTTTGAGAATGAAGTGAATGGATGTTCTGTAAAAGAAAGAATAGTTACTAATATGGTTATTCGATTAGATTTTTTAATTGGTAAAAGTAATTTCTGTAAATGAATCTATAAAACTCTCAGTTATTCTATTGCTGATATTTTAACTGAATTGTCATATATGGATTCTGTAGCGATCACTTTAATACAGTAATTTTGCCACAAGCTTTTTAGAAGTGTCCTAAATAAAGTGATGAAAAGATGGAATTGATCGGATCAACTCCATAAATGGACTAATTGCTTTAAAGTCTCAGATAAGATGAAACGAGTATCCTGAATTCCACTGCTAAACAAAGACTATCTCTTCAATAAAACTTGTAGTTTATATAGTTTTTTTTTATCTAAATGATACAGGTTAAAATCTAGTCTTTAGTTAATTATACACGCAAATTTGTATGTTATAGTTGTACATTCATTTATACATCACAATGCATGTTCTACCAACAAGTGTAAGATATAGACCTCTGATCAACTGCCCATTAGGATGGGAAATAGCTGAGCAAAATGGGAGAAAAATGGTACACCTAATGATAACGGATGTACACTACAAGATCTACAAATACCAACACGTCATAGAGGATCAAAAGATGAAGCCGCAAAGAACACTCACGTCAGAACATTTGGAAATCTTGACAACAGCCATCGAAATGCCATGCAAACGACACAGAGAACAAAGAAGAAACACCTTAAGGAAAAAAAATTGATCAAGATCTCAAAACCACCCATGGAAGAAAACACAAACAACTGTGTGATCAATATGTCAAAACAAACACTAATAGACTTGTAGTGTTACAAACATTATCATCAATTAATTTCGATAAGAAATTATTGTAGTTGAGAAAAAATAATTATCAATATAACGTTGTGGAGATTGTTGAGCTTTTATTAAAATCTTGAACCAATCAGTGTTAGTCCAACATTGGAAATGTGATAGAAGTGGATAGCTGTTTTGTCCTAGTATGGGATTCCTATACAATGCTCATTCACAATTCAACCGTATTGTGTAGGGCAGTTACATATTGAAGACAGTGAAAGACAGTCATGTAAGACCATGGATTGATCGAACCTATACATTAACATTGTTGGATCTCGTCTCAATGGTCTGGCGGTTAAGTGTTTACGTGTGAGACCAAAGGTTCTGGAATCGTATTTCACATGCAAAATCGTGAAGTGCACACTGCATAAGAATCCCATACTTGAATAAAATGTCTGTTTCGTGCTCCTAAGTTTTTAATCGTTATCTATCAACGACCGGTTCATGATTTAGTGAAACATTTATTGATAAATACATTGATTAAATTAAAGATATTCATGATCACAAATTAGTTCAATAAGGTCGTTTTATCCGTTTATACATATTATCATATTTACTGTTCAATGAACTGTGATTTCTGTTTCATTCTTAGGAATGTTTATAAATTTTCTTCACTTTTATTTACTTGAATGTGTTTTTCTGACTTGTTTAGATATGGAGGGAAGGTATTGTTACACTTTTTTTCCCCATTTTCAAGGTTAAAATGATATTGATCATTATTATAAAAGCAAAGTAATATATTATTTGAATGAACGTGAAAATGTAAAGGATTAAACGACAATTCTGTGATTTAAAGATTAAATGCTTACAGTGGATCAAAATCTTAAATTCATAATTGTCCAAACGAATTCATTGCGTGATATAGACTTTTGAATGAATAGAGAAAATGTATAGTTCCAGTGAATGAATTTATTAAAATTATGTTCTTTAGTTACTTACTTACTGACGCCTGTTACTCCTCGTGAAGGAGCGTAGGCCGCTCACCAGCGTTTGCCATCCAACCCTGTCCTGGGAAATCCTTTCCAGCTCCTTCCAGTTCCAATTGATCCTTTGCATATGTGCTTCTATTTCCCGACGTAATGTGTTCTTTGGCCTTCCTCTTTTACGCTTCCCTTCAGGATTCCAAGTTAGAGGGTTTAAATTCTTTCAATAGTTTATATTGACGATGTTGACTAGAAAGACAATATAAGTTTTACAATTAAACTAACCAGCTTAGACTTTCCATTGATATTAAGATTTGACTTTGTTAAAACTTGTGAACCTATGAGCCCTGTTTATTGTATAACGCAACGATACCGCCAATCAGAGAGCAGCGAATTGTCAATTGAACCAGTGACGCATAAAACACGTGCAAGCAACCTAGATTCCTGATTGGTGCTGCTTTCCGCCTAGCCCAGCCAGTTGAGTCCAGTACACCAATCTCAGCCTCTCTAATATGAATCATTTATTTCAAACATACTCGGTTTATACACCAACCAGACAGACCACAACGTACCATAAAATATGAAACAACATTTATACAAGAATTAGCCAAATGTGGCTGTGAATATGGGAGATAATAATTGATATACAGAGCATAATTCAAGAATGGTAAATCATATAATAATAGTCTATGGGTCAAATCGAAGCTTATAATAAGAGCGACATGAATATGAACAGTTTAGTTACATCACAATTACACAATAAAAATATACGCATAGTATTGGCCCATAAATGGATCCCAAGAAATACAATTCATTATTCTTATCGGGATATAACAGACTTTTACTCCGGAAACAACAGATATGAAATTACTTATTAATTAACTTGAATTATGTTTATAGATAAGGTGTATCTTGTGAATATTAAATGAAGGAAGATATCTTATTTATATAGAAAAGATTGAATAAAACTAGGAATAGAATCCAAGATTTACATTTCGTTCTAATTGGGACTGTTCAGTCGGATGCATTTGTATCCCAAAGGAATATTCCAATTAAATTTTTTTAAAAATTAAAATCAATCTTAATTATTTTCATGTTCAATTGTTCAATGTAATATTGGTTATCATCAAGAACTTCAGAGGCATTTGAATATGAAACAAACCTATTTGAGATTATTTATTATTGAGAGTTGAAAAGGTCGTTAATTTTTTGTTGTTGTTTTGTTTTACATTACAAACTGACTTCATTAGTAAAACACTGAAAACTTGAGTTTGTTTGTCGATCAATTTCTAAGTGTGAACTGCTAAGACGTCTCATACTAAAGTGAAATATATGAACAGTACATTTTAGTTTTCAATATCTGTCTTATTAAATACGGTTAGTGTTACAAATCTATACTTTGTCAAACTATTTTAAGGGCTTAAATTAAAGTAGTAATCTAAAAAGATAACCAAATACATACTTTCCTGTACTTACGAAACACTTGTGGTGGTCGGTATACCATATAATCCTTAAACTTCATGTACAGTTCGTATCGATAACCGTCCCAACGGTATATTAATCAGAAGGCGAATACGAAGTGTTGATTATGTTTATTATGGGACCACACACACAGATATCCAAAATTGCAGATACGTTAAACAAGCATAGAAGATTATCAGTATGGGGTTGTGGAGATTGTTAAGTTTTTGGTTGAGATCATGAATTAATTGATGTTAGACCACCGTTGGAAACCTGGAAGCACTGGGAAGTCGTTACCAGTGGAGCTAATCCGTGTCGGGTAGAGATAGGTATCTACTTCAGTACAATGGAAGGTGGTCGCGCAATTTCGTGGATTGGTTGATGTTAGACACTAACACCATTGGATGCCGGCTCAGTGGTCTAATGGTTAAGTGCTCAGGCGCGAAGCCAGTAGGTCCTGGGTTCGAATCCCGCGGGGTGCGGGGTCGTGGATGCGCACTGCTGAGGAGTCCCGTACTAGGACGAAACGGCCGTCCAGTGCTTCCGGGTTTCCAACGGCGGGCTAACATCAATTAATTCATGATCTCAACCAAAAGCATAGAGTTGTGCCGAAAGCCAAGCAAGCGAGCGAGTGAGTCAGCGAATATGAATACGAGCAAGCTCGTACAATTAAGCGAGCGAGAGTGAGAGAGCAATGAATATGAATAACATGGACATATATATACATAGTGAAATGAATGAATCATCGAATCAAATAAGTGAGGTTAGCATAAGGTTAGCATAGTGAATGAATGCGAGGGCCGTAAGCAATATTCAAGCATACATGTTCACACATTCGCAATAGTAATAAAGATACAATGATATAGATAAGTTGTTGTTAGGATGACTCAGTCCGTTAATAAGTTAATAAAATGACTTGATTGAATTAATAATTGTGAACAAACTCAATTTCACGTGATCTGTTATACATTACTTATATTTGAGGTTACTAATTAATTTCAAAAATAATCATCGAAGTACAATAAAACCAAGGTTACATACATACATTTAGTTTCCACGTTGTACATGTAGTTTACTCTAGGATTTTCTTTTATTTAAAGGATTACGTAAGTAACCTACCATTCGTTAGTCATCGTTTTGTCCAATCAGTCTTACATATCCAATTTGAGGTTAAGATAAGTACACAAAAAGACACATTAAGAATGTGTTTCTTTTCCAGTTTCACTGATTATTCATCTCTAACAATTAATAATCCTTAAAAATTAAAAACATAAAGTTCAGCGAAGGAATCTCTTTTCAACTACTAATTCCGTGAAGGAATGTGAACACAAATAACCAAAATGACTTAATAGAAAGATTATAATACTAGATTAAGTAATACGATACATAATACAATAGATTTAATGAATATAATGTTTATTCAGTAGTTGAGTTCATGAGTCAATTGAAGCTAGATCACCATGGTAAATGTGGAAGCACTAGACGACCGTCCCATCCTATTGTTACAATAAAGGTCATAAAGGTGTAAAATAAACAAGGTGATATGATGAGCATTTATCAATAAAATAATGAGAATATAAGATATAAGTAAAGAGTAATAATTATAATAATACTAATTAAGGCCAAGGTAATGATAACGATAGGACATACTTCTTTTGTATACATAGATCTGGTTTGAGCTCATGAATTGTAATGGCTTCAGCTATTTTTAGGAGTTGAATACAAAGAAATCTAGATAGATTTGAACGAATCATATATACAACTTTAAAATCAAACTTTGGATCCGTAGAATAATTACAGTCGATTAGATGTTGAAGCACAGAACTCCTAACTGCTTTCCAGACACCTTTCTATTAGGTCATCTTGATTATTTGTGTTCACATTTCCTCAAGGATTTAGTACTTTAACAAGAAAATATTTCATATATATATATGATTGTACAGCTTGACAATAAATTCGGTTCCCTTCGCTGAACACCGTGTCTTTAACTTTTTTTAAAATGTATAAATGGGAATTATCTGTCAATTAATAATTCAATAGAGATTATCAGATAAATCTGAATCATTTGATTGATAAACATAATCAGTCAGAAATATTTGCTTAGTTTTTGTGTGTTTCAAAAATTTAACTCCCCTTTGTGTGTTCAAAAACAGTTTGTTCTCACCTTAAACCTACCCTGATAATATTGGCTTATTATCCGGAGTGATTAGGTTTCAAATTATGTTCACATTATTATTAATATTACTTTTATTATTAGCCTTGTCTCCTCTTACCCCATTCCCAGTCTAGTTGACCTTTTATTTCTATATA
Organism: Schistosoma bovis; assembly: GCA_944470425.2. Lineage (NCBI taxonomy): Eukaryota > Metazoa > Platyhelminthes > Trematoda > Strigeidida > Schistosomatidae > Schistosoma > Schistosoma bovis. The sequence continues at coordinate 85,153,368 of OX103953.1, forward strand.
TAAATGTTCGTAACAAGTATATTATGTGTGATCACATTGTTCGAAATGTAGTGCGCTAATATATCGCATAGTTCTGATAATCTTCGTCCTCGTGTCACATTATACAAAATGACGCTTCTGGCACCCAAAAAGCGAGTTTATATTACGCTATCATTCAGAGGTGACACAAATAGTCTCATATTGAAACAGAAACTTAAATTATCTATCAACCGGACATTTTATGCAGCCCAACTTGTTATTATCGAAAAGACAAGGTCTATGTTTCACCAAAAGCCCAAAGAGCACGAAAACGATTGTGTCACATCCCATTGTGTCTATAAATTTACATGTATGTGTGGAAACACGTACGTAGGGAGGAGCAATCGTGATTTGCAATTAAGGGTGGGTGAACATATACCAAAATGGTTGCAGAATCAGATGAATTCCAATGGTGAAATAAGATCACAGGATAGACAGACATCATCATCCATTGTGAAACATTTGATTGAGACGGGTCATAAGGTTAATATCAAATCAGAATTTGTTGTGTTGTACAAAAGCCTTCAAGGACGTATACTAAGGTTTATTGAAGCCTTGGCTATACGAAAATTGAAACTCACTTTATGTAATCAAAAACAATTTGTCCTTACACTTAACCTACCCTGGTAGTACTGATTTACTATCCAGAGTGGTAATCACATTTGTTTTTGTGTACTATAATATTTTTCCTTTGTTATCACTTACCCTTAACCTGTCTAGTTGACCTGATAATAATCAACTGCTCACTAGTGACTGGCTTCAGGAAAAACTCCTGGAGTTCTAGTGAGAAGCCGTTACCAGTGGAGTTCAACCGGTCTGTTGTGAGATAACAACTCACTGAAGACAATGGTGTACGGTGGCGCAACTTCGTGGATTGGTTGAAGTTAGACATTAACGCCGTTGGATGCCGGCTCAGTGGTCTAGTGGTCAAGTGCTCGCGCGCAAAGCCAGTAGGTCCTGGGTTCGAGCCCCACGTGGCGCGGGATCGTGGATGCGCGTTGCTGAGGAGTCCCGTACCAGGACGAAACGGCCGTCCAGTGCTTCCAGGTTTTCCATGGTGGTCTAGCTTCAACTGACTCATGATTTCAACCTGTGAAATTTTTAAAACTCTCCACAAAAACCCATTCTGATAATATCACATAATTCTGATAAAGTACGTCTTCTCATTGTATTATCGAAATTTTTTCAAAGGGACTAATTGTTTTAAAAATGAATTGTTTTTATTCTTATTAATGTCTAACGGATTCTTTTGTCTTGTTTTTTTTTCTTCTTTTGAATGCTTCATTGTACAAAGTAAGTTTAATTGAAATGAAGAGAAAAAAAGGTAGTAACCATGAGTATGAAATAAGGATTTTCACAGTTCTAAAAAAAAACAAAAAAAAAAACAAAACAAAAGCGCATTAAACTCTTATCGGTAATTTTAAAAGTTCTCTCATTTGCATAGAGATTTAATGAATAAGAAATTGTTTCTTTTTTTTTGTTGCTTTTATACGTCATATAACATTCGTTTTCTATTCTCTGATCATTTGAAATCGTTGTTGTTGTTGTCTGCAAGTGAAGCCAGTGAAGGAATTATTTGTTAAAAACTATGAAAAACCTAACAAACGTCTCATCTTAATTATATCTTACTTCAGTAGGGTGTACATACTACTTTACTAAGAGTTAAATACAGTTATTTATTCATTGGTAGACACATTTTTAGGATCTTATGATACTTGTGGCATTGGAGACTTTGATAAACACAGTACTGAAGGTCAGTTATCTGAGTGTTACCTTTTCCTCTAATCTCTATTGGTCTTCCCACATTTTATTGTTATCGAAGAACGTTTCCCGTCTGACTTACTACATGAAGAGATTCGTGATCTTGGGATTACTCGTCATTTGCTCTTACAATTTGCCAATTCTTGGATATTACCTATTATTCTTTACTATTCTCTATTATTCTTTCACGGGCTTTTAAGAAAAGACTTTGCTGTATTACGAAGAGTGCTGAAGGCAGTTAGCAAAGTGTGTGGTGAATCTTTTGATGTTATTATTATTATTATGGTTGTGGATAGACATCTAAAGTCATGCAAACTCCTGGGAGGTGATATTTTATCAGATACTAACCATCCCCTTTACTCTTATCTTTCTCCTTGTATATCTTCTGGTAGAACGAGACGTAATTACATAAAAATCCATGCACGCAAGTAAAAGTATAAAAGTTCTATAACACCTTACCTAGCAACTATACTCTGTGATGAACAGGGTGTTAGAATCAACCTAGTCAATAACCTGTATTCTGAAAGCTGTCCCTAATTTGGAATGTTGTAGAGTTTCAGATCTTTTTTTCACCTTTTGCCATTCTTTTTTGCTGTTTTTCTTTTGTAAAAGAAACTTGTTAAAATAACTTGTGCTGAGAATTCCGCCTTGAATAAAACCATTAACGATAATAATAAATTCCTGTTCTAATACAAGAAAAAATATTCTTAAATTTTAAACTCAAATATCAATCAACTTGAGATGATAGTTAGATTTAATCAACAGGAAACCCTGCTCACTACCTATCTCAATATAGTGCATAAGATATCAAGTCACATAGGCTAGTGTTCATATTGTAACTTGGTTCACAGAATTCGATCAATACTAAAAAGAACACGATATATATAATATTGATCACTCACTACCCAGAGATTAATTCATTACAAACTAGTCAACTTATTTACAGAAATTTGATTAGTTTAAAATAGAATTTTCAAGTAGATTTATAAATTTCTGTTGAGATGATCCAGAAATCGCTTTCAAAAGACAAGCAAGCATCAAGAAACACTAAGAAGTGTCTCGTTCAATCAGCGTTCATTTGGAGTCTTGACCAGAAATATCAAGGTAGCGAAAATGTCACACGCGGAAGCTCTGATTGGTTGGCTACTACAGTGCTACTATATTTGGTAGCATTCCAGAATATTCCAGAGACCCAAGGGCATTTAGATATATTATAAAAACCCTATATTTTCTGTAATAAAATGAACCTTGGAGTAAAATATTTTCCCTCATACTTGTGTCTTCTCTCTGGTGTTCAAGTCGCTGTGGCAGTTCTAGCTTTCAGGGTACCAAAATAGCTTAGGAAACTAATATAGCGTTCAATCGATAAGACTTACCAATTTCAATATTTCATTAATAATCAAATCAATAATCAATTTGTTTATCAATAATTTTGTTTTGTTTTTTAAATAACAATTATTTACTATTTAATAACATATCATTAAAATATACTACTTATTATAGCCAAATCTTTATGTTGATCTGCTTCATTAAGTTAGAAGTAAGGGAAAAAAAACAACGGTTGATCAATTGTAAAAATCTTAATTTATTGCCTTAAAAAAGGAGGAAACCGAGAGAGAGAGAGAGAGAGAGAGAATAACCATGCATCATTGAGAATTGAAAATATGGGTTAGTTTATCAGTTTTCACTGATCAATTGAAGCGTGAAAGTCACTTTTTTTTTGTTTTGGGATGATTTTCAGACATTGTATACTTCAAATCAATTTATTCACTTCATATATATAGTTTGCCTATAGTATGGATAATATGAAATATAGAAAGAATATTAAATAGGAAACAATGTATGATGCTTAAACTAATAAAAAGTAAACTCAAAGTAGATATTGTTTACAAATAACGAAGGAAAACAATATTTATGTTCATTTATCATACGATCTTGATAAAGTTGATAAAAATTGAGAAAACTGTTCAAGTTCACATCATTGCTGTGTTTGAATAAAATATGAGTTCACTGAATCTAAAAACGAAACAAAGATTCTGTGATACAATGACCAATAAGCTAACTATTCCTATGCGTCCCCAACCCGTTAACTAAAAAGAGAGAGTTCTCAGTTCGAAAGAGGGAAATATATTCCACAAACAGTCAGAAACACGAACAACAACAACAACAAGCACAACTCAAGCGTATATATATACAGCATAAAAATATCCTTGGGAAGAATTACGAATTAGCATACTAAAAGATACAACCAATCAATAGCATTTAAGATATTCCCCAAGTGGGAAGTACGATATGATCATGAAAATAGATGCTCCTGTGGCAAGAAAACAAATAAAAATTCAAATTTCCAAAATACAATTATAAAAAACAAATCACTTTGCAAGTGAGTTCTAGGGATCTAACCTCTCTAACCGTAAGATTGAATGCTTTTGGTCAAAATATGAAGAATATGTATGTATGTATGAAATACCTGTATAAAATTTCGAATTCAATTACTTATTATAATGATAATAATAAAGTGACAACGTTCTTTCAATGATTCATTTAATCCTTCGAGAAATTTGTTTACAAACAGCTTGTATTAAATAAATAAATAAAAAGTGTTTTACTTTAAAATCTAGTTCAAGGTCACTAAAGTTACTTTTCAAAATTCAAAAATTGACGTTACACAACTAAAATTTCATTAGTTTAAGTTAAGCTTATCTAAAAGTACGTAATGTTTTGATATTTTATTTTGAAAGGTATATACCTAAATTTAATGGTAACAAATCGTTTCCTTTAGTAGACTGAAAAAGTAAGACCATCATTGAAAATTTGGAAGCATTGAATAGATGTGTGGGATTTCTATGCAATGTGCATCTACGGTCTTGAATGCGAGATTAAACCCAGGACCTTTGGTTTCACTATAACCTCTAGACTATTGACATGACATCCGACGATGTTAATGTCTAATTTCGATCAACTTGTGTCAGGTGTGTGAGAGTTGTCTACCTCAGGTAATAAATGAAGGGTTGTACAATATCATGCATTGATTATAGTTGGGTGTCGTTTCAGTGGTCTAGCAGTTAAGTGATTGAGCATGAGATAAAAGTCCTGGGTTCGAGCGATGAATGTGGGACTTTAGATAACTCCCGTACTAGGATGAAACGGCCATCCAGTGCTTTCAGGTTTTCAGTGGATTGACTCGTGATTTTAACTCTGAAAATACTATAATCTCTACAAATCTCAATACTGATAAGTGTTAGTTTATAATAATAGCTTTATATTGAAATAACATTTATGTTGATCAGTTGAATAGTTCCAAAGGTTTATTTAACGGTTAGCATGCTAAGAAAAATCAACATAATTTTTTCTACTACTTGAGAATTTCCTGGAAAACACCCTGTACAAAACTGTTTATTCATAAAGATACATGAATGTACATATAAGAAAATATTCAAAGAAGCCTCTACCAGTGTTCAGTAAAGATAATTTAGACGAATACTGGATTCTACAACTACTAAACTGTTAAATTTCTGAAAATAAATGTTTCAGACTTTCTAGGAATAGTATCTTTACATTTAAATCATGATTCGCATTCTGTAACTAACCAATGTAAATCGATAAAGTTAATAACACGTTTAAGTATTTAAATACTATGGTCACTTGTTTCTGTGGAAATCGGTGTAATAACTTTTCTGCCTAAAAGAGTTTGGTACGTTATTTTATGTAGATGTAAGTAAGTAATGATAGATTGATTTAAAGTGTGTTAATATAACGTACTTCATTACAATACAATATTTATATTTAAAGTCATCTACAAAGAGAAAAAAAATGTAATGAACAAAATAATGCTTCAAACACTGCGTTTCCCTAAAGAATGTCATGAAAATAGATTATCGTCAGTTATAAAACAAGCTTATCCAAAGTCTTCTACATGACGGTAACGAACTATTTATTTTCAAATGACTTATCATTATAAGCAAAAATCAACAGTGGCTAGGACTTCCATTTCGTCCTATTTGGGACTCGTCAATTAGATATATCTCAGAGTTGATATGCACTCTGGAACTTGAACCCAGTACCGTTTATTTCAAACGCCATGGAGTTCTCCACTTAACTACTGAGTCGTGACCTGTGATTTTTCTGTGAATAAATCTCTTTTTTTCCTTATTATATTACACAATCAGACTGAATATTTATTTAGTTTTTTCTAACTCCAATAGTATTATCAGAAGGGGTGTGTGGAGATTTTAGAAATTTCACAGATTGCAATCATAAGTCAATTGAAGCTAGACCACCTCGCGGGGTGCGGGATCGTGGATGCGCACTGCTGAGGAGTCCCATACTAGGACAAAACGGCCGTCCAGTTCTTACAGGTTTTCCATGGTGGTCTAGCTTCAATTGACTCATGATTTCAATCTGTGAAATTTCCAATAGAATTGCTACTTATATTTATCATGTCTAGTTCAAAGCTGTTTTTGTTTACAGCCACTTAATAACAAAAAAATAAACACTACGCATATATTAATTCATGTATAAATGTGTTAATTAGAAGTACAATATATATATATTGACTATTGTACGACTTTGTAATCACTTTGGTTAACCAAAACATCGTTTTTATGAACAAGAAATGACTACTTGAATGATATAAGTGGAATATACTTGAATACTGAATAAGTACTTAAAAACAAATACTGATTTGATTTTGTTTTCATGCTAAAATCAAGCTGTAACTAAGATATATATATATATATATATATATATGTTTAACAATTGATGAGTATCAAAAAGACAACCTGTGAACAGTTTACATTCTTAGCTGATAAGCTGTTGTTTAACAAGGCAGTATTTGACAACTGTTTCATTTCAATATGAGACACTTACAAAATGTATGATACGTCAACAACGATGAATAACTTATTGTGAACCATTTATTTTTAGAAAGAATTTACGTAGTTCCAGTGTAAAGCCCATAGAATGTGAACTTTAAATAAGTTAAACATAAAACATAAATCATCAATGGCTATGGATGATCATTCAGTAATATCAAAAATCAACTGTAATTAAAACTGAGGATCAATAAAATGTCAACTCAGTTATCAAAAGACCGCGAACTTAGATTATCCTAAGTCTTATCCTTGATCAGGTCGTGGATGAAAACTACTATGAATGAAACATCCATTCAGTGTTCTGTAGTTTTAAATACTGTTCTAGCTTGTTTTAGTCAAACATGGGAACTACTTAAGATAATTGTTTTTTATTTATTGATGAATACGTAATAGTCTGGTTTAAAAAATGAATTTCATTCCATTTTCTAGATAGTTTATCATTGAACAGTTAATAACAGTTATCTATTTTTTATGTAGCAACTACTGTTTTTAATTAGATTGGTCACATTGGTTAAAAGTGTGTTTTAGTGAAGTGTTGGTAACAAATTACTTGTTATAATATTTTAGAGTACTTTCTTCACAAAGTGTTACTCATTAGTAAAGTAATTATTTATGAATGAATTCACCATTCTTTTCAATTTCAGATTTATATGAATATACTACTTGTCAACAAAGTATAATATATTAGATGGTCTGCATATTCGTAAAATATTAAAGTAATCCTTTATAAGTATTATAATTTTTCTGGTTAGCGTTTTTTAGCGAGTTGGTTTTCTATGGGATGGAGTCGTTAATCCCATGTCCAACCCTCCTTCTTTATCCGGGCTTGGGACCGGCAGTATCCCCAGAGGGACTCTACGTGGATTTAAGTCTTATAACTAATTCACATTAATTTATATCCTATGGAGATTATGGATTCTTATTATATTTTCACTTACTCTATACCATCCATCCTTGTTTACTTAATGTTTACATTTTCTCACCAGATTAAGCTTTTTAAACTTCACTTGTATAAAATTGATTAAACTGATAAGGAATTCACTTAAAGAAAGATCTCTTTTCTGATTGTCCACATTCTTAAACTCTTAGAAGAACACAAACAAACTTTTCTGGGTCCTGATACTGACATGTTATATATTTAAAATTACTTTATGATAGCAAAACGTAATCTTTCCCTCTGTTAGCGGGACATAGATTAGATTAAAGTATGTTCCGTGCACGATTGTGTTGGTGCACGCTGATTAGATAAGAATTAGCCAAAATCGCTATCTTGATTTTGATAGACTTATCCCTAAAATATACTTTTGATACTAACTCAATCTACTAATCATGAGCATGAAATTAACATACCAAATTTCTTTATTTCAAGACTTGAAAAGTTTAAATTTGTTCATAGGTAATTTGTCCTTATTCTAACTAGATAGATAGGAGTATATGTAACATTTCTAAACTAACTGTAAGTAGTAAATTTAAGGTTACATTTACTATAAGGGAATGTAACAATTCTTAATTGGGAAAGTCTTATATACCAAAACTGATTGACTAACATTCAACCATAAAAGTTGAAACAAAATCTCGTCTATAATTATCAAGATGATTGGTTGTTTATCCAATTTTTTTAAAAAAAAAAACTTTATAGTCTTCTTTGAATGACTACAAATGATTTCATTAAAGTGAAAATTCTTATTCAGATAATTAGGGCTTTTGGTCGTGCACAGACCGAATTGCGACACTACGGATCATCGTCGAACAATCAGTTGAGTGGAATTCGTCAATGTACATCAACTTCATTGATTATGAAAAGGCATTTGACAGTGTAGATAGGAGAACGTTATGGAAACTTCTTCGACACTACGGAGTTCATGAGAAGATTGCCAACATTATCCGGAACTCATACGACGGACTACTACTACAGGACAGTTGACAGATGCATTCCAAGTAAGGACCGGAGTCAGACAAGGCTGTCTACTCTCTCCCTTCCTCTTTCTTCTGGTGGTCAACCGGATTATGAAAACCTCGACATCTGAGGGAAAACACGGAATACAATGGATAGCTCAGAACCAATCAGACGATTTGGACTTCGTAGGTGACCTGGCCTTTCTATACCATACACATGAACAAATGCAGATAAAGACAACTAGTGTAGCAGCAGCCTCTGCATCAATAGATTTCAACATACGCAAGAGGAAAACCAAGGTCCTCAAATTCAAAGCGGAGAAAAGTAATTCAATCACTCTTGATGGCGAAACTCTGGAAGATGTAGAATCATTCACATACCTTGGAAGCATCATCGATGAACAAGGAGGTTCAGATGTAGACGCAAAGGCGAGGATTAGAAAGGCAAGGACAGCATTCCCTCAGTTGAAGAACAATATATGGAACTCAACACAACTTCCAACCAATATCAAAGTCAGAATCTTCAATACGAACGTCAAGACAGTTCTACTGTACGGAGCTGAAACTTTCAGAACTACTACAACCATCATCAAGAAGGTACAAGTATTTATAAATAGTTATGTAAAAAGGTACTCAACATTTAATGACCAGATACCATCAGCAACAGCCTTCTGTGGGAGAGAACAAACCAGTTTCCATCTGAAGAGGAATTTAGGAAAAGACGATGGAATTGGTGGATAGGACATACATTACAGAAATCTCCAAACTGCACCACTTGGCAAGCCCTAACTTGGAGTGCTGAAGGGAAGCGGAAAAGAGGAAGGCCAACGAATACATTACGTCGAGAAATAGAATCAGATATGAAAAGAATGAATAACAACTGGAAGGAGGTGGAAAGGATTGCCCAGGACAGCGTTGGATGGAGAATGCTTGTGAGCGGCCTATGTTTCTTCACGAGGAGCAACAGGCGTAAGTAAGTAAATTAATTAGGGCTTTATTATTATCACAGTACAACATTAACATTAGTTATCAATATCGAATTGTGAATATTGCTTAATGTTATTGAGATAGCGCATCTGTCTAAGTTAGACTTGTGGATTATGACTCACTAACCTGGAGGTTAGTCATTCTTAGGTGATACCAAAGATCTCAAATGTAATCCCTTCTGTAGAAGTCATGCATGAGGACTACTGAGGAGTCCTATAATGATAAGAAACAACTGCCTTGTATTTTCAGGTTTTCAATGGTCTTCTAACTCAGATCGGTTTTATATCTCGTTAAAATAGATTAGCCAAATTTAAGGTATAGTCTTACTAATTGAATATCAGTTCAGATATTACGTAATCTTTCATTCAATTATTGTTGTGATAAGTAATTACACCACTATTTCATACACCTTATTTTAACTAAATTTATCCCGATTTTAATTCCACAATTTCAAGTGACTTATACACTGAGTCAAATTAACAGAGCATACTATTCATGTCAGTACTAACAATTTTTAGTATGTAGGTATCATTACCAAGGTTTGATTTGATAATTTCGAATAAATTGAGCATTGGGTAGATTGTTATAAATAAATAATATAGTATATATATATATAACTGTAACCACCCGACACGGATTGGAGTCCACTGGTCATGGCACCGATGAAGGCTTTCTTAGAAGGATGAAACAGCCGTTCAGTGCTTCTAGGTTTTCAATGGTGATGTCACTTAGATCGATTCATGAATTTAACTATTAAAATTACTACAATCTCTATAAATTCGCATTCTGATAATAATCCTTTTCATTCGAATTCTTTTTTTAATACTCTACTGGCGTCTAAAGCATAGAACAGAAAAAACCCGCCATATCAACAATTGTTCTACTCGTTCTTTATCATGGGATAATGATTATATCGAGGAGGGGGAGGGAAGGGGTAGAATCAAATAATTTTCCCTTTAATTTTTTACATTGATTTCATTATTTTAGACAAATTGTATCTTAGAGGGAAAAAATACATTTCAACATTCTGATCATCATAATGTCAATTTATTTCAACAAAATGATTGTTATTTCGATTGTTTTCTTTTTGTTTTTTCTTCTCTTTGTTCATTTGTTTCTACGTTTGAAGAAATACCAAAAAATATTTCTGTTCATTTGATCTATCAGTAGTGTATATGGTAGATTCATTCTCTTAATTATAATTACTTACTTACTTACTTTACTTAAGCCTGTTACTCCTAATGGAGCATAGGCTGCCGACTAGCATGTGGATATTTTTAATTTAGTGTTTAATCCTAATAAGCTAAATCTTTTCCAAGAAGTGATCTATACGATTTGTAGGAGCTGGTACTGTAGTGAACAAGAACATCAGTGGGGAAAATCGAATGTATTTGACTCTAAATTACTGAGCATCTCAATAAAATCTGAGAACAATATAGTAAAAACTGTTAATTTGCAAAATATTAATCCATCATATCAAACTTGACTGTTGTTCCTGTTGCGAACATCAATCTTTTGTCTCAAATTTCATTGCTCATGCGTTCTCATACTAATTGCATTCTGTTCGCGTTCTTTCCTCATCGACCTTTTACTGAAATACATTCTATCCCTGACCACCGTCATATACTACTTGTGTGGATATAAGTAACCCACACCACTGTATTATATCAAATCAAATATAGGTTATTCTAATTTTTGAATACATACTAATCTATTGATTCTTCTCAATCCACTAAAGACTAATGAAATGTCTCAATTTATTGGTTGTATATATTAGTTGATTGATCATTTATTCTTGTAATCACTTTTAGTTTTACATCTAGATAGGTTTTCAGTTGGATTTGGTTTTGATGTTGTGTGGCATATTTACCTATTTTCTCTATTTTCTGAAGAACGGTTACTTATAGATTTAAATTGATATAATCTGACTATGTAGTTTAATATGATTGGGTATTTGATTCGTAAAATAGTTGAGTTGATTGTGATTGTTTTATCACTTTTACTCATAGTAACACAGTTACTGCAGGTACTCGTAACGAATATTCTCTTAAGTAGACATAAATATTGTTGTGACTTTTAGTCCGTTAGATATCACCTAATAAGTTAACTCATCAGAATATGACTTATACAATCTAAGCACTGTGCTAAACAAATGACGTTTGATTGGTATGTGCATCCTAGAGTCTTTATTGGTCATTTATTTTCCTAGCCCTTCCAGTTGAATCCAGAACGCCAATAACAGCTTCCAACATACGAATTATTTATTTCAAACATACCTGATTTATATCTAAGCCAAACGGACCTTATCACACTTATAAAATAGGAAATAACATTTGTACAACATCTAGCCAAAAAGTGGTCGTGATTGTGAGAGACTGAAATTAATGAACTGACTAAATCATATAATAATAGTCTATAGGTCGAAATAAATCTTATTATTAAGAGAAATATGAATATACATAGTTTAGTTTTTTAACAGTTTTATCATAAGAATATGTGTATAATATTAGTCTTAAGAGTTACCCATAATTTAATCTTCACTTGGATATAACAAGTATGTTTACTGTTTTATTTTAATTCGTTGAATTCAATCACTTAACTTGTGTTAAAAGAATTTTAAAGACTTTATTCGAAGTCCTGTCTGACTGTTTACATTTGGATGATGTTACGTACATAGAGTGACAAGAAGCATAATACTAAAAAGAATTAGACAGTTAACTATCACACCACTGATTTAAATCTCATTTCATTTATCTTCGTTGGGACAACAGGATAGTATCGGTTGTCCTCACAAACAGCCTATAGTCTGTTACACAGGTACTTTGTTACTAAAATACATATAACTATTGATTCACAATATTATTAGAATATTTATTACTTTTTGCCAAAATGGTTATTGATAAAAATGTAATCCTATACGTATCTTTATCGATTTTATTATTATTAATAGATTCACTACCCAATCATACTTATCTCAATAGATCTTATGGCAACTATCCTACAATCAATTTTCATTATGGTTAAACACTTTTATTAACTTATTGAATAGACAATGTTATTTGAATAGTAACGATTCGGGGTTATGATCACCAGAGCACATGACAGACTCTAGCCGAAATGTTCATTGCTTAAATATCATTCAATGATTCATCCTCCACTCCATGTATGTATGTATGCATGTACTCAAATCCTATGATTAGTCCTTGTGTTTGCCTTACTGTGTGCCCTTATTCAATTTAACTATAAATTTACTTATATCATTGCTTGTATATACTTATTCGCTTCTCCACTATCCGCTAATAAACTGTAGTTACCCCTTCTCATTACCTTCTGAATTCAAACATCATTGAAATTGATATTATAACGGTTTATCGAGATGATCAATTCACAAAGCAAACACAATACAATCTTTTTAAACACCTAAGTATATTTACAAGGATCAATTATCAATGACAATTAATTCCTTTGTGTATATATTTTGTATGATAAGATTCCTTTTTTGTAATTTGTAATTTAATCATTAAATCGTTTGATTAGACAAAGTCTAAGTAATTGTAAGATATAAAATGCATTTAAATGGTTGTTCTAATTATAGACACTAAGTAAGGTAAATTTATCATTTGGATTAGTAAAACACAGATTGTGATTTTGTTTTGTTTTTTCATTTAGAATACAAAATGGAATGTTCAGTGGTATAGGAGTAGGTTAGGAGAAAGCTAGGGGCGGCCAAACCAAAACATGGCACAAGTCCATGAAGTCACTGACAAATGGACTGAGTCATGTTAGTAGGTGTAGACTACCTGGTTGGGGACCGCGAGATGATAGCAACCGATGGTTAGAGACCTTGCATGACATGGCTCAAAATCGTTATCAATGGCGCAGGTGTATACACTCTTTGTGTTCTCCCAAATTCTAATCTCCTGATTCCTCATTGTCTCCTTTTTCTATTCCCAAATTTATTTCACTGTATTATACTCTTTAAATAACATCTCCAAACCCTAATCTTCCCGATTACTGCTTATACTCTCACTACCTCTACCACTACGGGATTTGAATCGACAAGTGCATCTCTGTGCTAATGTGGTATGGCAACTCGAACTGATGTACGTACGTACGAAGTTCTACGTTGTTACTGACTGACTGACTGACTGACAAAATGGGATTCAAATGCTTTGTAGTTAAGGGAAAAACAAATAAATACTATATGATTCCTTTTAGTTTAACTAAGTTTGCATTTACTCAATAACAATAATAATATAATGAATCAATGTAGCTTAGAGAACTAATGAAATTTAGGAGGTATCAGATTACTATTTAATCCTAGTATATGACTTCCCATATCTACCGCCACACAGGAGATCGAACCCATGACCTTCAGGTTATACTGCAATAGTTTTTTTTTTAATTTTTGTCCACTTTAAGTTGATTCCTGTTTTCAATAATGTTTAACAATCTTCACAAAATTTTATATTCAAATAATGCTGTCTTAATCTTTATTTGGTTGTAAAATCTAAAGTAACAAGGTGTTAATGTCTCAAAATATTTATCCAGGTTTATAATGATTGTTTCTTTGTTTTCATTCATACTCATTAAAGTCTAGATAATCTATTTAGATCGTTATATCTAGGAATCTTTATCGATTGATTTCGACTTCATAACTAGAAAACATTGTACTCAATATCAAATGATTTAGATTACTTGTTACATTACAATTTGATCAATAAAATTCTGTCTACATAAAGGAATAGACCAACATGACATGAATTAATGTTTAACAATCAACTGATATGAATATCAGTGGTAAAATCATGAGTCAGTCGAAGCTAGACCACTATGGAAAACCTGGAAGCACTGGACAGCCGTTTCGTACTACTGTGGGACTCCCCAGCAGTGCGCATCTACGACCTCGCCCTCTGAGAGATTCGAACACAGGACCTATCAGTCTGGCGCGCCAACGCTTAACCTTTAGACCATCCAACGGTGTTAATGTCTAACTTCAACTAATCCACAAAATTGAGCGACAGATCCACCATTATCTTCAATGAGTTACTATCTCACAACAGACCTGGTTGAACTCCACTGGTCACTACTTCTCACTAGAACTTCAGGATATACCTCTTGAAGCCAGTCAATAGTGAGCATATGTTGATTAATATCAAACGGGTCTTGTGGATATTATAGTAATTTCAATCGGTAAGATCATGAGTCAATTGGAGCTAGACCACCATGGAAAACCTGGAATATGAATATATTAAATATCTGTCTTTATTTTCAGTTAACATTAGTAACTTATTTAAAAACTAAAGCTTCAGATAATCATATCTAATAACTAAGGTAATGTATTTTCTGGTTGATTTAAAACACTAATAACTCATTCATATTTCAGTAGTATTGAAGTAAAAAGTAATATTATGTGAATTGTTTTGGCTGAACTGAATTTTGTTTTCCCTATTTTCTACCAAGGGGTGTGTGTGTGTGTGGCTAATTTTCCAATTTCTTGCCAAATGTATACACATTTACAATTAAGTAATCATGATTAAGTATGTACAGATATCGTAATATTAAACAAATTTTAATTTCATACATACAGTCGAATAGATTTATATTGCTTTGAGATGATGGAGAAGATTTGTAGCTCAGATGGATGATTTTGATGGAGTTTTGTTCTCTGAGCTGGATGATTTGGTCGTGGAGCTTTCTTTACGAATAAGTAGAATCATAAACTATTTTATTCTATCATTATATTGTTACCAGAGGGTAGAAATGAAGAATGGTGTAAAATATAATAATGATTGACTACAATGTAATGATTATAGTTCTATACATCATTCCAATCACTTGAAATTAAACTTCATTTTAGGTTCTTGTTTTTAAAAACAATGTTGAATTCATGAATTGATGTAAGCTAGACCATTAGTGAAAACGTAGAAGTATTGAGCAGATGTTTTGTACTAGTATGGAACTCCTCAATCGCTTGCTCGCTTGCCTGCTTGCCTTCCGACACAACTCTTTCGTGCTGGTTTAACGCACCTGTAATTTTGGATATCTGTGTGTGTGGTCCCATAATAAACATAATCAACACTTCATATTCGCCTTCTGATTAATATACCGTTGGGGCGTTATCTAATGACGGTTATCAAGAGGAACTGTATACGAATTTTAAGGATTATATGGAATACCGACCACCACTCATTGCTCAAACGTTTTCCATAAATTATAGTTTCATCATAGATCCTTTTCAAAGTAGTACTAATTCAATATATTTGTTGACCTTAAGGTCAACAAGAACCAATCAACATCGAGGTTCACAGAACAAGCTGTGAAACACATATGGAGAAATTCGAACACTCCACTTCTATCTGAACTATGTGCTGATGATGTTGTTCAGAAGAACGATGAAAACTCCACGACCAAACCATCCAGCTCAGAGAACAAAACTCCACCAAAATCATCCACTTGAGCTACAAATCTTCACCACCATCTCATAATTCAATATATCTTAATTCGAAGAATTATTAATTTTGCTTTTTTAACAAACGAATAATTTTATTAAACCAATTTGAGTAGAATAGATAAATGTTCAATTTTGATATGGTAAAGTTGAACTTCTTTTAAGCTGGCTGATTTTTTCGTAAAGCATTTATTATTATTATTATTATTATTATTATTATTATTATTAGTAGTAGTAGTAGTAGTAGTAGTAGTAGTAGTGGTAGTAGTAGTAGTATGGTCAACAGCTTCAGTGATCACTTCAAAATGAATTTCAATTTATGAATGTTGTTGTTCAGAATGAAAGTTCCTATCTAACAATTTCAAATTACCGCTTAGTTCAAAGAAATTTATTTGTTTTTTTGATATACATTTGATAAATGAATCTATTTTTACCTCTTCATTGTATTAGAATAAATGAATTGAAACCTTTTCAACTAGACACTAATAAGAATATGAAAATAGAATTAAGTCATATGATTGTGAATTACGTTTGTTTGTTTGTTTTACTCACCGATCTGATAAATCTTATCCTATTTATAACGGTATATACAATAGTAGATAGGAGAGAAATGCGAACTAACTTATGACAAATCGCATTATTCTTTATACTTCCAGTGAATACATTCCAGGTAGTTGAATAATAATAATAATAATAATAATAATAATAATAATAATAATAATAATAATAATACAGATTTTACACCAAATGACTTGGTATATATAAAAGATTAGATGAATTTAAGCCATAACAAAAGACTCTATTGTTTTCAAGTAGGGAATATAAGAATATTTATTTTGTTTGAGAATATAACAGTGGTGGAAATTCATGCAAACAACCAGTAACTTATGTAGAGATCCAAATGTAATCTATCCAAACATTGTTCTAACATAAGAGAAGTATAAGAAATATCATATCAGTTTATATGTACAAATGTTCCTTTTATAAATAAACATAGATAAGAAGATACGTCAACATCTGAAGTAGTTAGGTATGAATGCATTATACATATATAGGATAAATACTCAGGGTTACTAATCAATTATGGATGTGTGTCAATCTCTTGTGTTAATTAAAATAACAAACATGTGATAAGTGTTACTTTTGATGGAATTTTGTTATCTGAGCTGGATGGTTTGGTTGTGAGCATCCAGTTCAGAGAACAAAATTCCATCAAAATCATCCACTTGAGTTACAAATCTCCTCCACGATCACTGTTACTGTTTCTAAACACTGGTTGACTGTCTGGAGTTTAAATAAGAAAAACCTCCGTGTACTGGATTCTAAGAGCATATTTGATGTTGTACTGTTGTTATGTTCAATGATCAGTGCAAATTTGAGAAAAAATTATAACAAAACTGTTAATATCTAACCAAAAGTTGAAAGTAATTAGACAATGAGTATAGCATAGAGACAAAACCAGTGGTTAATAATACGGAAGTTAAAACATGAATTGAAGAATTAACCTTTATAAAGACTGATAGAGTTGTTTTGAATCCTAGAAACGGAAATGGGGAAAGTTCATTAACAGAAAGGGAGAGTATTAGGTTGATGTATTTTCAAATTTGTAAAATAATTGTTTAATAACCATGCAGTCTTTGTTATGTGAATACTTGTCCAAGTTTGCAATTTGAGAATGTAGATATGTTATTAAGTTTGTATTTTCATTGCTACACACATGATAAATAATCAGTCCATTATAGTTTTTTTCAGTTCCTATTCATCCTTTTCATGTCTACTTCCGATTCTCTGATCAGTATATTCTTCGGCCTTTGTTCTTCTGTATTTTCACTCACGATTCCAAGTTAGCGCTTGCCCGATGATGCAGTTTAGTGATTTCCGTAATGTATGTCCTATCCACTTCCAACGTCCTTTCTTAATTTCCTCTTTAGCTGGAAGCTGGTTTGTCTTCTCTAACAGTAGGCTATTGCTGATGGTATCTGGCTAACGGTTCGACAACATCTCACGTAGACAACTGTTTATAAATACCTGTATCGTCCTGATGATGGTTGTAGTAGTTCACCACGTTTCGGCTCCATACAGTAGAACTATCCTGACTTTGGTGTTGATGATTCTGACTTTGTTGTTGGTTGACAGATAAATGTTTCGAGTTCTATATGTTGTTCAGTTGAAGGAATGTGACCCTTGTTTTGCCAATCTTCACTTTTGAATCTGTATCAGATCCTCCTTGTTCATCGACGATGGTTTCAAAGTACGTGAAAGATTCCACCTCTTCCAGAGCTTCTCCATCAAGTTTGATTGGGTTGGTGTTCTCCATATTTTATTTGAGGACCATACCAATTTGAAAACACCGGTTCTCGTTCAGTATGTATTTACTTAGTTTTAATTCATTTTTATCTACACCTTACTGCTTTTGTTTATATTGTAGACAGTGATACAATAATTTTACGTTTTGTGAGCAATTATCACAAGACTAAATTATTCTTATTTCAGCTCAGTTGATCGATAACATTCATAACAACTCATACAAATTAAATGATGTAGCGAATTGGTTGATGTTACAAATGTAAACTATTGGGTAACCACTCAGTGATCTGAAGTTTAGCTGCCCACCTTTAGATCTGATGGCCACACAAAGATAAAACAACGGTCCAGAACTGAATTCATTCAGTGATATGAAACGTCAAGTTAAATAATTTCCATAATACCCCATAGTGAGAAGCTAGTTTTTTGTCGTTACCGATTAAATTGTATGCTCAAGCATAGAAAACATTTTCATCACAACGAGTCACTACTAATTCAAAGACCAACAACCTGATTTCTGTCAAAACATTAGCGAGTCATTTGAGACTTTATATAAATAGTCAATCTAGTGGTTTTATCAATAAAAAACAATAAAGAAATAATAAGCCAATTCGCTGCCCACATCGTTTAATTTATCAAAAGTATATTGAAATTAACTTGTCACAATTGAACGGTTATAAGGCTAGATCTATTTTGTTTTGACGATTGTTAAGTGCTATGTATTAACGAATTATATGCATTGGTTAGTCGGGAAATTACTTCATTATAAACAGACATAAACGGCTGGACTTAAGTGTGAAGAACACTTACTTACATACTTACGCCTGTTACTCCGAATGCAGCATAGGCCGCCGACCAGCATTCTCTAACCCACTTTGTCCTGGGCCTTCTTTTCCAGTTCTGTCCAATTTATATTCATTTTTCTCATGTCTGTTTTCATTTCTGGGCGTAATGTGTTCTTTGGTCTTCCTCTTTTTTGACCTTGAAGATTCCAAGCGAGGGCTTGCCTTGTGACGCAGTTGGGTGTGTGTGTCCTATTCATTTCGTGAAGAACACATATACATCTAATTATTATTAATCTAATAAGCAAATTAGCTAAACTTACTGTTTCGTGCAAAAGTCAAAAATATACTCCATTTGTTCTCAATATTGTTTATATAGAAAACTAATTATTCAATAAATAAATAAGTAGTAATAATGGTAAAGTAAATTACTATATTTCCAGTCCATCCAATCCATCCATCATCCTCTATTGACAAACACATAATTGAAACAGATCATAAGATTGATCCTAACTCGACTTTCGTAGTGTTGTACAATAGTGTAAATGAGCATATACTAAGGTTTATTAAAGCCTTAGCCATACGAAAATTCAAACCTCTTCTGTTTATTCAAAAACAGTTTGTTCTCATCTTAAACCTACTCTGGTGATATTAGCATAATTTCCAGAGTGACGAGGTTTCAAATTGTTTGCACATTATTCCTTCATTATCCTTGTCTCTTATTAGCCTCCATTTCTAGTGTGGTGAACTTTTGTTTTTATATACGAATGATTTTTAACAAGTATATGTGTGATCAGATTGTTCGAAATGTTTTGCGCTAATATACCATCACATAGTTCTGATAATCTACGTTTTCTTATTACATTATCGAAATATTTCTAGTCGTTATATTATAATAAACATTAGTTATCTCTACCGTTGTAATAAGCTTCATTTTAAGTGCTCTTATAAAATTATTATCAGTTTCAAACTTTACATTTATCATACGTGTGGGTACTTGTAATGATAAAAAGTATTTGAATTATTGTACAAACTAGGAATCCTAGTGTTGTGTGTATGTTCGGCTTTTTGTCACGTGATTTGTCCAACAATTAAAATACGACTTATGCTATCTTAGCACTGTGCCAAACTAATGACGTTCGACCGGTATGGGCAGCCTAGCATCCTTATTGGTCCTATTTCCGCCTAGCCCGTCCACTTCAGTCCAGAACACCAATACCAGCTTCTGCAATATGAATCGAATCGAATCATTTATTTCACATATACTGGGTTTATATATCAACCAAACAGACCGCAATGCACCATAAAATAGGAAATAACATATGTACAATATTTGGCCAAATGTGGCTTTGAACGTGGGAGGCAGTAGTCAATAAACTGAACATAGCTTAAGAACCGTAAATCGTACAATAATAAATTATAAGTAAAAATGAAGCTTATAATAAGAGGAATATAAATATACATAATCTAATTATTGAATAGTTATACCATAAGAATATATAGGTAATATTAGTCAATTAATATGTCTCAGAAGTTACTTGTGATTTAATCTTCGCTCGGATATAACACCTAGAAATAACGTGATTTAAACCAAAAATAAGTAGGTGAGCACAAACGAACGTTTTTTTTTAATTTTGAATTCGTAATCAGGTAGTTAGTCATCAAGTACAAAAGAATTATTAGTTCATATAAACATCGCATGCATCACAACTTAAATGAGCATCTAAATTTCTGTAATCAATTGTACCTCTTTACCTTAGATTCATCATATGTCTGTTCGACTTTGTATTGCATGTAGATTTTGTATGATTGAGAATATACTCATTAGTATTAGAACTAACAACTGAAATTGAGGTGCACTCACCTGGTTCCTGGAATTGTATAGGATCAACATGTCTTTTGTCTACTGAAATCACTGATATCTAGAATATGAACCATAAATTTTCCAACAGTAATTCACTAAGCAATGACAAATTTAAGGTCAATAAGAACCAATCAATATCAAGGTGTACAGAACAAGCTGTGAAACGCATATGTAGAAATTCGAACACTTCACTTTTATCTAAAGATTGTATTGATGATGTCGTTCAGAAGAACGATGAAAACTCCACGACCAAACCACCCAGCTCAGAGAACAAAACTTCATCAAAATCTTCCACATGAGCTATAAATCTTCTCCACCATTTCTTACAATAATTTGAACATTTATAAATTTTGGGTAACTTTGAAGCTATGGCTAAACAAGATTATTTCTATTTGAATAAAAGGTAATGGTTGTGCTTAGGTTACCATTATTCCTTTCATTCAGCAATTTGATCCTTTAAACATATTTAGTCATTCATATAATTATGATACATTGATGAATCGTCAAGTTTCCTCAAAACTAACCTCAATCAAACTAAGAAAAGTGTTTAGACCGTGAAATCATAAAACGTTTATCTAAGTTGTATTAGGCGGTACAGATTTCTGCAAAACTACTTTATGTGATAATAGTGATAAACCATTATATTGACTTAAAATTGACCATAGTGGCTTAAATACTTTCATTGTTCATTTTTCTTTAAATTCTAATGTTTATGAGTATTTCATACGTTTATCCCATGAATTCATTAGTTCATTTTTAATCATCTTCTCTAAATTGTATTTATTTCTATTTCCAATAATGATTCATTTTGACTCCTTTTATCATACAACTGGTTAATTACGTTTTACTATGTGGATATGATATGGGAACTTTAAGCGATTTACATGTGAGTAACGTCCTATGTAGAATTCTACTTCAATTTTGTGCTAATGAGATCGTTCAAAAGGACGATGAAAGATCGAAGACTAAACCGTCCAGCTAAGAAGACAAAACTTCACCTAAATTGTCTGCAAGTCTTATAATGTTTAAAATGAGTTTAATAATAATACAGACTAGCAGGAATAATTCAAGTAAACAAGTTAACAGAAAGGGTTTTGTGAAGATTTTAGTAATTTCAGTAGTTGAAATTATGAGTAACCTGAAGCCAGACAGCCATAGAAAACCTGGAAGCACTGGACTTCAAGATGCATTTCCTGGCGTTCTAGTCAGAAGTAGTGACCAGTGGAGTTCAACTAGGTCTGTTGTGAGATAGTAACTCATTGAAGACAATGGTGGATGTGTCGCTCAATTTCGTGGATTAGTTGAAGTTAGACATTAACACCGTTTGATGCCGGTCGGCTTAGTGGTCTAGTGGTTAAGCGTTGGTGCGCGAGACTGATAGGTCCTGGGTTTGAATCTCGCAGGGGGCGGGATCATGGATGCGCACTTCTGAGGAGTCCTACAATAGTACGAAACGGTCGTCCAGTACTTCCAGGTTTTCCATGTTGGTCCAGCTTCAATTGACCCATGATTTCAACTATTAAACAAGTTAATTTAAAATTTCAACTGCAGATTAGCTATCGGTTAACATATTCATTTTACTATTTCGTAAAATGTAGTTCATATCCAGCTCAAAGCAATTTAGCAAGTCCCTACGTAAACAAATTCTTTCCTAAATAATAATAAGCTGATTGGTAAATTTATCATTGTTAAGTCTATTGATCATTTTTATTTATTCTCGTTCACATAAATATTCATTTATATTTGTACATTATTCATACATCTATGTGTACACTTGACCATATATGTCTATTTACTTATCAGTTGTTTATTCGGACGATATTTCAACTTATTTAAAAGTCATACTTAAATGAGACTGTAAGCTTAAATCTGAACCCTACCAATTCATTCACTCTTACAGTCTGTTTGCAAATTATATTTTGATAATATTAAATAACCTTAATATAACTCTGTTATCGTATTTAACACAACAGATTAACATTAAGGGGTTGTGGAGATTGAGACCATGAATTGATTGATGTGAGAATACCACTGAAAATCTGAAAGCACTAGATGAACGTTTCATTTTATTGTGGGGCTCCTTGACAGCGAGTATCCATGATCCCACTTCGCCAGATTCGAACTCAGGACCTTCGATCTCATGTGCGAGCACTTAACCTCTAGACTACTGGGCTGGCCGACATCCAATAGTATTAATGTCTAACCTCAAACAATCCATAAAATCACGCAACCATCTTGCAGTATACTGAGATAGATACCTGACTCTACCCGACACAGATTATCTCCACCGGTCATGACGTCTCACTAAAACTCCGAGACTTCCCTTACGAAGCCAGTCACTAGTGAACACATAGTATGAGAATTCCCGTACTAAGATGAAACGGCCGTTCAGTGCTTCCAAGTTTTCAATAGTTGAATGATTAAATCAGATGACGTTTTCTTATGAAATTATCCATTTTCTGTGTGATATAATCAATTATTCACTGTATCACAAAACATGAATCTTTAAATGGCATCTGTATAGTTGAAATGTATTCATCAAATTATTGAATGACAACATTCTCTCTAGCGAATTCATTTAGAAAATACAAATGAAAAGTGATAAATTACTGTTGATAGACTTTTTTTTCTGAAAAAATAAATACACTTTAATTGTTGCTTATTATGAAAAAAACCCATTGTGAATAAATAACATTTGATTCTTTTAAAAGTGATCTAGAAGTTAAACATTCACACCGAGAGATACTGAAAGTCCTATATGTAAGATAATGAATCCACACTGTTGAAAAGTTCCATACTAGAACGAAACAGCCGTCTAATGCTTCTAAATAGTAGTCGAGCTTAAATATAATCATGAATTCATCTATTAAAATGATTACGATCTTTGCAAATCTCTATTCTAATAAAAAAAATGAAAGCAATTCATTTGTGCTAGTCTAACTTATTATCACTTTAGAATGAACAATCAGTCTTCTTCTTCCTTTTTCGTTTTTTGTTGTTGTTGTCGTCGTCGTTGTTGTTTATATAAATCACATGAGTTTTAGTTTTTGATTTTATCAAAATGTTTAAATAAATATTCAACCGTATGTGATGACATAACTTTTCAAAATATTCAATAAACAAATATGTTGGTTGACGACAAATCCATAGAAACAATAATAATAATTATATCAATACTACTACTAATAATAAAAGTAGTAATAATGATAGTAGTAATGTAGATTTGCTTGTATGATTTGAAAGAAATTTGTTTATCAGCTGGAACATGTGTTAATAGAAGTGTTTTTTACTTTTTGAAAAATTGAATTAAACCGCCAAAATAATCATTCACAATTGAATATACATAAAAAGGAATTGTTTATACATCTTTATGTTGTTTAATAATGATAAATAGACATAATGTAATTAGTAATAATCAGGTGATAAATATATGGGAGAGAAAAAATAATAATTGAATGTCTATAAACAGGAAAATATAGAATAAGAAGAAGTTATACTGATTAGTGAACACATTAGTTTATCACTTGGTATTGTTTACTTGAATCTTCACATTTTAATGAGGTCCTTTATAATGCTGTTATTCAGATCGGATGATGTTTGTCGACGGGCTCTCCACTTCAGTGGACTGGAATTTGACTTCAAGTAGATCTTATGAATGATTGTTACTGAATGATTGCTGTCGAAATGTATATGTCGCCTATCCTTATATATAATCATCGACTTAAATCGCATTAGTCAATAATCGAATTAAATAAGTCAAATACAAGAATGAATTTCGAATATGTATGTTTTATACAATTTTTGATCCAGACAAAATATCGAAGAAGCGAATGGAATAAAGCGAAGCGAAACGACGCGCAGTAGAAATGGCATGTGAGCCAACTCCATTTAAACAAGCGTTAATCAGTTTTTATAGTCACACAAAAATAGGCTACACACATATGATGAATACGATAAGAAATGAACACACATATACGCTCATATAAAAACAGTCAAGATTGATAAGCGAATAATTAACAAGGTCAAAATATGACTCAAGTAGAATGAATAGATTGGTTTGTCCGAAAACTAGAATAATATATATGGGTTTAACATTTCAACCGACACTACACCATTGATGTTAAGGAATGCAATTGATCAATCTCTTATTGGCATATGTACAGCATCCTGTTTGGGTTGCTTCGATACTGCCTTAAGTCATAAGCATTATAATCAGAGATGAATACCAATACCAAATGAATTTAAAACTTCAACCCATTGCACAAGAAATTGACTATCAAGACTCAGTAGCTAAATGGAGAACGCGATGGCATTTGAAGCGAACGGTACTGGGTTAGAGTTACAAAGTGAACATCAATTCTATGATGCAGGCACATCCAGTTGACGAAACGCGCGTCCTGGATTCCAGTGCTAGCCACTATCTCTCTTTGCTTATATTGTTAGAGATTGTTGACGTATATAGTTTGTATCATGTTATAAGTGTAAATTATTGAATAATGACTTGCTTTGTTTTTTAAACAATTAAGTTTTCTAAAATAGATTTAAATAGATTCCATCTTTGGTGGAATGAGGGATACATACTACTGAGTAATTTCATAATAAGATGGAATAACTTTTCAGTGCTCTTTGGTTTTCAGTAGTTTGTTAACTTGTTTTAATTCTTTGTGTAAAATGTTATTTTATTATATGTTCACCTAATTGTAACAACGAGTTTATAAGTGATCACATGTTGGTAGAAAGAAGTTAGTTCCAGTTTGTTTGATGAGTTATTTCTGTCTAACTAATTTTAATAAAGTATGATAACACAAGTTATATTAGTCCAGCAAAATTATATCGACCCGAACCCTGAATAGTTGCTTCGTTTCAATTCATGCGCTTTTAAAGAACGTTCAGACTTCAGAGACACTTCAACAAAGATCGATTAGTTTTGTGGTATCTTGAAGGTGTATATTAATGCAAATCTACAATTTAGAAATAAGCAGCTAGTAGCAAACTCTGTTATCAAAAAATATATAATATCTACAAGAAATATTAATTCATATTCATTGATTTCTGGAATCTTCCCATTGATGTTTGGTGTTGTAATTAATCAATCCCTTTCGCCATATGTGCATCCTACGCAGATTACTCTGATATTACCAATTAGTCACAAATATTTTGCTCATAGATGACCGGTAGCTAGAAGTTGAAGCAGAAGGTACTAGATCCAAGTCCCGCAGTGAATATCAAATATGGTATGCAGGAACATTCAGCCTACTTGCTTACGCCTGTTACCCCTCACATAGCAGCATAGGCAGCCCATCACCATCCTCGGTCAAACTCTATCCTGGGCGAAAATTTCCACCTGTTTCCAGCTGCTATACATTCATTTGCTGTCTGCTTCCAATTCTTGAGTCAATGTGTTCCTTGGTTTTCCTCTTTCTTTTCCCTTTGGTATTCCAAGTTAGTTGTTTCTTGATTCAGTTTGGTGATTTCCACAATGTATGTCTTATCCACCTCCACAGCCTTTTCTTAATTTCATCATCAGCTCAAAGCTTGTTTGTTCTTTTCTACATTAGGTTGTTGCTAATGGTATTTGACCAACGGTTCCAAGATATCTTGCGTAGACAATCGTTCATAAATACTTTTACTTTTTCAATCATTTTTGTAGTAGTTCTCGGAGTTTCAGCTCCTTAAAGTAGAACTATTTTGACGATTTTATTGAAGATTTTGACTTTAATATTAGCTGACAGTTGTTTTGGGTTTCATACCTTTTTTAACTGTGGAAACGCTGCCCTTATTTTACCAATCCTTTCTTAATATCGCCATAATATCCTCCTTGTTTATTGATGATGCTAATCGTATATGTTAAATTTTACACCTGTTTCGGAGTTTCCCCATCAAATGAGATTGGGTTGTTGCTCGCTGTGTTGTACTTTAAGATCTTGCCTCTTCCCTTGTGTATTTCAAGGCCCATCGATGCGGAGGCTTCTGCCACACTGGTTGTCTTGACCTGTATTTGTTATAGTGTGTATAGGATAGAGTAGCCAAGTCATCTGTGAAGTATAAATCGTCTAGTTACGCAAAATTCGCTCAGTTGACGAGTCCCAAATAGGAAGAAACGCGCATCGTAGATTCCACTCCTAGCACCCATCTATCTCTGCTTAAAATCGACAAAAAACAATTCAGATAAAATTTAATCTAGTCGATTGAGTTACTCCTTTTGTAAATTCAAGATTCCAATACTTTTTGCTTATTATAAAATCAAATTGTTGATCAAAAGGTATATCTATTTATATAATTCATCGCCAGTTCTATATAAAACATAACATCCTTTTGACTTATCCGTTATATGTCAAACTGTAAAACACTCAATCATATCTTAAACACTACATACAATTTAAACAATGCAAAACTAAAGGAACTTGAAAAGTTTAAACAGTGAAATATAATAAAATTATATTATTTGAAGGTTATTTTGTGTGAATATTATAGTAATTTAATAGTTGAATTTATGAGTCCATTGAAACTAGACCACTATGGAAAACCTGGTAGTACTGGATAACCGTTTCGTCCTAATGTGGGACTCCTCAACCGTGTACATCTCATTATTAATATTTTGTTTTCTAAAATAAATATTTATATTCTTGTTTTTCCTCTTCTTCTTTTTCCTCGTGCATTTTTATTTATTCATTCATAAATAGATATAGATAGTTATAGATACAGATAGATAGTTATAACGTTCTAAATATTCTGAAAATGTTATTTAGTTAATGTACATTCATGAAAAGGAATCAGCTCTACTTTATATAGAACTCTACAACACTGTCTAATTTATTTACTACCTAATTGAAGTATTTTAAAGTAAATACTTCTGTCTTATGAGAAGAAAATACCGATGACCGGAAAACGATCATTAAGACCATTACAAATAGGTGTACCCCCCCCAAAAAAAACAACTCTACACATAATATTATGTAACCCAAAAGAATATAACTACAAAAGAAGCTAGATATCCTTTACAATATAACTTCCAGTAATTGAAATAGTGGAGAAGACTTGTAGGTTAGGTGGATGAATTTAATGCAGTTTCATTCATTATCTTGGATGGATTAATCATGAAATTTTCCTTGTCTTTGTAAACAATATCATCAGCACAAACTTCAGGTAGACGTGAACCATTCCACCCTTTCCATATACTACGAACAGCTTTTCCTGTCGATCTTGATTCTGTATTGCCAAGTAACAATTGTCATCATCTCTGTTCATATCGACATAAACGTTGTAACACATTTTAACTTAGATCAATGCATTTGAATACATAAGAAAACGAATAAATATACATATTTTTTAGTGTCAGAAGAAGTTTTATAGAGATTGTAGTTATTTCAATAGTTGAGATCAGGAGTCATTTGAAGCTAGACCACTATTGGAAAACTTAGAAATACTAGATAACTGTTTCGTCCCACTGTGAGACTCCTCAACAGCATACATCTCATAAAAGTATTTAGATTCTTGTTTTCTTCTTTTTCTTCTTCTGCTTTCTCTTTATGCATTTTTATTTATTCATTCATAAATAGATAAATGATCTATTGTCTTTTTACTCTTTTTACTTTGTATTACACTTGATTAAACAATAACACAAAACACGAGTAATTAGATAATGTATTTCATTCATGCAAAATAACTAAATACAAAACTTATTTTATATAATAAACATTAATATTACAGTAATTATCTTATTCACATGATGACAATGTACAATTTCTAGATTTTTCTTTATGTAATTTATTTGTTATAATAATAATGATAATAATAATAATTGTTGCTGTTGTTGAATCAAAGAAATGGAACTTTAATTTGGACGAGATCTAAAAATGTGATCATCTAAATTAAAGTGATGGTGTATGCTACTGATATCGACAGATATAAGTAATATGTATATTGTAGTGTCGGTTGACATGTTAAGCCCATATATCTTATTCTAGTTTTCGGACAAACCAATCTATTCATTCTACTTGAGTCATATTTTGATCTTGTTAATTATTCGCTTATCAATCTTGACTGTTTTTATATGAGCGTATATGTGTGTTCATTTCTTATCGTATTCATCATATGTCTGTAACTTACTTTTGTGTAACTATAAATATTGATTAAAGCTTCGTGAAATGGGAGTTAGCTTACCAGCCATCTCTACTCTGCGTCGTTTCTCTTCTCTCTATTCAACTCGCTTTATATACAAAATATATGTGTTCACAAGTCCATTTTCGTTATTTGACTTATTTAATTCGGTTATTGACTAATGCGATTTAAGTCGATGATTATATATGAGGATAGGCGACATATATATTTCAATGACAATCATTCATACGATCTACTTGAAGTCAGATTCCCGGTCACTAAAGTGGATAGTCCATCGAGAAACATCGACCATGGAGTGATTGGTTTGAAATGGATATTTTGTAAATAAAGTCTTGACTATATGGTTCTCAGAATTTATTAATTGATTACATTTATTTGTACTGCACTGTTATTCTTATTCAATACAATTGAATGAGAAATTTTTTTATTCTGCAATAAAATTTCGCATCCATGCACTACAGTTTGATTATTAACAAATCATATGGGAAACTATACATCATTTCGGAGATAAGTGCATTTTTAATAATATAGGATATTATCAAAGCTGAATTTACGAGTTGATCTATGCTAGACCATTAGTGTGAACCTGGAAGCAATGGATGGCCATTTCATCCTAGTATTAATTTTCAGTTTTTACCTGTTTTTGCTCTTATTCATGATGGTATTAACAACGAATCTACATTTTCAGTTGTGTTCATCAAACGATCAATGGTTCACGCTAATTATGAAGTTATGGAACCTCCAATCGGAGCTTTAGGAAACCATACGAGTGGTTGTATGTTTTTTTATTCTTAAGGCTCACGGCTCATATATATATATATATATATATATATAACGCTCTATAATTCAAAGATGTGAATAGATACATAGCTAAGTCATGGATTGAAATTTAGCTTACGAACGGCGTGAATGATTTTTCATGGTTAGCATTTTTTTCTAGCAAGGTTCATTTTTACGGGATGGGATTACAAACCCTATGACTAATCACCCTGTGTTATCCGAGCTTTGGATTGTCAGTAACCCTAGTATGGCTCCAGGTGGAGTTGCTTCACAATTAGGACCATACAAAAATACCATTAAATAACAACGATAAAATGTCATTTGTTTTAACCAGTCATTATTTTTGAATGTACCAGGAAAAACCAGTCTGTTTTGATTTAATCAACATAAATATGCATTAATTTATTTATATATTCATACCTCGTGGATACTGTTACTAGTTTGTTCTGTTATACCTGTCATATTGACTCATTTTATCCCTGAAAGTAGCCTAGGGGTATATATGGTCCGTGGTTATGATTTTTCGTCAGACTTAAATACACCTACATTCATTTCTTCTTTTGATACGATTTTCAACACATTTCAATCCTAAAGACTCATATTTATATTTACACGAACTAATTTCGAATTCAACATCATAAAATTGACTGCACTATTGTTTACTACACTGTAATTTAGTAAGCCTAATTTCTGTTCATTAGTCTTGATGTTTGATGATATTTCTGGCGAAGCTTCAATCAGACTGTTGGTCGAAGAACTGCATTTACTTTTAATTCCAATAACTAAGATTTCTCCAACTAAAACCTCTTTATTAGTGTCCTGCACAAAATAACTAGTTTAATAAATACTCGTTGAAAAATATGTAAACTAATTCATCCAAGAATAGGTACTTACTTATGTTCTATCTTTCCCATTATTGCCCACCCTTCTTAATACTATCATATGAATTTTTTCAGCTTTTTTTATAAATCTTGTTATATAATTCATTCGAGTTTTTAATTTTGCTACTTGATTATGGGTAATATGGCATACGGCTTTGACACTTAAGCGTATTGAACCTCAAAGTAAAAAATCAGAAAGCAGATGTATACAAGAGAAACGATTTCTGCAGTAAGTGCCATACGTTGTGAAATAACTATCATATAGACAATCTGCAAGTAGGAAGTTTATACAACTGTTCAATCACAGCATAACCCGTAGATATTTTAAGAAAATTCTATCGACCTGTGATTAGATGGAATGTTTTCGAATCGTTTAGAGCCTTTAAAGGATTCGTTGAACTTTCCACGAGACATTCTATCACAGGTTATGCGTCAAGTAAAGTTGTGCTAATAATGATTCCAATAAATAAAATGTATAGAATTAATATAAAAGGGAATAATATAATGGCACTTTTAGTGATGAAATAAACGTTCGATAAAATATTACGTAATGAATGAAGTGATATGGGTTGGATAACAGATAGTAAAAATTAGGTCTGTACTAAATAAAATATCTAATTAATTCAGAATACAAATGATTAAATCTGATTAATTTAAGTGAAAGATATGTAGGAATGATGGGTGTATGTATACTCGTTGTATCAAGGCATCCACTAGAACTGTGGTGTGTGCTACTTATATTGACATAAGTAGTAGATTATGTTAGTCGTGAACAGAATGTCTGATAGCAGCAAAGAGACAAGAGGATCAAACAGTAAAGAATGGAAACAGAATGAAATTTGTATGAAAATGCAAGAACAATGAAGTCTGAATTATTTTGAAACAATTGATGGACATTTTGTAAATTAAGCATTTACTTTATGATTGTTAGATTTTATTAACAAGTCCTGTAGTTTTGTGTCATACATTCGATTCTCCTCACTAGTGTTCTGTTCACTACAGAACTTCCTAAGAAGGAATTTATCGGGAAAAAGTGTTGTTCTGTTCTGATCTGTCTGTTTTTTCCTTTGAAAAAATTAGGCTGTTTTACTGTTCATGTCCAAATTCTCTTAATTCATCTCAGGTAACAAAAATCTCTTATTACCATGTACATTGCTAAGCTTTAATTAGTAAAATTGACCATATCATTTTATTACTAAATTATACTCATTACATTATGTAAAATATGAAAAAGCATTAATGTAACATGTCTATACTCATTAATTAAGATACAGTGAGGTATACCTGTCTAGTATACTAATATCTCTTAAGATATATATTTAATTTATTTCCATCATTATATCACCATGTGAACGGTTAATATCCTATTTGTAATTTGACCTCATCTACAAAAAAAAAACTTATCTAAAAGAAACAATATTAGAATTGAAAATTAATTTTTATCACCATGCTAATTTAACACAGTTTGGTGAATAAGTTTTCTTCTCTTTTATTTTTTTTCTTTTAAATAGTTCTTTCTTAAATTAAACTCTATCGTGATGATTTTAATTAAACCAAATTCATGTAGAAGAGAATGTCTTGAACAGATTTAATGACATGTAATGATGATAGTAATAGTTGTAATAATATATAGTAATAGTAATGGTAGTAATAATATATCCAATATAGGGGGTGAATTAAGTTCCTCTTTCTACTCAATGAGACCCAAATATGGAAATTATTTATGAAGAAGACATGGACGAAAATGAAATTTTAAAAAGTTTCAATAATTGTCACCCCTCAATTCAATTTACCTTAGAAGCAGAGGCAAATAATGAATTTCACTTCCTGGATGTCCGATGAAAAAGAATGCCCGATGGATTTTTTACAGCGATCTATATATAAAAAACCTACTTGGAATGGGCAGTACACTAATATCCAGTCTACTTAAATGTGTTAATTAACTTTAGGAAAACGTCTAATCAGTACTTAGTAAATAGGTTGAAATCATGAGTCGATTGAAGCTAGACCACCATTGAAAACCTGGAAGCACTGGACGGCCGTTTCGTTCTAGTATGGGACTCCTCAGTAGTGAGCATCAACGATCCCGCACCACGCGGGGTTAGACATTAACACCGTTGGATGCCGGCTCAGTGATCTAATGGTTAGGTGCTAGCGCGCGAAGCCAGTAGGTCCTGGGTTTGAACCCCGCGTGGTGCGGGATCGTGGATGCGCACTGCTAAGGAGTCCCATACTAGGACGAAATGACCGTCCAGTGCTTCCAGGTTTTCAATGGTGGTCTAGCTTCGGTCGACTCATGATTTCAACCTATAAAATGTCTAAAAACTCTCCGCAAAACCCATTCTGACGTAGTAAATAGTTTGTCATGAAAAATAAAATTAAAACTTCATATATTTTAAACTAATGATTTCAGTAGAGTTATATTCTTTGGGCTGAATGGCTTGGTCATGGATCTTTCTTTGTTCTTTTGAAAGACATCATCAGTACAAACTTCAATTAGAAATGAAATATTCAAATTTCTACACATATGACTCTCAGCTCGTCTTATCGATCTCTATCTTGTCAACCATTTTGTTTGATTGCATCCCCTTTGATTTGATTCTTGGTCCTATATTTGTCTCTTATTCTTATGATTGATTGATAGATTGGATCAATTTCAATGTGTTTGTTGATTGTTGATTGACCCAAGTGCTTATGAAAATTCCTTGCTATTCTTATTATTTCTTGTATCCAGGATCTCAACATTTTCTCAGTCGAGTGTATGTCCACAGTTGTCCACATGCATTAATATAAGCGAGGATATGTCACGATGTTTGACCGTTAATTGATGTTTGTGCAGACGAAGATGAAGAAGACGTCCATATTGTCCGATGTAGTGTTTTTAGCAGTAGGGACAATTTATGTTTTAGATGATGTTCGGTTTTTCTTCTATTGTCATTTGGTCCTTTAGTTTGCATAGGATTGATTGAAATGATTTCGCTGGTTCGTGTGATATACCTATTCGAGAAGGCTTCAACAATCTCGTTGTGCTTTCTCATATGCCTTTCATAAACATTAGGATGATCTTTTTGTTGATTTTTGCACTTGATTTTGTTTCTGCTGATGTGTTTGGATGATATTTTTTGATGAAGTTGATTGGGTAGCCGTTTTTTGAAAGATATTCTTTGTACGTTTTTCTTCATTTATACGCGCTGAAAAAGTGTCGCAATGTGTCCTCGTCCTCTTGAATAAAACTTGTACGCCGTTAATTTTGAGAGTTCTTAGGTTTTTGCTACTGTAATTGGAAATTTGGTCTGTGTGGTTGTTATGTTTTTATGTACGAAGATAACAATTTAGATAGAGAGTAAAGTAAAAATTCAAATTTGTACACTTTAATCACTGAATCATAGCCGATGTTATAGTTGTTTGGTCGTGTAGTGCTGAAAACATTTTATGGATAAATCTGGATGGTGTACCTGGGAAGCATCATCGATGAACAAGGAGGATCGGATGCAAACGTAAAGGTGAGGATTGGCAAAGCAAAGGCCGCATTCCTACAATTGAAGAACATATGGAACTCAAAACAACTTTCAACCAATATAAATGTCAGAATCTTCAATACGAACGTCAAGATATCCAGTACTACTGTACGGAGCTGAAATGTAGAGAACTACTACAACTCTCATCAGGAATGCACAAGTATTTATAAATAGTTATCTACGCAAGATACTCAACATCCATTGGCCGAATAACATCAGCAACAGCCTACTGTGGGTGTGAACAAACCAGCCTCCATCTGAATAGGAGATGAGGAAAAGACGATGGAGTTGGTGGATAGGATATACATTACGGAAATCATCAAACTGCATCACGAGGCAAGCCCTAACATGGAATGCTGAAGGGAAGAGGAAAAGAGGAAGGCTAAAGAACACATTACGTCGGGAAATAGAATCAGATATGAAAAGGATGAATAAGAACTGGAAATAACTGAAAAGGATTTCCCAGGACAGGGTCGGATGGAGAATGCTGGTGAGCGGCCTATTCTCCTCGACGAGGAGCAACAGGCGTAAGTAATTAAGTAATGTCTAATGTCAATTATTATATCATATATTTCAGCTTCAATGAACTCATACAGTCATAATAATGTGATAATTGTAAATTTTGCCAAAGAATGACATACTATTGAAATGAATCACTTTGGACATATCGACATAATTGTCTAAAATTTTATGAAGCAGAAATAAAAATGTGTTAATTTGTGAAATTAAGCCATGTATACATACCACAACACTTTGTTTACTATTCAACTATGTACCCATTGAATACATTAATCATATTAATAACTCATGAGGCTGTGTAAATGAAAGATTAATTTTATGTAATATAATATACATTTTAAATCCACTGGGTATTGCTTTACTTGTATCTTCTCATTGTTATTTAGGACTGCAATTAAATCAGTCTCATGTTGTCATATAAGCATCCTGTGCGGATTGCCTTGATATAGTCTTAAGTCACAAGCTTTATAATCAAAGATTGATAGTGATTAGCAGTGCAATCCAGGACTTGCGTTTCGTCCTATCCAGGACTCGTCAGCTTGATGTACTTGCATCCCAGAATGGAGGTATACTCTGGGACTCAAACAGTATCGTTCGCTTTAAACACCATCACGTTCTCCCCCTAGCTATGCAGTCCTGATAGCTATATGCTATATACATTTTATTGTTATTTCTAATTTGCCAATTTTGAAGAGATAACAAATAAATGAAGTAGTTATGTTTATTACTATAAAAGGTTTAGTACAATTCATTTTTTGTTATGACATTACGCGTACTGAAGTTGTTTGACGAATTATAACTTGAAAACATGATTAAGAACAATTTTGTTATGTCTCTTACATTTTATTGCAACAGCACTTGGGATGTCACTGTTTATCACAATGTAAATTACATGTTCACATTTTAATTCTCTGTGTTATGTATAAATATATATGTCCGTCTATTAATCTGTTTACTTGAAATTTATTTTTCAAACATTTGCGACAATCTTCAAGTCAAGATAGATAGTGGCTAGTTGTGGAATTCATAACGCACGTTTTCATCCTATATGGAACTCGTCAGCTGGGTGTACCTGAATCCAAGAGTTGATATTCACTCCAGACGAAACGCATATCCTGGATTTCACTAATTGCCACTATCCATCTTTGAATTGAATGTTTATAAATTAAAGAAATATCGAGATATTCCTCACAGGATGCACATACGCCAACAAGAGACTGATCAATTTCAGTCCTAAAAGACAATGGGAAGATACAAGCAAACAACACCAATAGAATTTTATCATCAAGTCAGTTATATTTACTTTCAACTGAGGGAATATTTAGTAATTTACACAACATTGTACTTCTATGCTACACATATGGTTATAAATGTTAACTAACTAAATTTACAAAAAAAATCAACTTGACTGGTTTATATAAATCTACTTATTCAGAGATGAATTTTGTCGATACTATAGTAATTTAATAGTTAAACTCATTAGTCAATTGAAGCTAGACCAATATGTAAAACATGAAAACACTGGACGGTTGTTTCATCCTTTCATGGGATTCCTATACAGTGCGCAGGTACGATCTCGCTTCGCGAGTTTCGAACCCAAAAACCTATCGATTTCTCGCACGAATGCTTAAACTCTACACCACTGAGCTGGCATCTAATGGTTTTAATGTTTAAATTCAACTAATTCACGAAATTGAGCCACATGTCCACCATTTTCTTCAATGAGTTACTATCTCACAACTGACATGGTTGAATTTCACTAGTCACTACTTCTCACTAGAATTCCAAGAAATACCTCTTGATGACAGTTACTAGTAAGCATATGATGATTATAATCAGAAGGTGTTTTTATGGATATTATAGTAATTTCAATCGTTAAAATCATAAATCATTTGAAAGTAGACCATCATATAGAATACCTGGAAAATCTGCCAGGTTTTTCTTAGTGATCTAGAGCTTCAATTGACTCCATGATCTCAACGATTACATATATATTGAAGATAAAATGAAATCTTGTTTATAATAAAATAAAAACTGACATTGTTTAAACCAAACAATACATCAAATTAAAATGACTCTAATATCATCTAAGGTCATTTATCTTATTGGCGCTAATAATATTTAAATTGTATAACATATATATATATATACTACTATTATTACTAATAACAGTAGTAATAATAGTATTAATATTATCATTAAAATATCTTACCAATGACCTAGAAAATCTTATTAAAATATAATGAATATTAATTTTAATGAAGTTGTTTGTTTATCTCTTTTTTGTTTCCCTCTTTTTTTTGTTTTTTTTTAAAAATAATAAAATATTATTTATCCTAAATCATTATGACATTTCACATTATTCATGGTTAAATGAATGTGTTTAATTGAATGAAAAGTGTGTATATATATATAGTTCATGCATATTGTTTATTTACTAAATGAATGATTTAATTTTGATGGAGTTTTATTCTTTGAACTAGATGGTTTGATCATGGAGCTTTCATCGTTCTTCTGAACGACATCATCAGTACAAATTTCAGATAGAAGTGAAGTGTTAGAATTTCTCCATATGCAATTCACAGCTTGTTCTGTACACCTCGATGTTGATTGGTTCTTACTAACCCTAAATTTTTCATTGTTTACTTCTTTGTTTTGATTGTGTTTCCCATTGGCTTGATTTTTGTTCCTATATTTGTGCATAATTTTCCTGATTGGTTGATAAATTGGGTCGATTTCAATATGGTTGTTCATTGCTAATTGACCTGAGCGCCCAGCTTCTGAAAATTCTCTAGTGTTTTCGGAATTTCCACATTTTTCCAACCGAATGAGTGTCCGCAGTTGTCCATGTGTATTGATATAAGTGAGGAAGTATCATGGCGTTTGACTGCTAATTGATGTTCATGTAGGCAAGGGTGAAGTGGGCGTCCGCTTTGTCCGATGTAATGTTCTTCGCAATTGGCACAATTTATTTTGTAAATGATGTTTGATTTGTCTTCTTTTCTCATTTCATCCTTTGCTTTGCATAGGATTGATTGTAGTGTTATTTCAATCAGTAATAATATTTAACAATATGATCAAATGATAATATGATTAAGATAGAGAGAGGAAGTAAACAAAAAACAAATGTTATGTTTGGTCGTGGAGCTTTCATCGTTTTTTTGAACGATATAATCTGCACAATCTTCAGACTTCTATCTGAAGTTGGTGCTGATGATGTTGTTTAGAAGAACGATGAAAGCCCTACGACCAAACTATCCAGCTCAGAGAACAAAACTCCATCAAAATCATCCACCTGAGCTACCAATCTTCTCCACCATCTCACTATGTTTTTCAACAAATTAGAGGTAAAAAATTTCATAGTACTATTTTTATGAAATATATATTGTTGACATATTTCAGCCCCTACAAGTTTAACTTCACATTGTCATGGTATAAAATTCATATTTATCATGCCATCATGAGTAGATTCAGATAAACTAGTTTATTGATTGAGATCATGAACTGATTGATATTAGACCACCATTGAAAACCTGGAAGCACTGGACGGCTACTTCGTCCCTCTCGCCGGATCGTGAATGCGCACTGCTGAAGAGTCCCGTAATGAGACGAAATGGCCATCAAGTGCTTCCAGGTTTTCAATGATGTATAACATCAATCAGTTAATGATCACAATCAAAAACGTAATAATCTCCACAACACTGTAATAAAAATTGGCTTATTGTTTATGGAAATTAGCATTATCAGTTTTTCGATTAACCGTTGTTATTATTCGAAGAAAAAGAAATAACGTTATAAAAAGAAAAAAAAATAGTCATTTCATATTTTCCATGTAGATGAATCATGTGAAGCCTGTCAGTGTTAGACAGATAGTCTATGATCAATGTATTTCAGAACAAAAATTCAATCTCATATCGAATTTTTTTTCGCATTAACTTGGAGAACGTTTAAGTTTTTGTTTCTAGAATGTTTTCATCATCTATATTGTTTGCTAAGAAAAATTCAACCTTCCATTGTTTGAAATAATCCGGTCTTCATAATGTGAAAGCTTAGTAGACTTTGTAAGAACTTTTGTCTAAATTTGAATGAACAGTTTCACAATAGTTAGGCTTAGGGTAATTAAACTTTTATGAAATCCAATTTTACCGAGTAATATAGTAAAGATGAAATTCACCTTAGCGTTGTTTTACTTGTATCTTCCCATTATTATTTAGGACTTCAATTGATCAATCTCTTGTTGGCATATGTGTAACCTGTGCCTTGATGATATTGCCATGATATAGACTCAAGTCACAAGCTTTCCAAGCAAAGATGAATAGTTACTAACAGTGAAATCCATAATGCATATTTCCTCCTATAATAAAGATATTAAAGAAAATAAGATAGAAAATACTTTAAAGCGTAGTGATTGATTAAGTAACAGTAATCAAATGAATGACTATTAATAATGTATCTATATGACTCATATTATGGAGACTAAGTTACCTTTGTTCTTCTTTTTGAATCAGATGATCAATATTTTAATGCATAATTGATATTGTTTCCATAAATCTTACATAATAAGGAATAGATAGTTTATTGACAACAAGTAGAACTATTCAACCTAATTCTTTTGAAGAAGAAGAAGAAGCCGAAGAAGAGAAAACGGTCATAGAGACTTATCATGGATGATTATCATTCTGATTTGATTTGATTTGATCTACTTTTATTTACGTTCAAATATAATTTGGTCTATATTTTATCATGATTCACAATGAAATTTGTCACCATCTTAACATACTAATGAAAATTTACAATAAAATGGAAATATTTCCTAAATCCTATCTGATTTGTACGATTGATATAATTATGAACATTTTTCAGGATATTTTATTTGGAATATATACTTTCTTAGAAGAAATAAACAAATATATATATTAGAAGGGGTTTTGTGGAGATTGTAGTAATTTTAATAATTGAGATCATAAGTCAATTGAAGCTAAACCACCATGGAAAACCTGGAAGCACTGGACAGCCGTTTTGCCCTATTTTGGGACTCCTCGGTAGTTCGCATCCACGATCATGCCTCGCGGGATTCGAACTGAGGAGCTATCAGTGGATGCGTAGTGCTGAGGAATCCTACAATAGGACAAAACGGCAGTCTAGTGATTCGAGGTTTTCCATGGTGGTCTATATTCAATTGACTCATGATCTCAACTATTTGAATATATATATATATATATATATATATATATATATATATGTTTAGAAATACTATTGATCTGTCTCTTATTAGCATACGTGCATCCTATACAGATTGCCTTGGTATTGCTTTAAGTCACAAGTATCATAAGTAGAGATGGTAGTGACTGACAATGGATAAGGCGATAGCGTTTGAAGCTAACGGTACTAGGTTCGAGTTCTAGCGTGAATATCAACTCTCGGACATAGGTTAATCCGACTGAGTCCCATATAGGACGATATACGACCCACTATTAGCCAGCAACATCGCTTGTAAAAAGACATTATACAAGGCGGCATTCTTGAATATTTGGAATACCTGTTCCTGTTATCTGGATATTTCAAAAAATTACCTGTTTTCTTGGTAGTATTAACACATCATTATGCATATTAGTTTCATAACCTATTCAGCTGCGTTTATGAAACGTTTTAGTGGTTCTATACCTGAATCCAATATCTGATCGTATGAATGATTATTATCAAAATATACATCCTGACTATCCTCGTATATCTTTATAGACTTAGATCGCGTTGGTGAATGACGGAATTATATAAGTGTAATACGAGAATGGATTTTTAAATATGTATATTTTGTACAATCGTCCATCGGAACAGACAATCAGAGAGACGTAACAAAGGATGAGAAGAAGAGAGAGCAAAGCAAAACGAAACGACGCTCTGTGAAGAAGGCATGTGAGCCAACTCCACTTAGTCAAGCGTGAAGCCTGATAACAATAGGTTATAGACATGTAATGAATAGAAAAGAAGTTTACTTATATATGCGCTCATATTAAAACAGTCAAGACTGATAAGTGAATAATTAACAAGGTCAAAACGTGATTCAAGAAGAATAGAGAAACTGGCCTGTCCAGAAGCTAGAATAAGTTATATGGGCTTAACATAGTAACCGACACTACAAGGTTTACGACATTTCGCTGCACAAGTTACAAAAGAGCTCAATCAGAGACCTCGTGGTTTCTGGCAATATCTATCGATAAGAATACACATTTATCATATATCGATTCCTGAACTTCTAACATCTACTTGGCGACCACTCAACATTTATCTCCAGGGTCAATCAAGAAATAAGAAAAGGAAATTTGTTGAAATACTTTGTGCTAAGAATTCTATATTTTACTAAAAATATAATATTCAGTAAAGCCACTAATAATTATAATAATAAAACTAAAGCTTTGAAAATAATAACAAACTATGAACAATTATTTTTAGAGTAGATGTGTTTTGGCTGATTGTAACATCTAGAACCCGAGTTCAATTGTGTTCGAGACTTGCTAGAAGAATGTACCTTCATCATGGTGTTATATCTAGGGATTAGATTCTTAATATGCCGCGTATAACTTGAATATCCGAACGCTAGAACACTGCGATTCGCAAATGAGAAAACAGAACACAAGTGAAAGTAATGCTATTCCAAACAGTGTCAAATATAGTAGAAAGCTGTCAAGTATTCATACTTTCGAATAAAAACGAAATCATCATTATAGTCCTTCAATCCGCATACAGGAGGTCATTAGCATTTGTCCAATAAGAAAGCTACTGTTATAACTTGTGGCCTGTGCGCCCTGTTAATGTATAACGTAATGATACCGCCAATTAGAGATAAGTGATTTATCGACAGCACCACTGACGCCTAAAACCCGTGCGAGCAGTCTAGAGTACACATCGGTCTAGCTTCTTATCTAGCCCAGTCAGTTAAGTCCAGAACACCAATCTCAGCCTCTGCGATATGAATCCTTATATTTCAAACATTCTCAATTTATATACCAACCAAACAGAACACACCGTACCATAAAATGGAAAACAACATTTGTACAAGATTTAACCGAATGTAGCTGTGAATGAAGGAGATATTAATTGATAGACTGGGTATAACTCGAAAATGGTAAAACGTATAATAAAAGTTCATAGATCAAAATAAAGCTTATAAGAGGAAGAACATGAATATGAATAGTTTAGTTTTTTTA
Source organism: Schistosoma bovis (assembly GCA_944470425.2). Classification (NCBI taxonomy): domain Eukaryota; kingdom Metazoa; phylum Platyhelminthes; class Trematoda; order Strigeidida; family Schistosomatidae; genus Schistosoma; species Schistosoma bovis. Next base: position 85,195,329 of record OX103953.1, read on the forward strand.
AAAATTACACGATAAAAATATACTTTTAGTATTTGTCCATAAAATGATCCCTAAGTTACCATTCATTATGTTTATCGGGATATAACAGCTACAAATAGATATTCTTGAATATTCTTTCAAAAGATGATTAAATAGAATATCCTCAGCTCTTTCTAAGCTTCTTAAATTTTTCTTGAGTTCAACTATGACCTGTTCTCACACCTACTATCTTTTAACATTTAACGCTTTTTTATAAATGTCTTCTAAATGATCATTTAAACTGAGATGGTGGAGAAGATTTGTAGCTCAGGTGGATGATTTTGGCGTAGTTTTGTTCTCTGAACTGGATGGTTTGGTCATAGAGCTTTCATCATTCTTCTGAACGACATCATCAGCACAAACTTCAGATAGAAGTGATGTGTTCGAATTTCTCCATATGCGTTTCACAGCTTGTTCTCTACACCTCGATGTTGATTGATTCTTATTGACCTCAAATTTTTCATTGTTTACTTCTTTGTTTTGGTTGTGTCTCCCATGGGAGACTGATAAATGAAAGCAGTTTAACTATTTGTTTTAAAACATCACTTATTGAAATATGTATATTTTTTTCATTTTATTCTGAACTATCTTTTAGTTTTCATCATAAGATCAAAGCTTTCTGTAATTTAGATCTTCATTTTCATAGAAGTTCATGATTATAACTTTGATGTTTATTAAATGATAATCAATTACTTATTAGATTCAATAATGATTAAATCAATAATTTTTGTACTATAGATAATGTATCAGTGAATTTATTACTTAAATTTGGAATTCATACTACAAAAGTACCATATGTAACCTCTTATTCTATTACAACTTTAAGACATTCAATGTACTAGTTGTTATCCTTTGATTATAATTAGTTTATAGCAACTCATGCGCAATTCAGTTGGTTCACATTTAATTCGGTTAAGTCATTTTGTTAACTTATCAACGAACTGAGTCATCCGTACAACGACAACAACTTATCTATTTCATTGTATCTTTATTATTGTTGCGAATGTATGAACATGTATGCTTGAGCATTGCTTAAGGCCCTCGCATTTATTCACGCTACTAGCATTACTACTAACCTCTTAATTGATTCGATAATTTATTCATTTCACTATGTATATATATGTCCATGTTATTCATATTCATTGCTCTCGCTCGCTTAAGTGTACTCGCTTCCTCGTATTCATATTTGCTGACTCACTCGCTCGATTGCTTGACTTTCGGCACAACTCTTCTATGCTTGTTTAACGTATCTGCAATTTTGGATATCTGTGTGTGTGGTCCCATAATAAACATAATCAACACTTCGTATTCGCCTTCTGATTATTATACCGTTGGGGTGTTATGTAGTGACGGTTATCAAGGCAAACTGTATACAAAGTTTAAGGATCATATGGAATACCGACCACCACAAGTTGTTAGCATCATTTACATGATTTTAATTGATTCGTCACCTTTCTCATATTTGTTAAAGTTAACCATTGTCTTTTACACATTTGGTTACATTTTAGCATTTTTATTCAGTTTCTCTATCATTATTTAATACTCATTCTAATATTTGTAATAAGGTTAAAACGTGACTCAGGATGAATGGATAAATTGGCTTGTCCAGAAGCTAAAATAAATTATATGGGCATAACATAGTAACTCACACTTCAACAGTAACATTGATTGATGCAATGCCGGATTCCTGAAAGATGATACAATAGATAAACTGTTTTTAACGAAGTTGAATGTAAATCTCTGAGTATGCTAGTTTAGTATACATATATACGTATAGTCGAATGAAGCAATTGTGATAGCATATACTGTAGAGTGTTATTATTTTTCTGTTTTAATATCATTCGTTTTACCATCAGTATCTATCAATCATTTATAAGCTTATTGTAGTTTTGCTTAAAAAAACAACAATGACTATCCAGTCTAGATTGCATGAAATAGTATTCATAGCAATCATATATATATATTGATGTAAGCTACTTTCTATCAAGATTGGAATGATAGATTTATAAAGTGTGATTAAGTCTATTTTCATGTCATGTATTGGAGTATTAGAAAAATATATTTAGCATTTCAATGGATAAATACCTTAGCTAATTTCTCAACTATTATACCATTACTTGGAAATGGACTTATTTGAAATGTTAGATGCTCAATGAAGAGACATTCTATAATGTGACTAAACAAGCAAATGAATATAACTCTAGCTCTATGAGTATATTTATTCATTTTTAATTAGTTATTTAAAGGTTGCATTTATTATCTTCTAAGTTTTTGAAAGGTAGAGGTATCACAATTAACTTTTTATGGAACTACATTGTATCATAAATGATGTTTACTCTTTAATCAGAAAATATATAAGTGGAAAAAGCGATGGCATTTGAAACTAATCGTACTGATTTAGAGTCCCAGAGTGAATAACTCTGAGATGCAGGTACATCCAGTCCCAAATATGATGAAACACAAGGCCTGGATTCCACTGTTAGCCAATATTCATCTTTGCTTAGAATGCTTGTGAATTAAGACAATGTCGTACCAACCCACACAGTATGCACATATACCAATAAGAGACTGATCGATTGCAGTCCTAAACATCAATGAGAAAATTCAAGTAGATCATACCAAGTGAAGTTATTTCTTGATTTATTTTGTTATCAATATTTTAAAATTTATATTTTACTTCATTTAAATAGATAATTGTGTCCCACTGAATTATTTGTTGATCAACACTAAAATGATAAATTTTCTTTTCCTCTTGGTGGTACACTTAATAGAACAGAAGCCATGATCAGTGAACTTTAACTGTGTCTTTTGTAAGGCAGTTACTCACTCAAGATAATGGTGGACAGTCGCAAAATATTGTGAATTAGTTGATGTTAGACAATAACACCACTGGATGACGGATCAGTGGTCTAGAGGTTAAGCGTTCACGCACCATACCTAAGGCCTTAGGTTCGAGTCCCGTGCACGGGATAGTGGATGTGCACTGAATAGGAGTCCCATACTAGGATGAAACGGCTGTTCAATGCATTTAGTCTTCCCATGATGGTCTAGCTCTAATCGACTCATGAATTCAAACATTAAAATAAAATATCTATTAAGTCATGTAATTATTGTAAGCAAAGATGTATAATGGCTAGTAGTGGAATCCAGTTTGACCTGCGTTTCGTCCTAATTGAAACTCGTTAGCTAGATGTACCTGCATCCCGAAGTTGATGTACACTCTGGGAGTCGAACCCAGCATGGTTCTCTTCAAATGCCATCGCGTTATCCACATATCTATTGAGTTTTGATAGCCACTCGCTTGTGTAATGGGTTGAAGTTTAAATTCATTTGGCGTTGTTTGCTTGTATCTTCCCATGGTTATTTAGAACTGATCAATTGCAGTCTTATATAAATGATAGTGTAAGTTAATACTTTCAAATCCTTGATGCTAAATTACTCAATGGCTTAAGATAATCACTTGATTATCAAATCAATTTCCATTCGATTCTATTTTATAATTATATACTACTATTCTGTTATCATTCCATTTATTCATTTTAATAATCTCAACCTTTATTAACCGGTTAAGTGTTCATTTATAACAGTACCGGTAATGTAGTTCCATAACTTCTAAGAACCTTTCATTTAAACGATAGGATTGTACAATAACAATAACATCGATTGATGTCCTACAGTTTCTTCAATCTACTTCTTTTTTTTTGTTTGTTCATTCTTCTTTTTTCTGTTGTTGTTGTTGTTGTTGTTGGTCAAATCAATTTAATAAAGTTCATATCAATCAATAAACATTCCTGTTCTTATTCAAATTGGGTTATTTCCGTCCAATAATTTATATGATTTAATTAAAGAAACTGATTGAAAATATTCCATAAGATAACAATCTAAGAAAGTTCATATTTATTTTTAATTAATGAATATAATATTTATCTTTGCTTCAAAATATAAGCTTGTAACTTAAGGCTATATCGAAGTAATCTGCACAGGACGTATATATACCAACATGAAACTGATCAATTGTAGTCCTAATCGATAAGATATTTGTTGTTATTCCTATAATGGAATCAAATTTGTGGGGGGGGGTTTCTAAGAATTTTTCTTTTTAAACAGCTTCTATTAATTATTAGTTACTTTTTTCTTAAAAAGTACTTGAACCATATAAGAAGTGGTTGGTTCTTAAAACAGAAGGAAGATCTTTAAAAGGAAGTAAGATATCAGTTGTTGTTGTTTTATTTAAATGTGGATACTTGAGGTATATGGATGTAATCCCATCTACTATGTGATTTTGATGACCTTGAAAGAGATTATAGCATTACTAAATTTTAGATTAGTAAAGGAAATAGATTGTATCAGGTTACTAGTCCTATTCATAACTTTTAAATCGAAGTTTATTACTGTTAAAAGAAAAACACTACTGAAAAGTTTCACAATGATATAAGTGTCAAATATAAATGTGCTATTAGGCGAAATACAGGATGTATCTTCATTTTGTGGTGCTCATGCTTATTTATTGAAGAGAAAAAAATTTTTTTTATTCTTCAACTATTAGAAAATTTCAGTAGTTGAAATCATGAGTCAGTTGAAGCTAGACCATCATAGAAAACCTGGAAGCACTGAATGGCAGTTTCGTCTTAGCGTGGAACTCCTCAGCAGTGCCCGTCTACGATCCCGCTCGCGGGATTCAAATCCAGTGCCTTCACGCTCGCGTGCGAATGCTTAACCTACTGGACTACTAAACCGGCATCCAGTTGTGTTAATGTCTAACCTCAATCAATCCACAAAATCGCGCGACCATCTTGCATTGTACTGAGGTGGACACCTGTCTCTACCCGACACGGATTAGCTTCTGTGGTGCAGTAGGTTAAGCGTTCATGCTCAAAAGTGAAGGCCCTGAGTTTGAATCCCGCGAGCGGGATCGTGGATGCGCACTGCTGAGGGGTCCCACACTAAGACGAAACTGCCATCCAGTGCTTCCAGGTTTTCTATGATGGTCTAGCTTCAATTGAATCATGAATTTAACTATTAAATTACTATACTATCCACAAAAATCCCTTCTCGGATTACAAATGTATCATGCCATATTATTACGTAGTTCCTTTGTATTAATTAAACTTGGGTTAATTTTGATTTGGTTATTTATTTACTCTGAAGGAATGGCTTACACAAAGTCACGAAACGTCAGAAAGTCCTAATTTTTCTACTCATTAAGATATCTACAAATATATACTATTTATTTATAACAATCTACCCAATACTCAGTTTATTCGAAATTATCAAGTCAGGCTTAGGTAATGATACTTATGCTATTAAATGTTTTTATAATCTGATTTCCGTTTGTAATGTAAATTTACCTTCATATAAAATTAAACTTTAGGAAACAAGAGGAACATTTTCAAATACCACATGATATCAAACTTAAGAATGATAATAAACTAATTTAAGACAAATTAAAGACAAAGATTAAATTATATCCCATTAGTAATCAACTACATCTGTTGAAATATACATCCTGTCTATTCTCGTACATAATTATCGACTTAACTCGAGTTAGTGTATAAGGGAATTAAACAAGTCATATACGAGAATAAATTCCGAATACGTATATTTAATACAATCGTTGATTCAGCCAAACGATCGAAGAAACGAAGCAGAGATGACTTACAGTGGAAAAGGCTTGTGAGCCAACTCAAATTGATCAAGCTTTAATCTATAACTGTAGTGAAATGAAAACAAGTTACAGATAGGAAATGCACACATATACGCTTAGAGAAAAACAGTCACGGTTGTTAAACGAATAATTATTGATGATAAGGTCAGAATGTGACACAAGAAGAATGGATAAATTGCCCTATCCAGAAGCTAGAATAAGCTATATGGGCTTGCATAACACTACATACAGTATTTTCTTGTATTATATTCAAATAGTACTTGCGAGGTCAGATGTGATTTCTCATGTCTATTCTCTTTTATTTTTTCAAATGAGTGTACATAGTTCTCAAAAACAAATAATATAAATCATTACGTTGCATAGTAGATGGGAATGAAATTAATCACACGAGTTTTATCCCATGCAGGACTTTTCAGCTAGATATTATTATTGAATTATAATAATTATACAAAACATAAAGCATGACATCTTTACTTGATTTCCTACTTCAGCATTTATTAAGTGACATTCTGACCTTGAATTTATCTTAATGTTAGTGTTGTGGTCTCTGAATTGAGTGGTTTGGTTGTGAAATCTTCATTGTTCTTCTGAGTAAAATCGTTATGGAAAGCTGCAGGTTAAAGTGTGGTAATCGAATTTCTCCATTCACTTCAATCACTAATCAATAACCACATCGAAATCAACCCAATTTATCAGTTAGAAAAATTAGGCATAATTTTGGGTCCTAAGATCAAGAATCGGGTCAATAGTGAAGACAGTTAAATATATTAAATGTTAACAGTAAGCAACCAAGTTCTAGGTCAACGGAACAAGCTGTTAATCAACTATAAAGAAGTTCTAATCCCTCAATTCTCAATGAAGTATATATTGCTGCTGTCATTTACAGAAGAAATGAAGGCTTGACAATAAAACTATTGATCTTAGAGACCTCAACACCATCAATATCTTCATTGTAAGCTACAAAATTAAAGTTTATTTCTAATGTGACTAGATTTACTTAAACTGTTTTTTTTTAAATTGTAAACCGAAATAGATGGTGTCTAACAATGAAATACACGATCTACGTTTTATCCTATTTAGAATTCGTCAGCTGGATATGCCCTACATCTCAGTATTGATGTTCACTCAGGGACTCGAACCCAATACTGTTCACTTTAAAAACAATATCTCATTATATACTTAGTTACTGATTGAAATAATCAATACCAAAAAAAATCGATTTGTGATTTGGTTTTAAATTTATTAATATTTAATTATTTAAACAGTTGTTAGCCATGAAATTATGACTCTATTTAATTAAATAAAACTTAACTAAGTAAATAAATCATGTAAAGAAGAATAACCATCAGAAATCTTTGGTTAGGTTAGTTTTCTACTGTTCAATGTTTACAGGTCATATATTATTCTATAGATAAATCCATTTAACTTTGTTTAAATGAAGTGAATTAATCATGTTATTGAGCATAGTATTAGTTTTATTATAGAGGGGTCATATGAACGAAAACTTGGTTCTTTGTGAATGTCATATTATGTTATTGATTCATATCATTGTAAATAAATATGATCTAACATTTAACAATGTTAAGTGATTGATAACTATAAAGTTAATGAATGAATTAATTAATTAGCTGGTTGAATATATAATCAATAAATAAGAACATTTGTTTCTATCTAAGACTAAAACTTATCAAATAGAACATTCTTGAATAGATTGATACTATAGCGCGTGCTACTTATATTGATATAAGTAGTAGTATATGACGCGAGTCAGGAATGTAATGTCTGGCAGTAGAAGATGGGGGAAGATCAAGAAAGAATAGAAAGCAATTAGTATGGAAATGCAAGAACAATGAAGTTTGAGACAATTATTGAACATTTTGCAAATTAAGTATTATAGTGTGATTTTTTCTATTTTACCAAGTAACTCTGTAATTTTGTGCTAAATATAATTCAGTTGTCCTCATCTGTGTTCTCCTTCACTACAGTAGCTCTTTATGATATTTTGTCGTTTCAAGTTACATAACATCCAACTTAATGTATTACGTATGTTTGATTGTAATTAACTAGACAAATGTAAGATTGACTGGTAATTAGTGTAAACATTCCATAAGTAGTTGTACTATAAAATATTTTAAAAAATAATATCACTCATTATTAGATTATGTAATCATTGTAATCACATAATGATAGCTAGAATTGTTGTTCCATGAAAAGATATGAATTAAGTAACGAGTTTAGTAAATAGATAATAAACTATTAATAAGAATTAATGTATCTAGCTGATAGGCTTTTTTAATAGAATTAAAAGAGTGTTCTTGATCCCACTGCTAGCCACATATCAAGTGTACTGATGAGAAATGTTTGGAATGTTATGATAGGCAACAAGCTGAATATTTGAGTTGAATTTTAATATTTTAGATCTTAAACTTATCAATAAAACTAAATTGTGAGATTGTGGAAATTATTAAAGTTTTGATTGAGATCATGAGATCATAAGCTTGGAAGCACTGGATGGCCGTTTCGTTTAAATATAGACCTCTCAAACGGTGCGCACCTATGACCCCACTCGAAGGACTTAAACCAAAGACCTTTGGTCTCGTGCGGGAACACTTAATCTCTAAATCAATGAGCACTCATTCAATGGTGTTATTGTTTAACTTCAGCTAATCCAAGCCGTGACCAGTGGGGTTAATCCGTGTCAGGTAGAAACAGGTATCTACCCCAAAGAATGGAAGTTGGTCGCTCAACTTCGTGGATCGGTTGAAGTTAGACATTAACAACGTTGGATGACGGTTCATTTGTCTAGAGACTAAGTGTTCGCGCACGAGACCAATGGTCATGGGTTTAAATCACTCCTGCAAGATCGTGTGTGAGGAGTTCCATATTTGGACAATATGGCCGCCTAGTGCTCCCAGTTTTTCAACGGTGGTCTATCTATATTTATCTGTCGGTTCATCATTTCAATCTAATAATAAATTATTTGATTCATGATCGATTTTGTCCATATCCATCTATTGGTGAATACATAAGCTTATAACCAGGAATATTTATTTTGAACTTAGTTCTTATCGTATTTAAAAGATAGGGAATAGATTTTGTTAATTTTTGACAGATTCTATAGTGTTGCTATGACAACAACTTATTCAAATGTTTACTACATAATAATAATAATAATAATAATAATGATCAATCATTTATTAGTAAGTTTGCATCATTGATCATTTACTATTTTATTTATATATGAAACGTTTGAATTCACTCTTAAAAATGCTCAGGTAACTCTAAACTTCGATTTTCTTCTAGTTGGTACTTATCAACTGAACGTACCCGTATTATTGATTGGACTGGCTTGTAGGATCCAAACTCACATTATCCAATTTCACAAATTAAGATATTTTCATTGATTTATTTTTGCCTTGACTAATCCCTCAAAGAACTAAGATATTCGCGACTGATTAACCATTGATTAGTAACTAATGTCATAATTATCTAGTCCTTCAGTAGTGAACGATAGGATTCAGCCAGTAATTGTTTAGACACAAAATTAAGGTCATAATATCTTTTCACTAAATTAGTCTAGTTATTTATCATATGCTTCGTAGCTGAATGAATTTATAATAATATGAAATTCCTGAATTTCATTTTTCGCCGACTATCTTGAACCATTCAACATCGAAAAATAGTGCTCACGATGTTAGTTTACTTATACCGATAGTCGCATACTAACCTTACTGATAATATTTGACCAGCTCTTAAATGAACTAAACGTACTAGAGTCAACGAGAACAAAGGAGGGGATAACCAAATGCATTTGAGCATGGAATTACAGAACGTCTTAGTAAAATCTGAGAACCATACAGTAAATACTTCATTTGCAAAATATCAATCAATCGTCTCAGACTTCATTGTTCCTTAATTTCCATAGCGATCATTCACAGTTCTAGTTCTCTTTTCTTCAATTTTCTTAACCTTCTGCTGCCAGGTATTTCACTTTCAGTTGATGATACATATGGTAGTGAACAGAATACGGATGGGGACAATCGAACTGTATCTAGTACGAAATTACAGAGTTACTTGTTAAAATAGAAAAACTATATAGTAAATCGTTAGTTTGCAAAATATCAATCCATTATATCAAACCGAACTGTCCTTGTTGCAATTATCAATCCATTGTCTCACATTTCATTGTTCATGCGTTTTCATAGAAATTGCATTGTGTTCCCGTTCTTCCTTTCTTGATCTTCCCCCATCTTCTGCTGCCAGACATTACAACTTTAACTCGCGTCATATACTACTTACATCAATATAAGTGGCACGCACCATACATACTAATTATTTCTGTCGACATCAGTAGCACACACCACAATACAAATAAACAGAATTCAGCGAAGAGAATTTCCTTTTCGATAAAATCATTTACTTAAACTTCACATTCATATTTAGAGTTGTACGGTAAATATATGTTTATGGAAGGATAGAAAAGATTCAATAATAAAATGAGTCGAGACCATAATTATCAAATGAAGTTACGTGTTAATTATGGGGTTAGATAAGAAAAGAAGGATAAAAATTATATACGGGTCAAAAATATGAAACGTAATTTTCTGCTTGAGAGATATGAAGAAAAACACGAAACATGAAGATTATAATAGTAACTGTATAATAATCATAAAAACTTGCTAAAGGTTAATAATAATAATAATGGATTACGGTTTAAGAAACCCGAAACATACTACAGATGGGAATTAGGGCTCAAGAAGGATGAGAGGTTGGACGTATTGTTTTTACACAGAAAGTTCGGGCTTGAATCGATGAATCACCAATGCCTTAGCATTGTATGAGTTTTTGATTCGGCCTCCCTCTGATCTAGTTCCTTTGATTTTGTAGATTATTTTAGATTAAGACTCCGTCAAAGCGACGTGTTCAAAGTTGGCTAGATACTCTTTTGTTGAACTGGTAACTATTTTCCATCCTCATTTTAAAAGCCATTCCGGGTAATGTTCTGAGATGCGTTTAGAAGGTGATCATTTTATGCAGTCAATGTAACCTGCCCCACAGGAGCAAGTAAATTTATAGACGCACATTGATGTGGCTCAAATAGGAAGTTTATTCTTAACATATCCATGGATCGTAGGCCGGCTTGAGAAGACAATTCGGAGCTTAACTGAGTAAATGTTTTATGCAAATGTACAGCTTAAGTAAATTTTCTTCGCTAAATTCTATTTTTATTCAGCTATAAAATGGGTTATTTTGACTAGACATATATGAAACCAGTCACTTTTCCGTGATAAACCAGTTATAAAACCGTTTTTATACATATTTAGAACTGGATTATATATTTATGTTCTATAAAAGAAGTGTAACTAATTTTTTAATCAAACTAATATTGCTTGATAAACCACTGGAATATTAATTATGTGTAGAATATCAGTATGGGGATTTGTGGACATTTCAGTACTTTTACAGTTGAAATCACGGGTCGATCAAAGCTACATCACAATAGGAAACCTGAAATCAACAGACGGCTGTGTCGTTCTAATGTTGGACTTCTCGGAAGCAATGAGCTACCATCGATTACTTCCAGGCTTTCAGTGGTGGTCTAGCTTAGAACGACTCGTAAAAATCTGAATAGAATAATTGTTTAATATTACCAATAAACATCCACGATCTCATACAAAATCTACTCTGTTGATCTAGTACATTTGAATTCTTTGATCAAATTCTATTTTTCTCTTATTTACCAATGATATACATCATTATATTTTGAAACATAGTTTGTTCTCTAAAAATAATCTTCAATTAATTGTAAAGTCAGTGAAGATTAGTTTAATTTTAGACAAGTTTTATTTACCACTGGACAGTTGTTTCTTTTCTCACTTATAAACTTCATCAACAATGAGCAATGATGAACATCTCCCTTAAGAATTAAGCCAATTCAGTTATTAGAAGATAATTCATACTGATTTATAACGCTTGAAAGATATAAGTTAGATCTCTAGTATGATCATAGGTGTATACTAATAAGTATTTTCAAATACAAAACATTCTAATGCTTTTTTTCTCCATTGATATTCATTCACTATTATAATTCCCTAATACATTCCGAATAACGTAAATCTATAAACATATATCATTACATATAAGAATTCTATACATTGTGAACTGATTTGATTTACCTTAGTTTACTTATCTTATTCATGATGGTTACCCTAAGGCATAAATAGTTTATTTGTCTTAGTAACTAAATTTAGAATTAATCTTTTTGGTGGAGTTTGATTCTCTGAGCTCAGAGAATAAAACTCCACCAAAACTATCCACCTGAGCTACAAATCTTCTCTACCATCTCAGAATTTATCTCTTTATTTACCATAACAACAGGACACTTGAGTCGATTATAAACAAGTTTATTTTATTATTATTTTTCACTTACAAATAAGATTTTTTTAAAAATAATCTAATTTCTTATTTCTTCAATATGAAACGGTATCAATAGAGAGGTAAATGAATTTAGATGATGATGACGGTGATAATATAAAGAAAACTACTTTACCTATTTCTTTGATTCAATCTAATTTACTTACCAACATAGAAGATTATAGACATGTGAAATTGAGAGTTGAATTTTATATAATTCAACTGTCATCAACAATAGAATGATAGATAGATAGATAGATAGATGGAGAACTAAAGAAGAAAACAAAAACAGTTAGATCAATGGTTAAATATATGAAAATAGAATATGAACTAATGATGTTTTGAGTAAATAAACACACTTACACACACCTATTTGCGCATATTTACACAAACAAACACAAATTACTCAAAGTTTCTTACGAAGTAAAGTAAGAAGTATAGTAGTCTCATACCCGCTTTATAATAATATAATACTACCTTGATATACAGGTATATATATACGGTAAAAGCCTTCGGTATGTTTTCATTTTCAATGGCCCTAATTTCTTATTTGATATTACCGTTTTCTTTTCTCCTTCTTCTTTTTTATATCTTTTTATTAAGTTTAATGCATTTCAAATTCTTTTTATGTTAAATATAAAATAAAGAATCCGTATCAGATTAGAAATGAACTTTAGTAAAAAGTAAAAATGTATTTCATGAAATTGGAACAAATACACAATGGAAGATAGTGAATTATCAACATGGGGGTTAACGGAGATTAATATAAAATTTGATTGAGATTATGAACTGATCGAGTTTAGACTATAATTGAAAATCTTGAAGCATTGGATGGCCGTTTCGTCCTATTGTGGGACTTCTCAGCAGTGCACATCTATTAAACCGCAAGCGGGATTCGGACACAGACATAAGCACTGTTGGATAACAGCTCATTAGTCTAGAGGTTAATCGTTCACGCGCTAGACTTTAGGACTTAGGCTTAAATCCTGAGTATGAGATGGTGAGTTTACACTGCTGAGGAGTCCCACAATATGATGAAACGGCTGTTTAATGCTTCTACATTTTTAATGGTGATCTAAACTCGATCGGTTCATAATCTCAATCAAAAAGATAATCAATTGGTAACTTTCAAGTACATTCATAAAATAAAAAAATATTAGTTTTGAATTTGCTCATTTTAATGTGTAACTTATTTAATAAAAAATGAATCTGTTAAATTTATTAAATACTGAAAACTTTAAATTTTTAATTAAGGAAGTACAATTTAAAGACAGTTTGAAGTATATGCTGAATTCAAGTGTACATTTGTTGAAAATGTAAGATGGTGATTGAAGATAGCCAACAGGAAATCCTGGACTTATTTTTTTTTGTGCTACTTGGCACTCGTCAGTGAGGTGTACCTGTAATCTGCGAGTGAATTGATGCTTCTTGACGGATTCCATCCTGTATTACCCAGCTTCACAGTCAGAAACGTTACCACTAAGCTATCCGAGCAGCGACTAATCTCTTGTAGGACTGCGATGTATTTATAATTGATTGACCACTCGGTGGTGATCAATGTCATGTTGAAAATGTAAAAATTTCGAAAACCAATTTTTTTCCCTTCTAAATGACTCATTAATAGATCAAAATCTGGTATCATAGTGTCTCAATACAACTTCTGCAAACTTCAGTTTCTAATATAAATGATTAATCCCTGAAAAGATTTAAGTAATTCCACTTACATTTAGTGTTTGTTTAATTATAAAGAACTTAGATTGTTTGTAAAACAAAGGAAGCTTTATTACTCACAAGTAAGAAAACAAATATCTGAATATTTTACAATAAACGTGTTCCTTTATATCCAAACACCATTTAATTCTTTAGAAACACTTTTTGTTTTACGTTGTAAACAATTATAAATATTTGAGAGTATAAACCGAGTTCTACAAAGAGATTCTACTAATTTACCTAAGTAAACCATTAAACTATATGATCGGTTGAGTGGTTTTCAGCGATAGATTATTGCAATTAAAATTAGAAAGCATGACCTCTTCCGATTATAAGATAATTGACACCTATAATATTGTATAATGTCTACTTTATGTAGCGTAATTTTGTTGAATTTGGTTAAATGAACAATTGGGTTATAGCTACCCGAAGTAATCATCAAGAGTTCAATGCATGCAGTCAGTAGATAAATACTAATATGAATCAACTATGAAGTATTTTTCAGCTTGAGTAACTGTTTAATTAATGTCAGCTCATGATGAAATATCTTTTCGTAATATAATTTGTGACATGCAGGTATGTTATTCCAAATAATCAATAGATAATCATACAGAGGTTGACCTCTAGAAATTATGACTTCTGTTTTGATAAGTTTGGTTATTTCACTGTTATTTCGGTTAATAATTACTGATGTATATGTATATATTTTGGTTCACTAAACATTTAAATGATTATACGTCAAAGTATGGAAAAATACTCTTGTTATTAGAAGGGTTTTTTTGGAGATTTCAGTAATTTAATAGTTGAATTCACCAGCCAATTGAAGCTAGACCATCATGAAAAGCCTGAAAGCACTGGACGGCCGTTTCGTCATATTGTGAGACTCCTCAGCAGTGCGCATCCACGATCTGGCTACAAGAGATTCGAATCCAGGACCTATCAGTCTTGCACGCGAACCCTCAACCTCTAGACCAATGAGTTGGCACCCAGGGTGTTAATGTCCAGCTTCAGCATATTCACGAAATTGAGTGACACATCCACCATTGTCATCAGTGAGTTACTATCTTACAGGAGACTCGTTTGAAATCCACCGGTCACTGCTTCTTACTAGAACTTCAGGAAATACCTTTGGTTCCTCACAATTATCTCCTCATAATCTTTTCACGTAATTAGAATTATTCTGTAAACGAGAATTAAGGTAAGAAAAACCAATTTATCATTTACAAATCACACAGCAGTTTAGTAAAACATGGAAGTCATGCATCGAATACATCATTTACACATTTTTCATTAATTGTCTATTACAAGCTTCATTGTTCCATCATTGTTGTTGTTACCTTGATTACTTTCAATTTCCTTTTCTCTTCTCCTTATATAAACCACTTCAACTATGTGATCTCAGACATTCCGCTTCTGACTGGTGTTACATACTACTTATGTCTGCAAATATGAATAGCATACCCCATAGTTACAATTTAATTTGTTGAAAATAATTTTTTTTAAAAATTAGGTAGATCTTTCATGGACATATTTTGTTACCGTCTAAAAACGAATGGATTAATTATACACCTGTCAAATTAGGTTATATATATACAAGAATTTTCATTAGAACAGCCCTGGATAATATATTTAGAGAAATTTCTGTTCTTTGTATTTGTTATAAATAACTTTTACAGCCTAAAGCAAATATCTTTAGTCAATTAGGTGGAATATCTGTTAGGATTAATCAATCAATGTATTTTGGAATCTTGAAAGGCGGGATCGTGGATATACACTGCTAAGTAATCCTACAATAGGACGAAACGTCCGTCCAGTGCTTTCAGGTTTTTCATGATCTCGACGATTGAATTTACTATAATATCTACAAAAACCCTTCTGATATAATTTTCATCTCACAATGCTTTTTGTTGGTAGTAAGACAATAGCGCATCAAAATTTAAACGAATCCATGGGAGAAATATATTAAATATGCAAGAAGTATACAAGTGAATATTTTGTTTGGAAGGAACATGAATAAATTGTAAAAAACAACTGTGTGATAAAATAGAATACATTATGAACTTATCTTAGGCAATTAGTGAAATCAGGTATCACTGGGTAACTATATCATCTTTGTATAAGACTACTCAGAAGTGCATAATATAGCTAGCTGTTCAATGTTTTTAGCAGGTTCTCAATGGTTATCTGGCTAAGATCAGTCAATGATATGAATTATGAAACTAAACAATCACTACAAACTTCTCATTGTAAAGATAGTATACATATTGTAAGCAAAATTTCTAAGATTTAAACCATCCCTATTAGTAAGAGATTCATGCATTTTATCCTAAGAAAAAACATTATACATAGAAAGATGAAACAATAAATCATTTAGTTATATGATATAAAACATAACATGAAGACTATATGGAATGAAGTAAACATAAGTTCCAGATAAAATAAACATATATATCTTGTATAGTTACGGATTATTCCATTCACTTAACGAATATCATCCACTGAACTTCATAGAAAAGTGTATCCCTCTCAAAACAATCTTTTGTGTTTGAACAAATTTCATGTTATAACGTTAACAATGATCCTACAACAATTATGTATTTTAATTAAAAAAGGACCTTTTATCTGAATCTTATTTTGTTTTATAGCACAAGGTGAATTTTCAATCTGTTAATGAAACCCAGTAATCAGCATTATTCTTTATGTATTCTCATGTGAATACTATTTAAAGAAGGACTTGATTAATTTTATAATTATTGAATAACGATATACGAGCATCTAAACTAATAGTTACTTATTTACTTAATTACTTACACCTGTTACTCCCAATGGAGCATAGGCCTCCGACCAGCATTATCTAACACACTCTGTTCCACTCTGCCTACCTTTTTAGTTCTCTCCTACTTTTGTTCATTTTTCTCATGTCTGTCTCAAATTCTCAGCGTATTGTGTTCTTTGGTCTTCCTCTTCTCTTCATTTGACCTTGAGGATTCCATGTGAGGGCTTGTCTTGTGACGCAGTTGGGTACTTTCCTCAATGTGTGTCCTATCCACTTCCAGCTCTTCTTCCTGATTTCTTCCTCCACTGGAATCTGGCTTGTTCTCTTTCACACTAGGTTGTTGCCGATAGTGTCTGGCCAATGGATCTGAAGTATTTTGCATAGACAACTATTAATAAACACTTGTATCTTCTGAATGGTGGCTTTCGTAGTTCTCAAAGTTTCTATCCTATTTAGTAGAACTGTCTTGACATTTGCATTGAGAATTGTGACCTTTGTGTTGACTGACATTTGTTTTGAGTTCCGGATGTTCTTCAATTGTAGATATGCTGCTCTTGCTTTACCGATCTGTGCCTTCACATCTATAAACTAGTAGTTGTAGATGTATATATCACATCATTGTAAGAACAGCATATTTAAATCTCAAGTTAGTAAACTTAATAGTATCTATTCTCACTAGGTTGTAGATAAACAAATATCTTGACTAACAGCTACATGTAAATTTTCGAGTAGGCGTTTATCTTTTCAAACAGAAGAATATTCTTCTGCTTTTTTTGAATACATGAACAACAAATATTAATGAATGAAGTAAACTCATTTCATTTTGTGTGTGTTGTGAATCTCTAACATATACATTAATTTGTAGAAACAAATAAACTGACTCAAAAAACCAATGTTATATGTAACATGCATGAATAGTATTATTATGGTGTATACTACTTATGTCCATCGATATAAGTAGTACGTAACACCAATTAGAATGGGAGTACCTGACAGTAGAAAATTGAGAAGATCGAATTGAAGAGAACAATAATGAAAACAATAAGTATTTGTAATAACAAAAGGAATAAAGGAATGATGAATTCTATAGAAGATGATTAATGGAATATATGCAAATGAAGTAATAAGTGTATGATTTTTATATTTTACGAAGACATTCTATAGATTTCTGCTGAACAATAAATTGATCTGCCCTACCTGAATGTTTATTTGCAACACTATCCATCAAAGAATACATTAGTTTAATTATGTTTGAATGGATTGGTCTTCTATGAAAATAGAATTTTAATACGAGAAATATATTTTTTTAATAACCAGTTTGTTTTAATGCTTCATAAATATTACACTCTGTCATCACTTCTAAAGGAGATCTTATCAGAAATGTAGATTATTCTCCATCATATAAGAGTCTTCAGAATTGTGCTGCCCATATCATCTACTGAATCAAATCTCAATGTTATATCCTAGCAGAGATTAAATTGAGAGTAACTTCTGAGACCCACTGATGGACTAATATAATCTATATATTCTTATGGTACAACTATTCAGTAATTAGATTGTGTATATTTATATTCATCTTATTGTAAGCTTCGTTTTGACTTATAGATTATTTTTCTGTTTTACTGTTCATAAGTTTTACTCAGTTTATTAATTACTGTCTCCCATGTTCACAGCCACATTTTGGCTATATTTTGTACGAGTGTTATCTACTATTTTATGGTGCGTTGCGGTCTGTTTGATTGACATATAAACCCAGTATGTCTGAAATAAATGATTCGCATAGCTGAGGCTGTTATTGGCATTCTGGATTCAACTGGACAGGCCAGGAGAGCACCGGACCAATAGGACGCTAGGCTGATCATACTTATTGGACGTCATTGGTTTAGTACAATATAAGAGCGAATAAGTCATATTTTGATTAATGAATAGATTACGTGATAATTAGCGGCTCATAAAGTCATAACACTCAATACTTCATTTTATCCTGTTAAGTTGAAATATTAGACATGCAACTATCATCAGTTCACCGTTATTCAACTTTTATTAATACTGACATACATAAGAGTGTTATTTTAATTTTATATAGAACCATTCACTATCATTCAGTTGTTATCAAGTACTTACTTCGTTTTTATTTGTATTTTTTTAGGATAAAACATCTAAAAATAATAACCATATAGAAAGTATTAACAATTGAAGTACACATTATGACTTAAAGTGATGTATGCATAAATTTACAAAATAAATTTAGGTCGAACCTACTATATTTTGGAAAGAATGTCTGGTTGACGTTTGTTTTTTGCTGCTAGACTTTACATGATATAATCTGTTCATAAATAATAATGAAAACAGTTTTTTCTGTATTATTTTATTCCTCATTGTAAGTTTTCTAAACAAATATTGATGGATGAAAGTTACTACTGATTTTTGTGAACTTAGTAGTAGTGTAGTGTGTGGTACTGATGTCAATAGATATAAGTAGTATGTATCATCAATTGAAAGTGAAATACCTGGCAGTAGAAAGTTAGGAAGATTAAAGAAAAGAGAACGAGAACAGAGAGTGGTTGGTATGGAAAAGAAGTAACAGTCAAGTTTGAGACGATTGATTGGTCACAATTGATTGATCACTGGATGGTGATTAATGTAATGTGTGTTAAGTCTTTGTTAGTGCAGATCGAATCTGTCAGGGAGCACCAGTTCTCTCAAGATTACAGGTACACCTTGCTGACGGGTGCCAAGTAGCACAAAACCCTGGTTCAGGGTTTCCTGTTGACTACCTCCAACTATCATCTAACGATTGATTAGTATTTTGCAAATGAATTATTTACAGTACGGTTCTCAAATTTTATTAAGATGTTCTGTAATTTTGTATTCAAATATATTCGATTGTCTCCTCCTGTGTTCTCCTTGACTACAGTAGAATAGCACTACGATATTTTTGTCAGAATGGGTTTTGTGGAGAGTTTTAGAAATTTCACAGGTTGAAATCATGAGTCAGTTGAAGCTAGACCACCATGGAGAACCTGGAAGCACTGGACGGCCGTTTCGTCCTGGTATGGGACTCCTCAGCAGTGCGCATCCACGATCCCGCACCACGCGGGACTCGAACCCAGGACCTACTGGCTTCACACGCGAGCACTTAACCACTAGACCACTGAGCCGACATCCAACGGTGTTAATGTCTAACTTCAACCAATCCACGAAGTTGCGCCACCATACACCATTGTCATCAGTGAGTTGTTATCTCACAACAGACTGGTTGAACTCCACTGGTAACGGCTTCTCACTAGAACTCCAGGAGTTTTTCCTGAAGTCAGTCACTAGTGAGCAGTTGATTATAATCAGAATGGGTTTTGTGGAGAGTTTTAGAAATTTTACAGGTTGTATTTTTATTTATTTTGATGTCATATATTATTGTATACTTCAATACATTTGACAACCCTTTATATAGTTCATGACCGATGTCATTAGGAATACAAATCGAAGGATTTCAGCTATTGATAGGAATACTTTCATTACTATCAAGGTTAGAATAATAAAATCACAATCTACCAATATGACCAATTTAATACTTAAAGAAATATTATTATTATTATTACTATTAGCTTTACTCAATATTATATTTTTGGTACAATATAGAATTCTCAGCGTAAAGTATTTCAACAAGTTTCCGTTTCTTTTTTCTTGGTCGGTCCTGGCGATAAATATTGAGTGATCGCCAGTTAGATGTTAGCAGTCCAGTCAATCGATATCTAGATAATGTATGTTCTTTTCGCTGCATATTGTCAGCAACCATGATATTGTCTGATTGAACAATTTGTAACTTATATAACAAAAGTTTGTACTTTTATCAGAAACACACCTGAATAGGTTATTTGATTAGTAGCCATAATGATGTATTAAAACAAACAAAATTAGATAACTTGTTGAAATATCTAGATGGCAGGAACAGGTAGCCTAGATGTCCAAGAAGGCCGTATCATCTACTTTACAGTGGCTATTGAATTAATATTAATATTAAGATTCAAAATATAATAGAGGTTTAATGTTTATGCTTATAACATAATTGATTCCTACGTACATTCATTCATTCCTTTCTATTGTTTATTTGAATCTTCCCATTGATGTTTACGACTGTAATTAATCAGTCACTTATTGGCATATGTGCCTCGATATTGCTTTAAGTCACAAGTATTATAATCAAATGTAGATAGTACCTAGTAGTGGAATCCAAGACATGTATCTCGTCCTATTTATAACTCATCAGTTGAATGAAGCGAACTGTACTGAACTCGAGCCCTAGAGTGAAAATCAATTCCAAGATACAACTACATTCAAATAACAAATCCTAAATGAAACGAAGCGCAAGTCATATCTTTCACTACTAGCCATTATCGATACATTCATTTTTAATTTCATATCATTTAATGAAATACTGATTGAGGGGGGGTTGTTATATCGATTCTACTTATTTAATAATAATAAAAGTAACTTAATAGATATTCAGTTCATTTATTAGTAGTATTCTAATTTCCCTATAAATATTTTCATTCCTATTTAATTTATATTAAAAAAATATTTTCATTATGTCATATTTAATTAAATATTTTATTGATAGACTTTCATAGAAACTATATAAGTATACATAGTAATTATTTATTAAAAGTACTACTTATTAAACGACTCCCTTTATTGAAAGGGGGTGGAGGAAGATAGAAACTAATATAAATGAAATAATATCACAATTAAATTTATATAGTTTACATAATAATTATGATTTGAATGAATTGATTTTGATGGTTTTTCTTTTCAAGGTCAATCCTGTATTTTGTTTGTTCCCCCACTTTGTTTCTCTTTTTTCTTTAATGGTAATTTTGACGAGTAAATGATTAGTAGATTATTTTTGACAGATTAATTGAAATTAAAAGAAGAAATTTTATATTAGAACAATGCCTTCATATCAGCTATATAATACTACTACTGATAATAGTAATACTTATACTACTATTACTACTACTAGTAATAATAATGATAATAATAACTATACTACTACTGTGGTGTTTGCTACTTATATTGGCATAAGTAGTATATGATATTAGTCGTGAACAGAAGGTCTGACATCAGAGAGACAAAAGGGTCGAACAGTAAAGAATGGAAACCGAATGCAATTTGTATGAAAATGCAAGAACAATGAAGTCTGAGTCATTTTGAGACAATTGGTGGACATTTTGCAAATTATATATATGGCGGCCTGCTTGAGCATCTGGGCTACCTGTTTTTTGCCATCTAGATATTTCAACAAGTTATCTATTGTTGTTTGTTTTAATATATCATTATGTTTATTAATCGCATAACCTATTCTGCTGCGTTTCTGAAAAGTGCACAACCTTTCGTTGTCAAAGTTACAGAAAACTCAATAAGAGACAATATGGTTGCTGGCAATGTACAACGAAAAGAATGTACATTATTTAGTTGTTCACTCACTGAAGTGCTAACATCTAACTGGCGATTCCTCAATATTTATCGCCAGGACCGACCAAGAAGAAAGAAACGAAAACTTGTTGAAATACTTTACGCTGAGAATTCTATATTGCACCAAAAATATAATATTGAATAAAGCTAATAATAATAATAAAATTAAGCATTTATTTTATGATTGTTAGATTTTACTAATAATAATAATAACAGTACCACTTATACTACTACTGATAATAATAGTAGAAATGTGGTGAGGACTACCAAATGTACCTAGCTCAAAATTATAGAGCACCTCAATAAAATCTGAGAACCGTATAAAAAATCGTCAATTTGCAAAATGTCTATCAATTGTCTCAAAATACCTCAGACGTCATTGTTCTTACATTTTCATACAAATTTCATCCTATTCCCGTTCTTGCTTTCTTGATCTTTCCTCATCTTCTGCTGCCAGACATTACATTCCAGACTGGCATAATATACTACTTATATCAATATAAGTAGCACACACCACAGTAATAATGAGGATAATGATATAGTTTTGTAATTCTAATGGGTAGAAAATTGAAGTTCCGACGTATTGTAACTAGATGTAAGCCATTTTTTTCGTAGAATGAATAAATAAGTTAAATTAACACTAGTTTAAATAGTTTAAAGCTAATAATATAGAATATTTACGGGATAACTACAATTAAGATAGATTTGATCATGTTAATGTTATATAATTTAAATTATAGTAATTGTGAGTGAGATCAACTTGTGTGTGTGTGTGTGTGTTAATAAGTATGGAAAATGTGATGTTTATAATATGGAAGAGTAAGATTAAAATGATTTGTGTTTGTTAGCGGTGTGAAATATGAAAAGGATTAAATGTGTGGATATTTGGATAAATGGCCTAAGTTGAATGAATTGTTTGGTCTTCTTTTTTATTAAGATAGTGGTTGGAGATAGTCAGCAGGAAAGCCTAGACTTAGGTTTTGTGCTACTTGGCACTCGTCAGTAGAGTATCTCTATAATCTTAAGGGAACTGATGTTTCCTGACGGATTCTATCCCGTGTCACATAGCTTCACAATCAGAGATGTTATCACTTCTTTTCTATTAATTGTAGTAGAGATTAGCAATATGTGAAAGCTTCAAGAAATTTCTTTTATTGATAATTAGTAATGTCATTTTGAACTTTAGTAATGTAGATAAGGGAAACGAAAATTATTATAATCTTTATATCAGTCTTCAAATGTTCTCATTTCCAAGTTTTTGTAATCTTTAAGCAATTTAGGAACTAAACCTAATTTTAATGCTGAAAAATTATTTCATTACAACTCAAATCTTCAGTGGTTTTCTTTGACTCCTTTCTTATAATTATTTAAAGTGATGTTAAACTACATAGTCGGGTTAAACTTTAGCTTGTCATGTTCATGTATTTATTGAAAGAACCTACTTTGTTGTCGTGAACATTCTTGTATAACATTTTTAATTGTCTATATCAAGTCAGTTTTATTTTAAATAGATAGAGCTACATTCAACTTGAAAAACAGTCTTCGTGGGCTGGAATATAATCATTTCTTTGATTACAATAATTAACCATTAGTCTCTAGGTTTTATCTACTCTTAGGATCAAATTATGAGTCGGTTATTTTTTGAAGAACAACTTCATCCATGAAGAGTAAAACAGTCGTTTAAGCTTAATCTAGTCAAACAGCTAAAATGTTTTATGTTGAATATTTAAACTTTTTAATAGTTGAATTCATGAGCCGAATTATGTTAGACCACCATTGAAAACCTTGAAGCATTGAGTGGTCGTTCCCTCGAATCCCACATGCGTGATCGTTGATGCTTACTTCTCGAGAGTGAGTAACACACATTATTTGCTTGTGAATACCTTTAAGATAAAACAATAATAAAACGTGAAATGGATTTATTTTATTAAAGTTCACATCGTAATCTAATATTTGATAAAAATACTAACCAAAAATGTAGATTTTTTGAACACATACACTACTTATTAGTAACTAAATATCTGAAGCTAAAATGTTTCATCTACACCGTAAAGTAATATGAAAATTTCCATATAGATAATTGTTTCCAAAGATTTACATTGCGTTCTATCAATACAATACCAAAAAACGGCTATACAAGTCAAGTAAATTACAATTCAAGTACATTCAACATTGTAACAAACATACTTCAATTACTTACTTACTTACTTACGCCTGTTACTCCTAATGGAGCATAGGCCGCCGACCAGCATTCTCCAACCCACTCTGTCGTGGGCCTTCCTATCTCCTTCCATCCAATTCTTGTTCATTTTTCTCATGTCTATTTCCATTTACCGGCGTAATGTGTTCTTTGATCTTCCTCTCCTCATCCAACTTTGGCCTTGAGGATTCCATGTGAGGGCTTGTTTTGTGACGCAGTTGGGTGCTTTCCTTAATGTATGTCGTATCCACTTCCAGCTCTTCTTCCTGATTTCTTCCTCCGATGGGATCTGGTGGAATATGTTAAATAAAGACCTTATATTTTAAAAGAACAAAGTCAACTGAGTCTTGAACAAATCATATTTGAAATTGAATTCATGCAATAAGCTGTCCTAGACAATCTTCTTTGGGTTTTGTACGTAAATTACCTTTTTTTTTAAAGTACATTAAAACCTATTGATTTAATAGGATTGTCATTAGCTTTTCTTAAGCCCATAAGAGTAAGTTAATTTTAACGTTTGTCTTTAAATTGAAAACATTTATCTCCAACAAATGCTCCATTTGTAAATTGTTAGTTGTCATCAGATTATCCGTTATTGATGATTGCACTGTAGTAATTTTCAATGTTCTAACAAAAAAATTATTGTTAAGCGTGACTTGAGATTTGAGTACTTGTAGTAAACACAACACGGGTGGGGACAATCGCATGTATTTAACACAAAATTACATGACTTGTTAATAAAATCTAACAATCATAAAGTAAATGCTTAATTTGCAAAATGTCCGCCAATTGTCTCAAAATGACTTAGACTTCATTGTTCTTGCATTTTCACACAAATTGCATTTGGTTTCCATTCTTTACTGTTCGATCCTCTTGTTTCTCTGCTATCCGACCTTCTGTTCACGACTAATATCATCCACTACTTATGTCAATATAAGTAGCACACGCCAAATACTTACACTCTTTTTATGGATATGATATAAGTTAACTCATAAATAAATGCTTAACATTATTAAGATACATCCTATACAATAAGAATGTAAAAATTAATAATGATAAAAAACATGACATTAGGTTTTAACTGTAAGGTTTTTATGAGTTAGGTAGAATTTGTCTGGCCTCAATATACACAAAGGAAAAAGCAAGATCCTCAAATACAACACGGTGAAAACCAACACTATTACACTTTATAGAGATGCTCAAAAAGATGTGGAGTCTTTCATGTACATGGGAAACATCATCCATGAACAACGAGGATCGGATGCAAGCGTCAAGGTGAGGATTGGTAAAGCAAAGACCGCATTCCTACAATTGAAGAACATATGGAACTCAAAACAACTTTCAACCAATATCAATGTCAGAATCTTCAATACGAACGTCAAGATATCCAGTATTACTGTACTGAGCTGAAATGTAGAGAACTACTACAACTCTCATCAGGAATGCACAAGTATTTATAAATAGTTGTCTACGCAAGACACTCAACATCCATTGACCGGATATCATCGGCAACAGCTTACTGTGGGAGAAAACAAACCAGCCTGCATCTGAGTAGGATATGAGGAAAAGACGATGGAGTTAGTGGATAGGACATACATTACGGAAATCATCAAACTGCATCACGAGGCAAGTCCTAACTTGGAATGCTGCAGGGAACCGGAAAAGAGGAAGGCTAAAGAACACATTACGTCGGGAAATAGAATCAGATATGAAAAGGATGAATAAGAACTGGAAACAACTGAAAAGGATTGCCCAGGACAGAGTTGCATAAAGATTGCTTTTGAGTGGCCTATGCTCCTGTACGAGGAGTGACAGACGTAAGTAAGTAAGTAATTAGAACTTGTCTAGTATTTTAAGTCATAATATATAAACCTATATATTAATAAATTAGTATTGTAAACATCATTTGTGAGTGTTATTTCCAATTCCTAACAATCTCTTTTCTTTTTTCTTCCAAACATATAAATCAGGATACAAGAATTCATTTGATCAAAAAACTATAATGTTAAGATGAATTTAGTTTATTGCTGATAACGATTACGTGACTAATGACTATCTTAAAATATGTAAATAATAAATCTTTTTACCTGGAAATTTATTAAGCATTTCATTTTCATTTAATTATTACTTAAGTCAAAATAGTATATACATGATCATTAGAAAGGTGTATGAATTCAGGAAGGTTGTGATGAATTGAATATAACAGACTGTGTTGGTCGGTATTCCATATAATCCTTAAACTTCGTATACAGTTCATCTTGATAACCGTCACTAAATAACACCCCAACGGTATATTAATCAGAAGGCTAATACGAAGTGTTAATCATGTTTATTATGGGACCATACATGCAGATATCCAAAATTGCAGGTGCGTTGAACAAGCATGAAAGAGTTGTGCCGAAAGGCAAGCACGCAACCGAGCGAGTGAGTGAGTCAGGGAATATGAGTACGAGTAAGCGAGTACAATTAAGCGAGCGAGAGCGAGAGCCATGAACATGAACAACATAGACATATATATACATAGTGAAATGAATGAATCATCGAATCAATTAAGGGGTTAGTAGTAAGACTAGCAGCGTGAATAAATACATAGGCAGTAAGCAATGCTCAAGCATACATGTTCACACATTCGCAACAATAATAAAGATACAATGAAATAGATAAGTTGTTGTTGTTGTACGGATGACTCAGTTCGTTAATAAGTTAATAAAATGAATTAACCGAATTAAATGTGATCCAACTCAATTCCACATGAGTTGCTATAAGACATTATTCAGCTTCAAAACATTTATTTACAATTGAATGTGTAATACTTGACTAAATCACAGTTTAAATCATGAAATAGCTAAACTGAGACAATCATTAATAGCTAGAATGCATTGGCTAGATATTTCACTTTAGTATAAGATCTATCACACTCATAATGCCACCATACATTTAATCTAGAACATTTTGACTACTTTTAGTGGAGTTTTGTTCACTGAGCTGGATGGTTCGGTCGTAGAGCTTTCATCCTTCTTCTGAACGACATCATCAGCACAAACTTCAGATAGAAGTGAAGTGTTCGGATTTCTCCATATGCGTCTGACTACCTTTAAACTAATGGATAATATGATTTCACTCAATCCGTGATGTTACCGTTGATTTTTTGAAGAGGTTATGAATATGTACTTTTGAGAAGTTTCATAATAGGGTAAAATAACTATTTAATACTTCTAGGTTTTAAACATTTCTTCAACTGAGGTTGACCTTTGATATAAATTATATTTTGATGAAACAATATCTACAATAATCAAAGATGTAGTACGATAAAATTTTATTGTTTCTTTTTCTTCTTTTAGATTTTATTGGGATTTAATCATGTTATTATTGTTAATTGCAAATCTTATTATTCTACCGGTGGCAATCTCTTTCTTCAATGATGATCTAAGTATACATTGGATTGTATTCAATTGTGTATCGGATACAGTATTTCTAATTGATATTGGTGTGAATTTTCGCACAGGTAAGATTATATTACTCGTTAATATTGATTCTACTTTTATATTAGGTTATTTGGTGTCATTATTAACTCACATGAAACTTAGTATTTGAATGCCAGTTCATGTAGAGTCTGTATTAAAAGACTACTGTATACATGATTTATGGCTTTCTATAAAAGTTTTTGGTTTTTTTTTAAATCGTAGTCAGTAATTATTATTGGCTAGAAAAATTTTCAGGATTATCATTTGCATATTATTATGGGTATTTTGGAAATTGTAAACTTTTTACAGTTTAAATCACTATCTTAGCTAGAACATCATTGAGAACCTGGAAGCACTAGACAGCTGTTTTGTTCCATTATAGAACACCTCAATAGTGTATTTCTTTTTATGTTGATCTATAGTTAGCGTTCATAACAATAAGCAAACTGGTATAAATTCAATCTAATAAGGTAATATTTACTATTATTTGATTGTTTCGATAAACAACCGAATAATCGAATGTTAGCTAATCTTATTAGGTTAAGTACAATAGCATTAATACTTGTCCGTTATAATCTTAAGATCATATTTATCCTCATATTACTTAATGGATAATAATGGTCAATAATTACTCACTTGACTTTACATGTCAAGATATCACTTAAAGTATTCATATTCAATCTATATGGATTTGTCTATCATCACTGATACATATTATTAAATTAGGTCAAAAATAAGCTAATTCTACTCTCGTATTTTGTTTGTTCTGTTTTTGGTTGTGTTTTTTTTTTCTGTTTCCAACATCTTTTCAACCAATATTCATTCATGAAATGAATTGCTTCTCAGTTTTAATGAGTGTTCGTTTAAATTAAGTAGATATAACGAGTATAAAAATTCTGCAGCAATTTGGAAGACTCTCCCAGTCTCCCATATTATACGAGTAATCCATGTAGCTAAATAAATGGTTGCTCTGGTTGTTAGAAGGGGCATCAACCTCGTGAATTTCGAAGAAACTCGGCTTTCACCATGAGGCATCATAACTCTTCTAAATGAAAACTTCCTGACTCCCTGGAGCAGAGTTTAAATGGTTTGAATAAATTTTTTCGAGTTAGCGTTTTTTTAGCGAGTTAGTTTTCTACACGATGTAGTCGTTAACTCCATGCCCAACCCTCCTACTTTATCTGAACTTGGGATCGGCAGTAGCTCCAGAGGGGCTCCAGGCAGAGTTAGTATAAAAATTGGTTTAATGATATAATAATAATAATAATAATTGTTGGGGTGATCCAGAAAATTGCTTGAAGAAGACAAGCAAGCATCAGGAAACACTAAGAAGCGTTTCATCCAATCAGAGTTCACTTGAAGTCTTAGCCAAAAATATCAAGGTTCTGATTGGCTGGCTGCTACACTGCTACTATGTTTACTAGCATTCCAGAATATTCTAGCAACTTAAAGACATTTAAAATATTATAAAAACCCTGTATTTTCTGTATTAAAATGAACCTTGGAGTAAACTGCTTTTCGCATACTTTGAGTCTTCTCTCTCGTGTTCAGGTCGCTGTATAGTTCTAGCATGGGGGTTACCGAATAGCTTAGGAAACGAATATAGCAATACTTATCAATAATAATAATAAAACACCATATATTCTATCCCTTTTAACTCTTTCTATATTAGAGAACTGATCAATTCAGATTATTCTTATTTAGAATACTACTTACAAATAAATAGTAATTAAAGTGATGAATGATGTTTCATAGAAAAAAAAAGTGGAAAAGAATATAACGAATGATGTGAAAGAAAAACAATATTGATCTTCCTAACCTATTGTATGATGCATTTCTATGTCAATTAATCATTATTATTATTATTATTATTATTATTATTATTACTATTATTATTATTGACGTACTGTTGTTAATGTTGTCGTTATTGACTGTCATGACGTAATTCGTTTGGTTATTTACAGTTTTAATCTCTACATCAACAATCCTACACAATTTCCTCTTCTTCTTCTTCTTCTCCTGCTTCGTCATCATCACCTTCTTCTTCTTCTTCCTCTTCTCCTTCTTCTATTTTATTTATTCTTTTCCTTCCTATTACCACTTCTTCTATTCTGATTTTGATTTTATCTTTATAATTCGCCTATTGTTTTATTATTTATATAAAAAACAATTACCTTATAATGGATAAAAATTAAAGGAAACATATTGTATTAGATAATGCTTTTGAATAGATCTAAAATTGTTTCAGACAATAACTACTATGTATATATATATATATATGCATATATTGCATTTATAGAATGTCAATCAATTATTCAACTATTGAAGAGAAATAAGTCTTGAGAAAATGTAAAACATTCGAAGCATATGCATATGCATGTATATTTATGAAGAAAGATTCTGAGAAAAGATAGAGTGATTGACATTGAAAATGATTAAGGAAGTTACTTTGTTTAATATTATGGATGATTAATTTTACTGTATTCGAGTATAATGTAATAGTGAGTAGATTTTTCTGCAGCAATTTGGAAGACTCTTTCAGTCTCCTATATTGTACGAGTATTTCATGTACCTAAATTAATAGTTACTCTAGTTGGGCATCAATCTTGTGGCCTCCGAAGGAACTCGGCTTTCACCATGAAGCATCATAACTATTCTAAATGAAGACTTCGTGACTCGCTGGGGCAGAGTTTAAATGGTTTGAATTTTCTTCGGGTTAGCGTTTTTTAGCGAGTTGGTTTTCTACGGGATGTGGTCGCTAACCCCATGCCCAATCCTCCTCCTCTATGCGCGTTTCGGATCGGCAGTAGCCCCAGAAGGGCTCCAGGCGGAGTTATCTAATATTATAAACAATGAGTAGATAATATTAGATAATTGGATGTGATGTGGAAAGGTGGTTTGTTCTGGTATTTTGTGTCAATTCGCCCTTGTTAGTAAGTAGAATCTTGACAGAACTGGTATTTATTATAGGATGAGCATTTGTATCATTCAGTATCGCGGTTACAGATGTTGGCCCTGAGTTACTCTAGCTTATGTAGAGATGTATGTAATTATGTGGTGTATGCTGCTTATGTTGACAGATATAAGTTATTGTAATATCAATCAGGTGTGGAATGCCTGGAATCAGGAGGTTGAAAAAACCAAATTGAAGAGAACATGAATACAAACAATGAGTAATTACGACAACAACGGAATTGAAAGAATCATGAAGCATGTAAAAGATGTACAAATAGTGTATTTAATGTACAGTTTTCTTATTTTACGAAGTTACTCTGTCATTTTGCTCTAAATGATAAATTGGTGACCCCGCACAAATTTTGCTCATAACGTTTGGCGTCACTGTCAAAGGAGAGGCGAGGAGGCTAAAGTACTGAAAATACAGTTGAGGGGGAGCAGTATAGGAGGTGTTAGTTGAGGCGGTTCGGTGCAGAAACTTGAGGTCGAGTGGAGTGTTCTGGTGTGCTACGTTGGCTGTAGTAATCGCTATCAAAGAAGAGAATGTGTAGTTATCTCCACCTTACTTCTTTGTTGACTAAAATAATATCGAATTGTGTCACTTATTTTAGTATATATAATTAGGCTGGAATAGATAGTGACTAAGTAGACTGGATTAATTTATTCAGTCAGTCACTCAGCCACAACGTAGGACCAGGCACACATATGCATCGGTCCAAGTTGCCATACCTCATTAACACAACAAGATGAACACCGGATTCATAAAAGTAGTTAATTCAGAGGTGGTTATATATAAAAGAAAGATTGCATATAAGGATACAGTACAGGAAGAAAGAATTGATTCGTAGAGGAAAAGATATGAAGCGATTTTAATCTGTTAGTTTAAGGGAAGACAGAGAGTGTGTGCACCGACGCCATTGTGATCGATTCTGAGCCATATCACTAAGTCTCCAACCATTAGTTACGATAGTCACATTTTGATCTTGTCAGCTATCCGCCTATCAACCTTGACTGTTTTTATGTAAGCGTATATGTGTGCAGTTCTCATCCCATTCATCACATGTCTGTAATTTATTTTTGTTCGATTATAAAAACGATTCACGCTTGATTGAATGGCGCTGGCTCACATGCCTTCTTCACTGAGCGTCGTTTCTTTTTGCTTCCTTTGTTATGCCTCTCTGATTATCTGTTCCAATCGACGACTGTACAACATATACATATTCAAAAATCTTCTCTCTTATTTCACTTATTTAATTTCGTTATTCACCAACACCTTTCAAGTCGACGATAATATACGAGAATCGGAGATATGTATATTTCGACAACAAACATTCGACGATCGACTTGGAGTCAAATTTAGGGTCACTAAAGATTTATCGAATTAAATATAACTTAAAGATTTGTCAAAATAGAGGAAAATTTTAAATAAAAAAAATTAATTTCCGCATACACTTCACCTACTTCAAGATGGATTGATATATTGGATACAAAGCTTATTATTAATCAGTAATATATACATAAGAGAAATAGTACATTTGATGGGATGATACTCTGTTCTGAAAATGTACTGACATTACAAAATGAATAAAGTAATTAACATTGGCTTAGTAGTCTAGTGGTTAAGCACTCGCGAGGCGAGATCGTGGGTGCGCACTGCTGAGGAGTCCCACAATAGGACGAAACGGCCTTCTAATTCCTCCAAGTTTTCCATAGTTGTCTAGCTACAATTGACTCATGATTTCAACTATTGAAATTACTACAATCTCCACAAAATCCTTTCTCATACTAATTAACATTTATAAAATGATTCAAAACATAAGCAACTTTTCATAATGTACACAATAACCAATGATATATATATACATATATATATGTATAATGGTAACTTATTGTCTACTTCAATGCCTTCATTGTTTTGTTATTCCATTTTACAACAACAACAAAAATTATAGGAATAATAAAGAATAATTTTGCAGATGAAATTATGCTCAATCCTAAGGAAATTGCACGACAATATTTGAAAACATGGTTTCTTCTAGATTTATTAAGCTCATTACCATTGGATTATATTTATCTTATATTACATGATAATGAAAATTTTACACAATTTGTTCACGCTGGTAAGTTTCATCAAGTTCTTCTCCTTTATGATATTGTCGTTGTTGTTGTTGTTGTTATTTACCAATTTACTAATTCGTGTGATAGATAAACATTTGTTTTTGGTTGAGTCAGATTACCTGGCCATAAGAGTTTCACCAAAATTCTCAGTCTTATTTTACTTGAATGATACTTCACGTTTGAGACCAGAGATCCTGGGTTCGAGTCTCACGTATGAAATCGTGAATGTGCACTGCTCAGGGGTCCCATATAAGGACGAAACCGCTATCCAATGCATTCATGATTTCAGTGATGGTCTTGCTTAAATCGACTCGTGAATACAATTGTGAAAATAGTACAAATCTCCATACTGATTATATTTCATTAGTTTTGAAATTCATGTTCATATACATAAAACCAGTAGACTAGATTTGAAGGAAGCCAAATATGTTGAATTCATAGTGATTGATGTGTGTTAGCAAAAAGGAATTTATAGCCTGAAAGTTGTATTGATTTTTGTGGGACCTGGTTAATCTATTTTCATAACATCAAACATGATCAATAGTCTGTTCAAGTCATAGATTGCAGATAAGCCTTTGTCATGTATATCAGTTAAAATAAAACTTATTTTCATGGATTTATGCTGCTTTTAACCAACTTACATCAAACAAACTGCATTACAATGTCATGTCATTTATCCTAATGACCCTGGTGCAACCTGGTCAATTGAATTCTTTGGGTTCTAAAGACGTGAAATCATAATAATGATTACTTCACAATTACCGATTAGTGTAATGTTGAAGTAAATTATTATATATGTCATTTTGCTTTGAATGACTTTGGAAACTTTTAAACCTCAGAATACGAAAGAGAAAAATAATATTAAAAAGTAAGGAAGGAAATGAATTCAGAGAAATTCTGATTTCATCGTTTAGAACCAATCACTACAGTGAATAAGGACAAAAGTGTTGATTCACATTATAAGTGTCATTTTATATCAAAATTATTTATTTGGTTTGACAAAGTATATCTTGGATGGTAGTAATGAATAGTTTCAAAGCTTCTGTTCATGGTTCATGATTCTGAACAGTTGATTGGAGACTGTTGCACTAGATTTCGTGTCAGTTGGAATTCGTCAACAAGGTATGGTTCAAATCTTCAATAAAGTGATGCATCACCTAGATTTTCATCTTGAGACATGATCAGTTAGCTATTAAAGTACCGACTGATATGACTGCAATTACTGGTTATCGCTCGGGAATCAATAATTCAGTTTACACTGATGTTATTTATGCATTATCCTGGCTGTAATGTCATTACCTTAAAAACAATTTGTGTTTTCTTCTTCCTAATCTCATTCCTAACTTTTTCACGTTATTTTCTTGAATATTTTTGTAAAAATTATAACTGAGCATCATGAGAACCAACATACATTCAATCATAAACTTATTAAATGACAAATTTAGTTCCATTAAAATGTTTTTTTTAATTCTGATAACTCTTATCATATTAGTCGAGATTCCATTTTTATAAAATCTTAAAGTCTCCTGAAAAAGACCCATCTGACAATAATAATGGGATGAAAACAAATCTATGGTGAGTATATTCTTATCGGCCCCAAATACTCTGGTGTGGCCGAGAGCGGGAAAACTTAGCTCTCCCTCTCGAAATGCTCTCACATGACCACGTGCATCCAACCACTGCCAGGGAAGTCTTACTCACTGCCTACTCGCGACCGGGGTGTTGTTTACGAAATTAATACGACGAAAAGTGAATGTCCAGAGCTTTAACCTACTTGATGGATAAGGAGGATCCACCTAGGTGAGTTGGAAAACCAATGGTGCACATGATCCCCAAGATCCTAAGGAAAAAAATGGCATATGACCCTATTGTCAGTCACCGGTTACCATAGGACTACATGTTCACTACCTTGTAGATCAAACTTTCAGGTAGGAGGCTTGGAGTGTGATCCCCTAAGAATACCATCTGCTTCGGTTTGCGCACTCAGGCAGTATCCCGGCCATCACATAAAAATGTTCATTTATTAAATTGTTAGCTTTAAAAAAAAGATTAACCCTATTCAGTAGTATATTTTTTATTGTTGTTTATTTCTTCAAATATAGGCCGTGCACTAAGATTTCTACGATTTGTAAAACTTTTAAGTTTAATACGACTTTTAAGATTATCTCGACTGGTTCGTTATGTTAGTGAATGGGAAGAAGTAAGCATAGTTTTTTTCTTTCTTTCAGTATAACATCATCATTATTGTATTATTTATTTATATATTCATTGTATATATTACATATACTTTATTGTTTTATATAATGTAATCAAACGCATTGAATTATGTAACAATGAGTTATAATGATAATATGGCTTCATTGATAATAGCCCTATGAATAGCCCTATTCTGAATAAAATTGAGCAGAATAAAATAACACACTTTAGTTTTCCCATTTTGATTGTGTTTAAATCATTCGTGTCTATCACAATGTCTTATTTCTATAAAACAAACGAAATAGAATAATTTCATACCTGAAAAACAATGAAAATGTATTAAAATGAAGTAACATCATATTTTATGTATATAGATTTGAAAGAAAAATCTGGAAAACCGTTAGCTATAATTTATTTGTACTGGTTATTTGAATCTATCCATTGATAGTTAGGAATGTAATTGATCCGTCTCTTATTAACATATGTGGTTGTTGTACGGACGGCCTCGATATTGCATTACATTACAAGCATTATTAGCAGAGATGGATAGTGGCTAAGAGTGGAATACATGAGGTGCGTTACTAATCACTCTATTCTGACATATAACTTGATAATTCTATCTCTTTCCTCTGATAAAGTGTAACAAGGTATACCTGTTTGCATATGTATCATATATTGTTTATTTTATTAAAGCATTCTTGCATTAGTTATATGAATCCTCACATCGATTGATAGGACTGCAATTGATCCGTCTCTTATTAACATATGTGTATCCCGTGAGGATTGCTTCGACATTACTTCGCATCACAAGTATTATTAGCAGAAATGGATGGTGGGTAGGAGCGAAATCGATGAAGCGTGTTTCATCCTATTTGGAATTATTCAGCTGAATGTGCCTATATCCTGGAATTGATGTCCACTCCTGAACTTGAACCTAATACTGTTCTCTTCAAACGCCATCTCATTATCCAATTATTTGTTGTTTTCAGATAGCTACTAGCTTGTCCCGAGTTAGACAAAACGTGTATTGTGGATTCCACTCCTAGCCATTATGCATCACTGCTTATCATCGACTATCCTGTTCAAAGACTTTAAGCTAGAAAACGTAATTATTCAGATTATCTTTCTAATTTGAAGAAACTTTATAGATCTGGATACTTGCTTTATTTGCTTATCGCTGCAATTTAATCATATACTTCAACCAAAAATTGATTTATGGTTTCGTATTATTCCCAGTTACCTTGACATCTATATCACGAAATCTTACAAGTAAGTAAGGATATTTGGTGAGACTATAATTTATGGACGACTTTTGAGCGACTCTAGACTGACCTTGAGATTGTCCATCTGATAACTAGGACCAAATGAAGGTTATAAACCAGTGTGAGATATTAGAATTATGGTTTACAATTGATAGTTAAGTTTAGGAACTAGATTTAGGGTTTTCATCACTAACTGACATCAGCTATAATGCCAAGATGAAGTTCATTTAGTAAATGAGATCAAACTTGGAAATACATATTACTGATAATCTGCTACATATTAATAACCAAAGGAACATTAAGAAATAAAAGCTGATATTTAAAGGATAACTAAATATCATTAGGAATATCATACTTAAGTGGTTTTTATACTGTTTTGTTATAAATAACCATCATTATTTGTTAAACATGAGTTATGAAAAACTTTGTAAGTTTGGGGGACATTGTTGAAATTTCATAGTTAACAGTACAGACTGATCTTAGTCAGATAATCATTGGAAACTAGAAAAAAATTAGGTTGTTTCATCGTTGAATGGAAATCCTCATCAGATTACATCCACGACTGCACCACGGGTGTAACCTAGGAAATTTAGTAATGGATTAACAATGTTGAAGAGTCTCATACTAGAATGAAACGGCTGTCCAGTGTTTACTGGTTTCCTCTGGTTGTACAACTAAGATCAAATAGTAATATAAACTATGAAAACCAAATTTATGCTTGATTAAAATTTCACTTTCCTTGTTGCATATATTATATTAATGGATTGGGGCTAGCCGCAGAATTCAAGAATCATGTTTCATGTTACTTAAGATTCATCAAAGGCATATTCCGCATCCCATCGGTAATGTTCGGATTCGAACTCGATTTCAATACCTTTCACTTTAAACCTCAACATGTCATCCATTCACCTACTTAATCCATAAACTCACCAACTTGTTTAAACACTAATCTGAATACTAGGATGAAAAGATTAGACCAGTTCCCAACTGGATGAATTACTGATCCTATATCCTACTGTTATCTATTAAGATATCAGTCAGATATCAGTGTAAACACTGAAACAATTGCTTACAAAGAATAAAGTTTATATCACTGAATAGAATTGGCTGTAAAGCTTTTGAAAATCAAAAGATATTTGTTGGCTATTTCTTACCAGTTTTCAATAATCGAAACAGTACACACATCTCTTATCACACAAGAACAAGCACTATAGAACTGTACTATTGATTTACATTTCGAAATGGAGTATTTTTTGCAGTTCACTGAGACTATCTCTCATTGCGGTCAGTGAGTAATCTCTCTCGATTAACCTGAGTGTACACCATCATTTTGAATTCTTCCCGATAAATTCAAGAATGTATCTGTAAACTTATTACTATTCAACTAAGGAATATTATTCTATTAAACGATTTCTTATAATAATAACATATTCTGGAAATAATAATTACAGAATGAGATTGTTTCACTAATGGAAATCGGATGCTGTAGCTAGGAGGTTCTGAACATTGAATTACTTCAGTGATTGCAAAAGTTAGTTTATTGAGTATTTTGAAGAAAAATATCAAATTTAGTTTGAGTCTCCTCTTCCATAAAGAGTCCAGTTCAAGTTTATTGCATCTGGATTTATAATGTTAGGTACAATTAGTCCCTGGAATGTGATGCGCAAATCGTCTCCGAACGGATTCCAACCTAAATTTATCCTTTATACTAACACTACTTAGAATAAACATACAGTATTTTAGGAGTGGTGGAACAAATACTTTATTCATTCAAATATGTAACTCACTGTCATAGAGGTTACAAATTATGCAGCCCAGATGAGGTTGAAACTTGGAGGTCTGTTTCAAGACCTGTTCTGAGGAGGACAAACTGTAAGAATACATGTGTCCTAAGTCCATTACTGTATGTTACTTGGAAAACAACTTGATATTTGTGGTAAACTCTTGGTTGAGTGAATTATTACCAAAGCATATCCATCAACATTTAGCCATGTTAACCTCCAACTGCCATTTTGAGCACCACCGGAATACTTTGTTGAGTTTTATAATGGTGCGATTTCGTATACTGTTCAGCTAATAAGGAGCAAATAAGTACACTACTTTGAGATCATCTTGATGTAGCAGAATGGCTTACCTATACAAACGGAATCACAAATGTCATCTAAATAGACTAAAAAGAACAATGGGCCCAAGATACTACCTTGTATTACACCACTTTTACCAGGACAGCAACCAACAAATAGGGGTTAATTTTAACTATTTGGCGTTGGTGGCTTAGGGAAGAGTTGAACCAGGCAAGCATAGGGATTTTGACCACGTAATATGTTATTTTGCCCATAGGAAGCTAGTTGTTAACTATGTCATGTGTCTTAGAAATGCCAAAGTACAGCACTAACGCTAAATATCCTCGGTTACATTGTGTAAAGACTAAACCACAGAAGTCAAAATGTCAGGTCATACAAGATTGAATTAAGAAAAGCCATGTTAAGAATCACTGATAAGTTTTTCAGTGAGTAGAAAGTTGGGGAGTTCGTCACCAGCACTTTTTTTCACAATCCTAAAGAAAGCTGAAATAATATTTATCCGCCAATTATTGTTCTTGTCATTCCTAACTCCATATTTGATACGTGATACAGTGAATGTAGTTTTCCAGCAGTAAAAGTAAGTACCTGTATCCATAGCGAGAAAATAAAACATTTTAGGAGCAGAAGTGGAATATCAGCTTCAACATGTTTGTAGAGAAAGAATAAAATCCTCTCCAAAGATTATTGTCATCTGAATGTAATTTCATCACGAACTAATACTTTTAATTAATTCATACTCTCAAACCTGATTTGTAATGTATTAAATTTGATACAAATCATATGAACTTTACAAGAAAATTATAAAAAAAAAACAAATTAGTAACTATGGCAACAAAGAGGAACTAATAATAAATGATATATTTACAGTTGATTAGTCACTTGGACGTAACCAATGTCATGTATGTCACGTCTTTAATACAAATCACATACCATCGATCAAGTTGCAATGTAGCAACTAGTCTAGGTGAATCCTAAATCTAGCTTTCTTGTTAATCGGACATTCATTAGATTACAGGTATATCTTTCTGATAAGTAATAGATAGAACAATATCTAAGTTCAAGTTATCCTATCAACTATCATCGACTACCACTTTATAAAACAGATACACTTGAAAAAAAATAACAAAAATAATAATAATAACTCTTCAAGCGTAACAAATTATTCTAAGTACATTTTCATGTAAAAACCAACAACAAGAAAAGAAAGAAGAATAAAGAAAGTGATTTTTTTTCGTTTGAGCAATAGTTTTAAGTTTCACGCATTCTCCCTCCCCCTTCCCTCTCTCTCATTCTCCCTCCCTCCCTCCCTCTCTATCTCTCTCTGTTCTCTTAATTTATACATTTCCATGTTATGCTCTAATAAACACATGTTTATATAATAAAGTAATTAATAATAGTTGTAATGGAAAGTAGCAATACATTTAACTCTTGTATTATTATTATTACCATTACCATTATTAGTATTATTATTATAAGAGAATATAAATGATTGAGAGAATAACGTTAAGTTATTATTGTTGTTAAGTGTCAGTTTTCTTAAGAATTTATGACAAATCTTCATTTCATGTAAACAAACTTGATTATTTTATTGTTTTGTAATTGTTTACCTTTATGGATTATCACGGAAGGTTGTTGTTTTTTTTTTAATAATTTTTCAATGACTCTATTTCTTTTCTTTTTTTTATACGGTTGTTTGTTATCATGAGTTATGTCATAGTTATTCTGTTCTATTTCTAGATATCATGAATGCAACTTTTCTACATGTTAGATTATGATAGTCAGTATTTACAATATACTTCTTAAATTATTAGTATAGTGGTTATGAAGAATATTAAGTTTTTGATTGAGATCATGAACCGATTGATGTTAGACCACCATTGAAAGCGTGGAAGCACTGGACGGCTGTTCCGTCCTGTTGTGGGACTTCTAAGAAGTGCGCATCCATGATCCCTCTTGCGTCGTTCGAACCCAGGGCCTTCGGTCTCGCGCGCGAAGGCTTAACCTACTGAACCACTGGACCTGCATCCAATGGTGTTAATGTCTAACGTCAACCAATCCAAGAAATTGCGCGACCATCTTGCATTGTATTGAGGTAGACACTTGTTTCTACCCGACACGGATTAGCTCCATTGATCACGGCTTCACACCAGAACTCCGAGAATTTTT
Organism: Schistosoma bovis; assembly: GCA_944470425.2. Lineage (NCBI taxonomy): Eukaryota > Metazoa > Platyhelminthes > Trematoda > Strigeidida > Schistosomatidae > Schistosoma > Schistosoma bovis. The sequence goes on from OX103953.1 coordinate 85,235,829, forward strand.
TCACGAAGCTAGTCACTAGTGAGCACATGATAATTGTTAGTGTAATGGTTGCGCACTGCTGAGGAGTCCCACAGTAGGACGAAACGGCCGTCCAGTGCTTCCAGGTTTTTAATGGTGGTTTAACATCAATCAGTTCATGATCTCAATCAAAAATAATTCTTAAACTTCGTATACAGTTCGTCATGATAAGTGTCACTAGATAACGTCTCAATGGTGTACTAATCAGAAGGCGATTACGATGTGTTGATTAAGTTTATTATTATTATTACACTAGGGACTGATCACTAAAATTACAGGTATGCTAAGCAAGAAACATGAAAGAGTAGCGCTGAATTGCAAGCGGGAAAATGAGTGTGCGAGCGAGTCAATGAACATGATTAATATATATATATGTACATAGTGAAATGAGTAAACGAATAACACTAAAGCTAGCAGAATGAATATGTATGTAGCCGGTAAGCAATGCTCAAGCATACATGTTCATATAAACATAACAATAATAATGGTACAATGGTGATAGATAAGTCGTTATTGTACGAATGACTCTGTTCGTTAAATGAGTTAACAATAGGGCTTAACCAAATTAAATGTGAACAAACTCAATTGCCCATGAGCTGCTGTACGGTGAAAAAAGATTTTATTTCAATGTCTTTGATCAGATCTTTTAGATAATAAAGTTTAGTTCTACATTTCATATTAATTTAGCAATAAAATTAGATGGCTTCTAGTGTTACATAGTGCATAATTCTGTTGAGTAAATAACAACTAGTGTAAATATCCGATTGTTATAAATAATAACTCAGAGACTATCAATAGTAGATACTTTACATAAGTCTTCAATTAAGTGTTTGTTGTCTATGAATAATAAACTTCTACCTGAAGTTTGTACTGATGATGTCGTTCAGAAGAACGATAAAAGCTCCACGATCAAATCATCTAGCTCAAAGAATAAAACTCCATCAAAGTCATCCGGCTGACCTACAAATCTTCTTCACCATCTCAATGAATATCCTTCCTTATGAGGAAAACATTTTTAAATTGATCAAAGATTATTGTTTTATTGAGTACCTATTCTTAAATACATCTTGATTTTAGTTGTTTAGCTGTTTAAAATTATACACTTGATTTGATTTGATCATTTAAAAACAGTATGATTTTTGTAAGCAATGATGGGTAGTGGCTAGCAGTGGAATCCAGGACGCGCGTTTCGTCCTATTTGGGACTCGTCAGCTGGATATACCTGCATCTCAGAGTTGATACAAGACAAATAATACCAAGTATGATTTTGTAGTCTTTTAAATGGTTTTCTGCTAACAAAAAAGAAAATGTATTCTAGTATATTTTCTATTCTGGTTTGTATTGCAAACTATGATAATGAATGAAGACCGTTATATTTTCTGTATTACCTAGTAAATATAACTGTTTAGTTCAATAAATCAATGTATACACTATTTCACCATCACAATGTTTCCTATTACAATTTTATGTAGATAGATGTGATCGTTTTCAGTGTATTCCTTGTTTGTTTACTTGAATATGCATTTTTAAATAACTTTGATAAGTCATTCTTGATATAATATATTTAGTAATTTGTCTCAGATATACACAAGTGTCAACATTAGAAACATTTAAGAAATTTAGTCAGAGATCATATGTAGCGATCTGCTTTAATATCTGGGCTACTTGTTGTTGCCATCTAGATATTTCAACAAGGTATCTGTTTTCTTGTTTGTTTTAATACATCATTATGGTTATTAATCAAATAACCTATTCAGGTGTGTTTCTGAAAACTGTACAAACTTTTGTTATACAAGTTACAAAAGGTCCAAATAGAGAGATCGTAGCTGCTGGCAATATAAAGCGAAGAGAATGTACATTATCTAGACATTGATTGACTGGACTGCTAACTTCTAACTGGCAATCACTCGATATTTACCGTCAAGATCGACCAAGAAATAAGCAAAGGAAACTTGTTGAAATACTTTGTGCTAATTCTATTTTGTATCAAAAATATAACCTTGAATAAAGCTAATAATAATATAATAATAGATTGATCTTTGAAAAGGTTGTCGAAATATTTTTAATGGAATAAACGGCGAGACTCTAATTTATGGACGAGCCAATCAGAGGCGTTTTAAAGATGTCAGGGTTACGGCGCCAACTTCAGTGCTTAAGACTAACGTACGATCGGTTCACATGGAAATTTGTACAAAACTTGATAATTGAGCGGCCATAACAAATAAAACGGCGAAACTATAATTTGTGGATGGATCAATCAGGTATAAGATAATAGATCTCGGATTTTAACGCGAAAGTCTTTTATCCATTTGGTTAAATAAATTTCTCAGAATGGGTTTTGTGGAGATTTTAGAAATTTCACAGATTGAAATCATGAGTCAGTTGAATAAATTTCTGGCATTATAGCTGATGTCATTTCGTGGTGAAAACCCCGTATATTATTCCTAACTAAGGCAAATTACGACAATTATTGTGAACTGGATATTAAAAGCACCAGTAACACTGGCTCCAGCCACGTACTATAATATATAAGAATTAGAGAGCGTAAAGACTCCTACATAGGCTTGGTTATGTGCATCGTGTCATTATCCACAAGTGGCATATTGTAAAGTGAACAAAAGGAGTGCACATAAACAATATTAAAGCTATGTAGTCGAGGTTGAAAGAGTATTTGAGACTTTATCATGGCTCCAGAGGCCGACTATTCTGTAGTTATATGGATGATTTCCTCTACTGCATGCATTACGATTATAGAACCTCTGAAACTCTTTCTAACTTTGACAAGTTTTTGAAGTGTGTCCACTTTATTTCCTTGGTTTTGTAGAACATATTTTTACTGTATACTGACTGTTTGCTGATTGGCTGATATTTCTCAAGGTCACTTCAGATTCGTTCAAAGGTCGTCCATAAATTAGAGTCTCGCCGAATAAATTATTTGGTGGAGTTTTGTTCTCTGAGCTGGATGGTTTGGTTCAGCAAATCATAAAACTATAATTACAATAGTAAATTTATGAAAACTGTTCATCTTGAAATAAAGCTGAAAAGTATCAAACTAGTTTTCAATTATCAAAGGTTGTCTAGAAGTTAAGCCTTAGGATGTAAGACATAGGTTCCTAGGTTCAGTTCATAAGTGTGAGGTTGTGGATAGGCATGATTAAGGAGTCTCATACTAAGATGAAACACCAGTCCAGTACAATTAGGTTTTCAATGGTTGTCTAATTTAAACCGTTTCGTGATATCAGTATAGTTTACAATTATCATTCAATTGGTATCTGTCCATAATGTGTTCTGTTTTTATCAATACATAGAAAATAAATTATAATTAGTCATTAACTTTTAAATAAATAACTTTTCAGAAAAATGATTATTTTTTTTATTGAGATCATAAACCAATGGATGTTAGACCACCTTTGGAAACCTGGAAGCACTGAACGATAGAACAATGAGAAGATGGAGTTGATCTGAAAAACATGATGTATTTGCATCATACATTTCGAACAATCTAGTCATACACATATACTTGTCAGGGCATTTTATATGAAAATTAATAAAGGTCAATTAAATGAAAGTTCAAGTAAAAAAAGTAACAAAGGGGAGAGAAACAATTTTACATCGTACAGAAAGTATAAGAAATCGTTGCATTATTCTAGGCAATAGAATGACTTAAGGATCACCAAGGTAAATTCAAAGTTACGACAGATTGTTTTTGTACACATAAGGGGGAGGTTTAAATTTATGAATAGCCAAAGCTTCAATAAATTTGAGAATACTTTCTTGACAATTTCTATACAACGTTCTAAAAGCTGTATTAATGTCAATTTTGTGCCCCGTTTCAATTATATATTTCGCTGTCGATGAACATGGGTTTCTACCTCCCACGTTGATCGGATCATCTGACACACATTGATTTTCAAGCCATCAAGGTAATCCGCACAGGATGCGCATATACCTGATCAATTGGGGTTCTAAATAACGATGGGAAGATACAAGTAAAGTAACAAGTGAATTTATTATTATTGATGGAGTTTTGTTCTCTGAGCTGGATAGTTTAGTCTTGGAGCTTTCATCGTTCTTTTGAACAACATCATCAGCACAAACTTTAGATAGAAGTGAAGTGTTCGAATTTCTCCATATGTGTTTCACAGCTTGTTCTGTACACGTTGACGTTGATTAGTTCTTATTGACCTTGAATTTGTCATTGTTTACTTCTTTGTTTTTGTTGTGACACAACCAAACCATCCAGTTTAAAGAACAAAACTCCATGAAAATCACCCACTTGAGCTACAAATCTTCTCCACCATCTCAGAATTTTGGAATCAATCTTTACTTGTGTTTCACAGATAGAGTAAACCAACAGATAAACATTTTTAGTTGACTCTCATTTGTCAATCTTTTCATTATTCATCATTTCAATGTAACAATAACTTTTAAGTTTAGTAAAAGAGTAGTAGTTATGTGCATTAATCAAAAATTCCATTATAGGGTTAAAACAACTGTTCAATTCTTTTAGATTTTCCATAGTGATCTAACATTATAAATGAATTTTTTTTGATTTTATTCAAGATTAAATTGTTTCTAAAAACAAAAAAAGGTTGTTTTTTTCATCAGTGATTTTATTGATTTTATTTTTTGGCGTTAAAATTAAATTATCTAAAGGGAACTTTGATTTGTTGTTTTTTTTCTTTTTTTATTCTTTCAACTTTTTTTTTCTTTTTTGAAGATTAAGCTAAAGATAATTTTGTTTGATTGAATGAATATGGAATTTTTTTTCTATTGTGGTTGCTTTTTTCCTTTTTTAAAAGGAAAGATTTATGTATTGAATGGGACACCTTCAAAGTTAAACAAACATTTAATTCATTGTTAATGGAATTGGTTTACCATGGTGGTCTAGATACAATTGACTTATGATTTCAATGTGTGAAATTTCTAAAATCTCCACAAAACCCCTTCTGACAATAGTCATCTACTCACTAGTGACTGACTTCAAGAGGTACTCCTGGAGTTCTAGTGAGAAGTCGCTACCAGTGGAGTTCAACCAGGTCTGTTGTGAGATATCAGCTCACTGAAAACAATGGTGTATGGTGGCGTAAATTCGTGAATTGGTTAAGGTTAGACATTAACATCATTGGATGCCGGCTCAGTGGTTTAGTTGGTTAAGCGCTTGGCGCGAGACCGACAGGTCCTGGGTTCAAATCTCGCAGGGTGCGAGGTCTTGGATGCGCACTGCTGAGGAGTTCCATACTAGGACGAAACGGCCATCCAGTGCGTCCAGGTTTTCCATGGTGGTCTAGCTTCAATTAACTCATGATTTCAACCAGTGAAATTTCTAAAATCTCCACAAACCCCTTCTGAAAATATATAAAAATTGAAAAAGAAATGAATTTTATTATGGTTATATAATAATGTCAATTGAATATTATCAAATCTACTAATATCAGATAATGATTTACAATATTTTAAACACAAAAAATAGGCTTATTTGAAGTTGTTTATTAGAACTGATTAGATTCAATCATAGAATTGAAAACAATTTTCATTTTAAAAGTAAAAGTAGATGATAATTAGTGGTGGAATCTACGATTTGTGTTTCGTTCAATTTGGGAATCATCAAATAGATGTATTAAATATGGCTATTATGACTAAGTAACTAAGTGGATAATGTGATGGTGTTTGAAGTGAACAATATTGAATTCGAATTTTGGAGTGAACATCAAGTTTGCAATGCAGGATAGCCAACATGTGATTTCGATGACAATCATTCATACAATTTAAATGGAGTCAGTTATAGACTTATCAAAATGTAGATGTCGGTAACTTCACAGACTATATTTAAGTATATTTTTAAAATTATGCTTTAGCGGCCCGTTGATCTGACTCCATTTAGAGCGTATGGATGATTGTTATCGCTGATTCTCGTATATCATCGTCGACTTGAATCGCGTTATCCAATAACGGAATTAAATAAGTCGAATAACGAGAATTGACTTGAGAATACATATATTTCGTACATGAAGCGAATGAAGCATAGCAAAGCAAAAATGACACGTATGGAAGATGGCTGGGAAGCCAACTCCAATTCAAGCCGAACATTACTCAATATTTATAGGCAGACAAAATGAACTACAGACATGTGATGAGTCATGGGACATCAAGTGTACATACATATACGCTCACATGAATACAGTCAAGGCTAACAAGCGAATAATTAACAAGGTCAAAACATGACTCAAGTAGAATGAGTAGAATGGAATGTCCGGAAACTAGAATAAGATATATTATGGGCTAAAATTAATGACTAACACTACATAGCCCCCTCGTAGAAAATAGCACATTTAAAAAATGTCTGTTTTCGAAAATAACACTGAAGTGATATGAAGCTAACGTTAACAATAAGCAGCCAAAAAATTGTACAACACTCGATAAAGTACAGTAGTGTCACATGAGGGGTGAGTGTATTATATGAAAATGTCATGCTTATGCAAAAGAACACATGAACATCGCAAAGGCTCGGACAAAAATGAAAATGTTAGCATGTGAATATGAGCAAATTAATGAGCGTACAAAAAATTTAACATGTACTAATGCTATGACTGTCTGAACGGTAAAATAACACGTTCGTATGAGTGATTCAAAATATCGTGAAAATAGTAATAAATTGTTTGTGGGTATGACAGGGAAATAAATCGTCAAAATGGCTAGAGTAGAATATGACAGAAATTGGTCTGTGATGCTGACAAAATAGTGAAATATGCGAAATATATGTTCTGTTGAGCCGCAGCAGAATAAATCGCATTGACTAGTGATGAGTGAATTCGAACTTAAATGCGTAGGATGATAATAGGAAAGTCGTGAAATGATATCTGCATCGACGGGTGATATTCGTTGCTGTACTGCAATTGATAATAATCATAAAATTTGAAGTCAGTGGACGTTGTCGTCTGCGTTATGACAGATGCATCGAGTTATCGTTGAATATGTATTAGTAGAATGACCAGAGGAACAGAATAGTGACTGAGTAGACCAGGTACATAGAGTCGTATTCCTTTTTGGTCATGAAGCCTAGAGTGGTTTGTGTGGTTTGAGGGAGATGCGCTCGATCTCGTTTGTTACAAAACCGTGCCAAGGCATGACAAAAATACCAATACATATGGTTAGCGATTGCGACGTATGAGACTGACTTGGATGTAACGAACAAGAGTGTATCTTTGAGAGACTAGCTCTAAACTCTATGTTCTGATATACCGAGCGATGGGTATAGAATAGTAGTTGCAGTACTCGAATAGCGTTTTTGAGTGATAAGTGATGCAGCATGTAATTATGCACGTGGAAGAATAGATAAAATGAACGTAATGGTTACTAATCAGCTAGTTAGAGGCATCCACATACATAATAGGAGGCGACTTCGAAATGAAAAATGTATGTTGTGATAACATAAATTGCCGACCTCGACTAAGTGAATGAATGTAATATTAGATCAAAATAACATGAAAAAAAATTGGAACGAACTCACTTAAAGCAGGAAAATTTCACGTTTTGAATAGTAAAAATATCCCAATGAGTTCTCATAAAGTGGAGTGGAATTTTCATAAAATGATAATTTGTTCGGTGAGTGATATGATTGCGAAAATGTCAATTTAGTGACAGCACGAACAAGATTAATAATTCCACATTCGGTCATGATATTGATAATAATGTAATAATAAGCATATAATGATAAATTGAATCGTAATTGAACAAACCGACGAATGGATCAATGAGGATAATTGACATGAGGACAAAGTAACATTAAGATAATAAGATTTGTGCATGTCCATGTCGTGTTGCACAGGCTTTGCTGAGTGCGTTGGATTAGAGATTGAGCTGGACCCGTTGAGTGCGTTCGTCGAATGTATCAAGTGCAGAAATCTCTTCATCGACGTAGCTTGCTGCGTTGCGTTCGTCGTCGGCGGGCTTACCACTTTAGCGGCCCGTTGATCTGACTCCATTTAGAGCGTATGGATGATTGTTATCGCTGATTCTCGTATATCATCGTCGACTTGAATCGCGTTATCCAATAACGGAATTAAATAAGTCGAATAACGAGAATTGACTTGAGAATACATATATTTCGTACATGAAGCGAATGAAGCATAGCAAAGCAAAAATGACACGTATGGAAGATGGCTGGGAAGCCAACTCCAATTCAAGCCGAACATTACTCAATATTTATAGGCAGACAAAATGAACTACAGACATGTGATGAGTCATGGGACATCAAGTGTACATACATATACGCTCACATGAATACAGTCAAGGCTAACAAGCGAATAATTAACAAGGTCAAAACATGACTCAAGTAGAATGAGTAGAATGGAATGTCCGGAAACTAGAATAAGATATATTATGGGCTAAAATTAATGACTAACACTACAATGCTATTAAAATATCAAACTAACTGTATTATTCACTTGGTATTGTTTACTTGAATCTTCCCAATGATGTTGAGGACTGCAATTGATCAGTCTCTTATTGACATATATGCATACTATGCGTATTGCCTCGATATTGCCTTACTTCACAAGCATTCTAAGCAAAGATGACCATTCTTTCAGCTCACACTCTGATTTAGATTTTCATTTCTAACAATCTTCTCTAAAACCTTTTTGAAGTGATTGTTTGCCCCAATTGTAGACAATACTACACTCAGTTCAGTTTGTTAGTCTACCATCTCTGTAATGAGCCTAATGCTCCCGTCAATTAAGTTTCTTATCACTGTGACTTTCGCACAACAAGCCTGAGTTGGGCCGTAATCAAAGTATCTCTCAGAATGTATTGATTGCCTGAATACATTAATTTTTAACTTATCATCGTCTCCTTTCAATCAAACAACCGAGAAACGCTAATTTATGATCAGTGGATTAGCTTTACGTTATCCGACATGCTGTTTATATTTTCAAATATTTCTTTACATTGTGAACTTTACACATGATTCACATATAACTAGCTAGTGTTATCCTACTTACCAATCAACATCTAAATATGATTGAATAAACACAGTATAGATTTGATTTAATTGTTAAACATGGTATTGTTCTTTGGTAGTTTTGATTTTGTTTATTACCCTGAAGAAGTTCAGACAACTTTGATGGACGAAATGTTGGAATTATTTTAAATTTCAGTCGTTGAGGTTATTTCAAATATAGTTTCAACAAACAATTTCATGTATTGGTAATTAAGAAATAAAATAGTTTATTAAGAAATAGGACTAGAAATTAGGCAATAAATTATTAGAAAATTTCAGGTGTCCAATTGAGTGATATATAATGACTGGTAACTTAGACAATGATATGGTAAAGCCAAAATGTACGAAAGATAATGGTTCACTTGATGAGTATGAGGAAGTTGATGGATACGTTTGAGTTGACGTCAAATTTTTATAACAAACGATAAACAATTAAAAACACTAGTATTAACAGTTCATTTATCGAAGACAAAATAATAAACACTTGGACCATATTAGAATTAGGTCAAATTACATTACACGGCAAGCCCCAACTTGAAATCCTGGAGAGAAGAAGAAAAAATAATGAAGGCCAACGAAAACATTTTGTCGGGAATTGGATGCAGGCATCGAAAGAATGAATAGCAAATGGAAAGGATTTGATTGAGATCATAAACCGATTGATGTTAGACCACCTTTGGAAACCTGAAAGCACTGGACGGCCGTTTCGTCCTATTGTGGGACTCCTGAGCAGTGCGCATCCACAATCCCGCTCGCGGGATTCGAACTCGCGAGAGTAGGTTGGAGAGTCGTAGTAGGCAGCCTATCCTCCTTCCAAGGGGTAACAGGAGTAAGTAAGTAAGTAAGAATAAAGGCTAGCATATGTTGGTCTTGAACACATAGTTTTGATTTGAATAAACAACTTTTCTATAGTGCATAAGTTGTTTAATTGTGTCCATTTTGTACTGCGAATTCCCGAGTACTTTATTATGTAATTCTATCCCCAATTTTTAATAGACCACCTTATTAATTAAAATACTATCAATACAACTGTACAACTTGAATAAAGGACATTGTCGAAAAGAAAATTATTAAAACTTGTGCCCTGTATTCTAATAATGTATAATGTAATGATACTGCCAATTAGAAAACAGTGATTTATCAATCGAACCAACGACGCATAAACATGTAGAAGTAGTCTAGAGTCTTTTTATAGGTCCTACTTCTCGCCTAGCCCTACCCGTTAAGTCCAGAACACCAATCTCAGCCTCTGCATTATCAATCATTTATTTCAAATATACTGGGTTTATATACAAACCAAACAGAACACATCGTACTATAAAATAGAAAACAACATTTGTACAAGATTTAGCCAAATGTGGCTGTGAATATGGGAGATAGTAATTGATACACTTAACATAAATCAGGAATGGTAAATCGTATAATAATAGTTTATAGGTCAAAATGAAGCTTATGATAAGAGGAATACGAATATGAATAGTTTAGTTATTTAACAATTATACGATAGAAATATCCGTGTATTATTAATCCAGAAATAGAACCTAACAGTTATCCTTCATTATTCTCATCGGGATATAACAAAAATTTTCTTCGCTGATTTGTTGTATTTTTTACCTCTGAAACAAATTATATTATTTAAAGTGAATGAATTTGTTGAAGTAGAATACACAGTATAAAACAATCAAGTAATTTGCTTGTTTGTTTTTACAATACACTTAGTTAAAGATACCAAATGCGCTGATGCAGAAACTAAGTGTATTAATATAAATGATCAATCACGAACTGTTCATGAAAAGAACAGGAAAAAAAACACAGTTATTCTTTGTCTTCATTACGCTTTAATGAACTATGAGTATGAAAAGACACGTCACATCTTATAAATAAGATGAAAGATGTTCATATTTTGGAGGGTTTAGGTTATTATTGACTGAGTTTTAATAAATATAAATAAAAACCATACTTGTTGAATGAATTAGTTAGTGTACATCCAAACTATGAAGTTCAATAGATAACGTAATGTGTGTTCAAAATGAAAGATATTGACTTTGTGTTTCATTGTGAATATCAACAATGGGGTACCGATTCGTCCAGATGATAATCTATTTTATATACAATGAATGATCTTGAAAAGTATGTCGGATTACATAAGATAGAAGTTGAATAGTACATATAAGGAATGATAATCATAGATAAACATGGTACAATTCTTATAAGCAAAGATGGATAGTGGCTAGCAGTGGAATCCAGGATGCGCGTTTCGTCCTGTTTGGGACTCGTCAGCTGGATGTACCTGCATCTCAGAGTTGATGTTCATTCTGGGGCTCGAACTCAGTACCGTTCGCTTCAAACGCTATCGCGTTATCCACTTAGCTACTGAGTCCTGATAGCCACTTGCTTGTGCAATGGGTTGAAGTTTAATTCACTTGATATTGTTTTGTTTGAATCTTCCCATTGATGTTTTTGGACTGAAATTGATCAGTCTCTTATTGGCATATGTGCATACTGTGCGTATGCCTCGATATTGCCTTAATTTACATCCAGCTGACGAGTCCCAAACAGGACGAAACGCGCGTCCTGGATTCCACTGCTAGCCACTATCCATCTTTGCTTATAATGCTTGTAAATTAAGGCAATATCGAGGCATACGCACAGTATGCACATATGCCAATAAGAGACTGATCAATTTCAGTCCAAAAACATCAATGGGAAGATTCAAACAAAACAATATCAAGTGAATGGTACAATTCTGTTTGGTGTTAATATATACGGGTAGATATATCAATTAGATAGAAATGAAAGTATCAGTTTGCATGAAAAACTAACACTTCACTTCACTTACGCCTGTTACTCCTAATAGAGCATAGGCCGCCAACCAGCATTCTCCAACCCACTCTGTCCTGGGCCTTCTTTTCAAGTTCCACTCAATTCTTGTTCATTTTTCTCATGTCTATTTCCACTTCCCGGCGTAATGTGTTCTTTGTTCTTCCTCTCCCCCTCCTCCTCCTTTGGCCTTGAGGATTCCATGTGAGGGCTTGTCTCGTGACGCAGTTGGGTGCTTTCCTCAATGTATGTCCTATTCTCCTGATTTCTTTCACCGCTGGGATCTGGTTTGTTCTTTCCCACAGTTGGTTGTTGCTAATAGTATCCGGCCAACGGACCCGAAGTATTTTACGTAGACAACTGTTAATAAACACCTTTATCTTCTAGATGATGGCTTTCGTAGTTTTCCAGGTTTTCACACCATACAGTAGAACTGTGTTGACTCCACCTGGAGTCCCTCCGGGGGCCACTACCGGTCCCAAGCCAGGATAAAGGAGGAGGGTCGGGCATGGGGTTAGCGACCCCATCCCGTAGAAAACTAACTCGCTGAAAAAACTCTAACCAGAAAAAAATTATTCGCATGAAAAACTAAGTACCTTAGATATTGTCTGTAAAATAATTTTTTAAAAATTGGTGTTAGCTTTTCTAGGATAGTAAATACTGAATTAGCGGTTCATATTTTTCATGTATAAAATGAAATAGAGTTGATTATTTTTTTCAATCAGACTTAGCAACGTTATTGTATTTCCAAAACAAATAGCCACTTTTAAAAACACAGGTTTTTTTAAAGGAAGAACTGATAAACAGACATGAATAAGATTATAATCAATGAAGAAACATATATATTACTAGTTTTGTTCAAGTCGTAAACCTATTCAATTTAAACAACCATTAATAACCAGGATGCATTGGACAACTGTTTTGTTCTAGTATGAGATTTCTCCGAGAAAGGTATCTACGACCCTGCGATTATGAACCTAAAACAGTACCATTATTCGCTCTCGATTGCTTAACCTTCAGACAATTTAGCCAATGTTCAGTGGTAAAGATGAATAATTGCGATCAGCACACAATATTGTATAACCATCTTAATAGCAGTTTAATTGTTGAATTCATGAGTCAGTTGAAACTAGACCACCGTAAAAAACCTGCTAGCATTGGACGGCCGTTTCTTCCCAATATGAAACTCCTCAGCCGTGCGCATCCACGATCCCGCCTCGTGAGACTACAACCTAGGACCTATCATTTTCGCATGCCACTGTCCACCATCGTCATCAGTGAGTTACTATCTCACAACTGACGCGGTTGAAGTCCACTGACCACAACTTCTCACTAGAACTCCAGGAAATACCTGTTGGAGACTGTCACTAATGAGCATATGATAATAATTATGATCATCGTCCTATTAGTTTTTATTGTAATTACATATATTCTTCAGTTTATGGTTAAACTTTACTTCCACTTTCCAAATTATCAAAAACCTTCAATCACGAATGTTTCAAATGACGAAAAGATATAAACTCATTCATTTCAGAATAAAACCAAAATAGCTCTAGTTTAAATTTATTGTTCAGACTGGCTTACACATTAATAAATAATTTTTAAACTGATGTATTTGGATCTTATTATTTTAAAATGAATGTAAAAGCTAATAATTTGGCCAGTGATCCCCTTGATTGTATGAATAAGTTCTAGTAATCATACAATCACTACTTTAGATTCACGTTTGAACATGGTATCGGTTGTTTGAATTTTATCGGTAATATTTAGGATTTTAAGTATTCAGTCTTTTTTTAGTATATCTGCATTCTGTATTGCCATTAAATCACCAGAATTATAATCAGAGTTGGATGTTGGATAGCAATAGGGTTCAACGATACGTGTTCCTTCTTATATAGCACTCGTTAATTGAATGTACCTGTACTCCAGAATTGATGATCACTTCAAGACTCGAACCTAGTACCGAACGCTTCAACCACCATCACGTCATCCACCTAGTTACGGAGTAAAGTACTAAGTTCAAGTCTCGAAGTGAACATCAACTTTTGGATATAGTCACATTCGGCGAAGTATTACCAAATAAGAAGAAACGTAGATCATGGAATTTACTTTTAACCACCATCTATCACTGCATATGTCTTTCTGTATTTGAGTGAAAAATATGTGAATCTAGACAGAGTGGACACATATTTTGATAGCACTTAAACGAAACACTACTTCTTTATTACTTACAACCATACACTCAAAATTTACTGTTAAAAGTAAAGTAAGAACCATAGTCATTTTATTGTCAGCCCACATTTGAATTCATTCAGGTACCAAAAGATAAAATATCTACGTTTCATTTTATTACTGTCATTATCAATGTTATAGTGAACGAGAACACGAATAGGAACAATCGAATGTATTCGAACACGAAATTCCAGAACATTTCTGAGAACTTTACAGTAAATGCTTAATTTGCAAAATATCAATCCATTGTCTCAAACCTGACTGTTTCCTTTGCAAATATCAGTCCATCATCTCAGATTTCATTGTTCCTGCATTTTCATATCAATTGTTTTTCGTTCCCATTCTTTCCTTCTGGATCTTCTACTGAAATACACTATATTCCTGATTATCATTATATACTACTTTTATGTATATAAGTAGCACACATTACAATATATATAGTATTTACCTACAAAATTTATTTGCATCCCATTTGTTTAGATTTATTTTCTTCTTAACTTCCCTCTTTTCTTGTCTATTTAACATAACCATATGGTTCATTATGTGTTGAATTTTTGTTTGTTTGTTTTATTTTAGTTTATTAATTTAGCAAGTAAATTTATTGGGATATTTAATCTTGTTTTATTACTTCTCCTACTTGGACATTGGAATGCTTGTTTACAATTTCTTATACCAATGTTACATGATTATCCAGTAGAAAGTTGGGTGGCCAAAGGTAAACTACAAGTAAGTAGATAGTGTATATTATCTTAAAAATTTAATGTCATTCATTAAAATTACAATTTATCAATGAATAATCATGTTAATATGATTACGTAACATCATACTAAGTAATATTACATATCAGGTAAGGTTATATGAATATTATGGTAATTCATATAGCTGAAATCATGAGTCAATTGAAGTTAGATCATCATGGAAAACCTGGAAGCACTGTGGGACTCCTTGGCAGTGCGCATCCACGATCCCACCTTGCGAGATTCTAGCTTCAATTGACTCATGATTTCAACTATTAAAATTAGCATTACATAGATGAGCTTAATAGAACGCTACATAACTTCTGTATCTATATGTGTAAATAAATAAAATAAACGATTAATGTAACACTATTTAAATAAGAAAGATTAGTTCAGCGAAGAGTTCTCTTTTCGGCGAATTCATTTTCAAAGCTGTACAATCGCAAATATATATACTTATTCTTACAGGGTGGTAATAATACTGATAATAAACTCCTGTTATACATGGTGACAGTGAGGTTAAATAAACAAAGATATTAGGAAAAATTTTTAAAACAAGGAAAGTTTAATAATCGTTTGATTGTTAATGGCTTAAGTATTCATCAAAAGATAGATAGGAAAATTATCATTGGGAAAAGATGGCCCAGTATGATAAAATAAAATGTTGAAACAGAGATGAAATGTAATCGGAATGATCGTGGAAATAAAAACAAACTAGTTGGGGGTAGAAGATGTAAAGGGAAGATAGAAGGTGAAGCAGATGGCTGTAAAGGAACAAGAGTACGAAAAAGAGTGAACAATTTAATATATTAAGATCATGGTAGAAGGAGAGGTTGTACCAGTCTCTTTTGCACACACAATTCTGGTTTTTCCAGATGTATGGCTATTGTTCCGGTAATGCAAAGAAGATGCAGTCTAATTGTCTTAGGAAGACTTCTACTTACCTTGTACATGACTTTGAACGCAGAATCTGTCTTGATTGAGTGACCTGTGTTCACAAGGTGTTCGATGATAGAACTTCTTACTGAGCCGTTACCTCCTCTTTTTAGCCACGCCAGATAGTGTTCTTGAATTCTTTTGGATAAAGTACGCATCGAACGACCTATATACCTAGCTCCACAAGAGCAGGTAAATTGGTGAATGCACATTGAGTTGGTCAGAAGCGATAATTTATCTTTCAGATTATTATCAGTATTATTATCATCCTGTAAAAATAAGTATATATATTTGCGATTGTACAGCTTTGAAAATGAATTCACCGAAAAGAGAACTCTTCGCTGAACTAATATTTCTTATTTAATGTGTTAATGGGTGTATTCCGTTTATTAAAAAAATCCAATAACACTATTTGACTGACAAAGTAATAAAATGTCAATAGGATGAAGTAACTACATGTTTATTGTGTCAGTAAGTGAATGTGCAGATATCGCTTGAAATTACATAGGAACGAATGAATAAAATAATATCAACAGGAAACTAATAACAAATAGGAGAAGAATGAAGTTTCAAGTATTTAATTTTCATAGATTAAACCGCAGACTGACCTTAGAAACCAGGAAAGACCTGACGGCTATTTCACCCCTTATTATGAGACTTCTCAATAGTACACATCGACAATACCACCGGGAATCGAACATGATACCTTCGGTCTCGCGAGCGAATGCTTAACCTATAGGCCACTTAATTGGAATCTGGTGATTTACAGGCATAATTTTAATCAATTGGTGATTTTGTGCAATCATCTTTATATTTATATATTTCCAACACTTTTGTTATGTAGTTAATTGTAAATTAGTTACTTAGCTAGTCACTTACTTATAGATGATTGTTCAGTAGCTTGGGTTAACAAATCAGATTAACTAACTAAAACAAATTTTTAATGGTGAGTTACAAGAGAGTTTTCATGACAGCAAGAAAACGCGTTTTAACCAGTCAGAAGGCAGTAACCTCTATTTATAATAGGAAACGAAGAAAATTACTGGTAAGACATTGCTTTTACATTATTAGGGAACTTTCCCAAGTTTTCTATGGATTCTCTAACTTAGATATTCCGAACCAAAAACTCTAACATTAACATCTTACCTAATTGATCTCGTGTTTCTATACATCCATTCAGGGTAGTTTCTTCACGGCATTCACATATAATTGCTTTTTAATATTTTACAAATATCTTATATTATCCTCGCTGAAATTTGTCATAATGCGATAAGCCGTTATATTCATGCTACCCTATTTTAGCCAAATGATAGAATTTATCAGTATATATGCCGTGACGCTGAAGCCTCTTAGTCATTCCTGAATGGTTGTGTGGCATTCCGTAAGTTACCCCCATTCATTTAGAACCTTAAAATAAGATTGTATTCACCCTTTCACATTTTCTCCCATTACATATTACTTCTTATTATTAGAAGTTGAACTTGTCAGAGGACATTAACATACATATTTTTTTCTTTAATATTTATTTAATAGAATGCTTATTGGTTTGATCAATACACTTGGGCTTTATTTAAAGCTATGTCACATATGTTAACTATTGGTTATGGAAGATATCCACCTACCAGTTTAAGTGAAGCATGGGTTACAGTGATAAGTATGGTTACTGGAGCTACTGGATATGCTTTATTTGTTGGTCATGCGGCAGCATTAATACAATCATTTGATTGTTCAAAACGTCTTTACAGAGAGAAAGTAATTTCACGATTATTTTTACTATATAATTTACTTGTATGTAATATGCTACTTCATGTCAGTATGTTTAAACTGTTTAAATTACTACTGTAGTTTAAAATGAGAGATAGTCATTAATTTAGTAGTGAAAGAGAATATGGGTGAGGACAACTGATTATATTTAGCATAAAATTACAGAGTTACTTGATAAAATAGAAAAACTATATTCCAATACTTCATTACTTGTCTCAGACTTCATTGTTCTTGCATTTCCATACTAATTGCTTTCTGTTCCCATTCTTTCCTCCTCGATATTTTCAACCTTCTGCTACCAGGCATTCTATTATTATTTGGTGTTATATACTACTTATGTCGACAAAAGTAGCACATACCACAATCTAATACACAAATTACTTACTTATTTCAATGCATTTCAACTACTAATCAGTTTTTATCAAGTTTTGGCTGATAATTATGATTTACATATGTATGGATGAAATTTTTGTAGTAAATTAGTCACTAATTAAATTACATGTATGGTGAGATACATTTTATCGCTATGTAGCTTCGATTATCATCAGCTGATTTTAACACTGTAATATTTTGAATTAAGTGTAATTCTATGTATCTGAATTATATACATTAACAGATAGATGGTCCACAAATAATTCCGATAGATGTATGCTAGCCTTATGTAAAGAGTTATGGAACAATACTGATCCAAACTTGTTGATTACTGACTTATGGATCAGTGAATATTTTAAATTAGAACTATAATTCGTTATTCAGTTAATGAGAAGCAGCCAAAGGTTAGTTAAGACTAAATCCAACAGATTAGGATTTTCGACATTATAAAATTACTTACCAATATTAAGCACATCCAATTGACGAGTCTTAAATAAAATGAAATGCTATATATACCAGTATAGGGTGGTGAAGATTATTGAGTTTAGTTTGAGATGATGAATCGATCAGTGTTAGACAACCATTGAAAAACTTGAAGCACTGGATGGCCGTCTCGTTTCAGTATGAGGCTCCTCAACATCACGCATCCATGATCCCGAATACGGGACTCGAACTAAGGACTCTTAGTCACGTAAGAATGCTTAACCTCGAGACAGCTGAGTCAGGATCCAACAGTGTTAATGTCTATCTTCAACTAATCTACGATATTATGCCATCCTCTTTTATTTCTTCAGCAATTTGTTGAATTATAAAATTATGATGAAATCATTGAAAATAGTTTTATTTTATAAATATTTAGTTTAAACAAGTGGATGAATATATGGCATATAGAAAACTTCCACGTGGTTTACGTAAACGTATTGCTAGTTATTATGAACATCGATATCAAGGGAAAATGTTTAATGAAAATGAAATTCTCAATGAACTTTCAGAATGTTTAAAAGAGGTAAATATAATTTTATTTCTTTTGTAAATGTTCATTTGACTATGATTGTTATGACTTGAAGCTCAGGTTGTCATCATGAAATTTTTTTTGGCCAATCGAAGTACGACTGTGCGAAACCAATGATGTTCAACCGGTATGAGCAGCCTAACATTCTTATCGGTCCGTTGTTCGTCAAGCCCGTTCAGTTGAGTCCAAAACACCAATAACAATCTTCCACTATGCGAATTATTTATTTCAAACATACTTGGTTTATATACCAGGCCAAATGAACCGCATCACATCATAAAATAGGAAATAATATTGATACAAGATCAACCCAAAAAGTGGTTGTGAACGTGGGAGACTGCAATCAGTAAACTGAACATAACTTATGAACAGTAAATCGTATAATCATAATCTTTATGTCAGAATGAAGTATATAATAAGAGGAATATAGATATACATAGTCCAATTACTTAGTAGTTATACAATAAGAATGTATAGATTACATCAATCCATTAATGGGTCTCGGAAGTTACTCGTAATTTAATCTCTGCTAGGATATAACATTGAGATTTGATTCAGTAGATGATATTAGTCCATTCATAGTTCTCAGAAGTTACCTGTAATTTAATCTCCACTGGAATAATATAACAACGAGACATATTTTTTCATTGTCTGTACAAACTTGTATTTGTTCTGTACTTAAGCGATAAGTACAAATACCTTTGAACTTTTTATTTCAACGATGACATATCAAAATTGGTAGTCATTTTATTGATATTCAATCCAGCTTTATATGGATACTATAGAATAAGATTAATACAAAACACAAGTACTCGAATAAGTTAAATTCAAACATTTGATCTCATGACATCTGGATACAACTAGGTGGAAGTAATAATCATACTAGAGAATTAAGTTAAAAGAAAAATGAAATTGGTAAGATTCATAAAATTACGTCCGAATATCACTCGTAAACTATCATTTACTTAGAACTTTTGTGTTTGAAATTTTGATAGTATACCTTTCGGAATGTCTGGAAACGTTTTTATTAGATTGCAATAAGGAGCCCTAACGCTGGATTTCATCAGTCAGATATGTCTCCTATCTTCAGGGAATAAGTGACTACTTAGAGATTCTAACATGTGTTATCTGTTACCACAACCAAAGATGTTAATATTTAGCTATTAATATGACGAATAACACTGCAACTAATGTATATTATATCATATACCGGTATGTATGAAAGTTCCAAAACAAAAAGATTCGTCCGTATGGGTTGTAGAGATTGTTGAATTTCATTGACAATATGAAGCGATGAAAGTTAGACGAACATTAAATTTCTGGAAGCATTAGACAGCCGTTTCGTTCTAGTGTGAAGCTTCGCAATTACGTGCATCCGTGATCCCGAAAACAATATTTTAACAAAGGACCTTCATTCTCGCACACAAACACTTAATCTCTAGGCCACTGAGCCGGCATCCAACGGTGTTAATGTCTAACTTCAACTAATCCACGAAGTTGCGCCACCATACACCATTGTTTTCAGTGAGCTGATATCTCACAACAGACCTGGTTGAACTCCACTGGTAACGGCTTCTCACTAGAACTCCAGGAGTATCTCTTGAAGTCAGTCACTAGTGAGCACAAAACCCCTTCTGACAATAATCATCTGCTCATTGAAATTTCTAAAATCACCACAAAACCCCTTCTGATAATATTTGAATAGCTCATATAATAGACTGACTTTAACTCAATAATTATTGAAAACCAGATAGCAGTGCACAAGTGTGGACAATCGAATATATATGAACACAAAATTACAGAATATTCTAGTAAAATCTGAGAACCATACAATGAATACGGTGAGATTATAATTTATGGACGACCTTTGAGCGACGCTAAAGTGACCTTGAGAGTGCCTACCTACTTACTAGGGCTAAATGAGGGTTATAAAGCATTTTGAAGAATAAGGTTTATGATTTACAATTGATGGTTGGGGTTAGGAATTAGATTTAAGGTTTTCATCGTGAACTGACGTCAGCTATAATGCCGAGACGCTATTTAACCAAATGGGTGAATGAATTTCGCACCAAAATATAAGACTTGTTATCGTAAATCTCATTGGTTCGTCCATAAATTATAGTCTCGCTGTGAATACCTAATTTGTAAAATATCAATCAATTGTCTCAAACTTGACTGTTCCTTTTGCAAATATTAGTCAGTCGTCTCAGATTTCAATGTTCCTGAATTCTCATACCAATTATTTTCTGCTACTATTCTTTCCTCCTCGATCTTCTTGACCATCTGCTGCTAGATATTTTATTCCTGATTTGCGTTATATACTACTTATGCTGATATATGTAGCACAAACCAGAGCAGAAGACTATCTACAATAATCTTACATAGTAATAGGCAATTCTGCCCTAATGACTTACTCTAAGAAAAATTGATGGTGTTTTAGTAATAAATTATAACTGGTGGAATTTACCAATGTCAAGATTGAGACAGCTATCACAGATGTTAGACCACCACTGAAAACCTGGAAGCGCTGGACAGTCGTTTCGCCGTAATGTGGGACTCCTCAGCAGTGCACACCCAAGATCCCGCATGCGGCACTTAAATCCAGGACCTCCGAAGTCGCGCGCGAAAGCTTAACCTTTAAACCACTAAGCTGGCATATAACAGTGTTAATGTGTAACTTCAGTCAATCCACGATAATGCATCACCGTTCACCATAGTTTTCAGTTAGTAACTACCTCATAACAGGCATGGTTGAAGTCCACTGGTCACGTCAATTCATCAGAACTCCATGAAATCCATCTTGAAGCAAGTCACTAGTGAGTACATAAGGAGTCCCATACTAGGACGAAGTGGCTGTTCATTGCTTCCAGGTTTTCAATGATGGTTTATCATTGATCCATTCATGATATCAATCTAAACTTAACAATCTCTACAACCCTATACTGATAAACATAATTTTTTTGTTTTCTGCATTTAAGCAAATTATCAATTACAATTGTCGAGCTTTAGTTGCTGCTGTACCATTTTTCACATTTGCTGACCAAAATTTTGTCTCAGAAGTAGTTGTTAAATTACGTTATGAAGTGTTTCAACCAGGTGATTTGATTATTAAAGAAGGTACAATTGGTACAAAAATGTATTTTATTCAAGAAGGTATAGTGGATATTGTTACAAGAGATGGTGAAGTAGCCACTAGTCTGTCAGATGGTTCATATTTTGGAGGTGAGTGTACTTTTTTTAGGCATAACTTTAGACCTCATTGGTAGAGTTTAATTATTTTATTGTTATTAATTGACATTTGTGATTAGTCGTTCTTATGCGTATGTCAAATATTCATGTAACTCGATTAATAGAGCTTATTTGTACAGGTTTGTGTATTCGGCTTGAATTTTAATTGTTAACATGAGAGCTAGTGATAGTATTAGAATACTCAAAACAGAGTAGGTAAAATGGGATACGAGTCTTGGATCTACTAGTAAAAGTCGAGCACTTTAATCATTAAACCACCGTTCCATAAATCTTCATTAAATTCATCATTAGCTTTCATATGGTAAAGTTACTACTATTTATAGAAGTGAATTTTGAATATTTGTTTAAGACTTTTAGCCGATTTTACTGTTTCTATGTATCAAATGTAGATTTGAATGAATTATTGGATAATCCAATTCAATAATCACATGAAGCAACTACTCAAAAAGCTTGTAGATTTTGTAAAGTAATCTAAATTAGTATAATAAGAAAAACATACATTTGGATAACTGATATCTTCAAGAATTGGTTAGATAATTGGTATAACTTGTTGGCCTGTGCGCCCTGTTAGTGTATAACATATAACGTAACGATACCGCCAATTAGGGAGCAGTGACTTATCGATCGAACCAGCGATGCATAAAACCCTTATGAGCAGACTAGAGTACTCATCAGTCCAGCTTTCCACCTAGCCCAACCAATTAAGTTCAGAACACCAATCTCAGCCTTTCCAATATCAATCGTTTACTTCAAGTATACGGGGTTTATATACCAATCAAACAGACCACATCGTACCAATAAAATAGGAAACAACACTTGTACAAGAATTAGCCAAATGTGGCTGTGAATGTGGGAGGTAGTAATGAACAGACAGGACATAATTCAAGAATGGTAAATCGTATAATATTAGTTCATAGGTCAAAATAAAGCTCATATTAAGAGGGACGTGAATATGAATAGTTTAGTTATTTAACAATTATACGATAGAAATATACGCATAGTACTGGTCCACAAATGGATCCCAAAAGTCACCATTCATTATACTTATCGCGACATAACAATAAAACATAAAAAATATAACTCATTTTTTAATTCACTACCAAACATTACAGACATGTATTGATGAATCTCTATTAGTTAAAGAGTTCTGGTATTGCATGTTGATTATATTTTTCAGTAGTTCGGAAGTAGTTTTAATTTATATGAGTGTATAATTCAATTCACATTGGCACGGTAAGCTAAATGGAATAAAAAAGGATTCATTCGATAAGTTGAAAAAAACAAAAGGCAAAAAGGAATAGATATTGTGTATTGTTATAGGAATTTTCTTGAAGTAATACTTTTTAAAATTAACTTCCTAAAGTTCTAGTGGGAAGCAGTGACCAATGGAGATCAGCCGGGTCTGTTGTGAGATTTTAACTCACTGATGACAATGGTGGACGGTGGCGCGCGTAACTGATAGGTTCTGTGTTTGAATCTCACGAGGCGGGATAGCTCAGTTTCTTGGATTAGTTGAAGTTAGACATTAACACCGTTGCATGCCGTCTAGCCCAGTGGTCTAGATGTTAAGTGTTCGTGCGCGAGAATGAAGGTCTTGAGCTTCAATCCCGTGTGTGGGATCGTGGATGCATACTGCTGAGGAGTCCCACAATAGGACAAAACGGCTGTCCAGTGCTTTCGGATTTTCCATGGTGGTCTAGCTTCCACTAACTCATGATCTCAACTACTAAAATTATTTTAAAATTGTCATATAATTTGTTTCATTTACATTGTTTGGATCCTTTTAAAAAATAAACACACTTTTTCTATTATAGAAATATGTCTATTGACAAACGCTCGCCGTGTAGCAAGTGTTCGAGCAGAGACATATTGCAATGTTTATTCATTAGATAGAGCAAGTTTTTTGGAAGTATTAGATAATTATCCATTAATGCGTCGAACTATGGAATCTGTTGCAGCTGAACGTTTAAATAAAATTGGACGTGATCCTTTAGTTGTTAGCAATCGTAAAGATTTGTATGATGATTTAAAACTAGTGAATGAAATAGTAAATCAGGTAAGATTTTTAAATTAAATTACTGAGTGTATTTTATTCTGAATGTTAAAGGGATATCAGTATGTACAATTGATAAATCACCGACTGGTGATTAATGTTAGTCAGTCAGTAACAACGTAGAACTTCGTACGTACGTACATCAGTTCGACTTGCCATACCACATTAGCACACAGATGCAGTGGTCGATTCAAATCCCGTAGTGCTAGATGTAGTAATATTATAAGCTGTAATCAGAAAAATTAGGGTTTGAAGATGTTATTCAAGGGGTACAATACAGTGAAGTAAATTTGGAAAGAGAAAAAAGAAAGGGACATGAAGAATCCAGAAGATTAGAATTTGGGAGAACACAAAGAGTGGATACACCTGCGCCATTGCAAACGATTTTCAGCCATGTCATTCAGGGTCTCTAACCATCGGTTACTATCATCTCGCGGTCCCCAACCAGGTAGTCTACACCTACCAATATGGCTCAGTCGACTTGTCAGTGAGTTCATGGACTTGTGCCATGTTTTGGTCTGGCCACCCCTTGCTTTCTTCCAATCTACTCCTAAACAACAAAACATCGCACATCGAGGCAGTCGGTCGTTGAGCATATGTAACACGTGTCCCAGCCATCTAAACTGATGAAGTTTCACTACTTCATCAATGAATTTGCCATCCTTACCTAGCACCCGTTTCCCAACATCTGCTTTACTTACTCGATGGTCCCACGATATACGAGCAATGTTTCGAAGACACCTATGATCAAATACTAGTAACCTACGAATATCCTCTACTCTTACCGGCCATGTTTCACTGCCATAAAGTAGGACGGAACGAACTGCTGCACAGTAAACACGTAAGTTGGCAAAAGCTAGTCGAGCCTTCTGTATCCGTGATGAGATTTCGTCACACAACAAACCACAAGGGCTGTCGAGACTTCCAAGATAAGTGAGGCGGTCGACGCACTCAACCACTTCACTCCCTATCATTAGTTCGGGTGTCAATGCAACCCAATTCTGAAGTAACATTTTACATTTCGTGGGGGAGAATCGCATCCCGAACATGCTTGCATTGTTGCTTAGAGTGGTCAGAAGACTCTGCATTTGTCAGCGTCTTCACCAAATAGAACTATGTGTGACTAATTTTATGTTCGTCTAGTCTACATGGCTCGGCATCATGTGAACTATGTTCAGTTTTCAGGTGGGTGGAGCTTAGAAGGTCATTATACCATAAAGTTAATGACAAATAAATTATTCAAATGAAATGAAATGATAATATGACTCACATTTGGTGTTTAGATTATTCATCCAATTCTATCAGTCAACACTAAAGGATTAGATTAATACAACTTAGTGGTTAGTCAGTTGTATCCAACCACTTTACACGATCATATGTACATGAAATTACTACTGGACTCTGATTCACAATATTTTTAAACGTCTACAATATGGGATTAGTGGAATTACATGTAATGTTTGGTTGAATTTAAAGATAATTTTTGATCATACTCATTATGATGAGAAGAATTATCAAAAATTAAGATGAATCAGATAACCTTTTTATTCTAAACTGTAACATCTGATCATTGCATACTCTACCTGAATTCAGGACCTAGTATACTTGATACAATTAGATCAATATATAGAAATGGAATACTTACATGTTTGATCATTTCTCAATGTATCATGATGATTATTAAAGAAAAGAATTAAATTCCAACTCATCTTCTTAACTTGCTTACAAAAAAATATATTTGTGATAATGGCAAACGGGTGAACTTGAGGAAGCTCTAAGAAGCTCAGAAAGACGAAGATACTCCATCCAATCAGCTTTTGGAAGAATATTCCAGAATCACTATGTGTAGCTTCCCTATTGGACAAATGCTAAAAACCCACTGTATGCGGATTGAAGGACTATACCGATGATTTCATTTTTAGTAAAAAAAACTATAAATACCTGGTAGTTTTGTACCATATTTAACACTGCTTGGAATAGCGTTCCTTTCACTTGACTTCTGTCTTATCATTTGAAACTTAAAGGGTTCTAGCATTTAAATACTCAAGTTATACTCGGTATATTAAGAATCTAGCGTGTAGATATAACAGTAAATAACAACTGTTTATTTACTATGTGTCTTATAAACCGATAGAATTCATGGTTGTTTTCTGGCTTCTTCAGCTGTGGTCATACTAAATGGCGAACTCAGTAATTTGAAAAAATCTATGATATTTCTTATTTTTTCAAATACGATCGCTTGATAATGAATAGTAACTACGAAATCTGGGGGGACTATAATTAACAGACGACCTTTGAGCGACGCTAGATCGACGTTGAGAGTGTCCACCTAATATCTAGGACCAAATGAGGGTTATAAACCAGTGCGAGGAATAAGAATCATGATTTACGATTGATGGTTAAGATTAGGAATTAGATTTAGGATTTTCATCACGAACTGTCATCAGCTATAATTCCAGAATTATATTAAGACAATTTCGTTCCAAAATCCGAGACCTATTATCTTATACCTAATTGATTCGTCCATAAATTATAGTCTCACTGTGAAAGATAATCTTTTCTCTATTAGTTTCTACTTTAAAATGACCTTCATTCAATCTTTTCTTTTAAAACTTTATATACATAATGATTGTGATATTTTAGGCTATTCGTGAAACAGATGATGTACAAATCGAAGGAGAAACCGAAGATAGCATTGATGAAGACGGTATTGATAATTGTAGAACTGGTGATAATATGAATACTACTACTACTACTACTAATGATCATATTAGTAGTCAATGTCGTAATAATCATAAACATAATCCTAATGAACGAAATTATCAATTATGTAAAAAAATTAATAAATTCTCACATCCAGTAAATTATTTTAAACGACGTAAATCATCACATTGGAATACATTATTATTACGTAAAAGTTCTGAACCTGAATGGTGGAATCATTCAACGAATAATCGATCTAGTACATCAACTTTATTCAATACAAATCTACGTAAATGGTATCATATAAAACAAGGTAAATTAAATCAATCAAAAATCATTAAAAAAACTAAAAGTGTAGATCATTTAAATTTATTAAAAGTAACATCATCGAATTTAGTAAATAATTGGCAAATCACAAAATCAACACCGGTGAATGTAACAGTTTCTGTTATTCATGATCATGATCATGTATCATTGAAAGAATCAACTATATCAAGTATACCAATTAAATTGAATGAACAAACTAATGAAAATGATCTTCCAATCAATAATCAATAGAAATAATCTATATATCAATATACTTTAAACAGTTATTATTATTATTATTATTATTATTATTATTACGTAATGTAACCCAATGAAATGGTCTATCTACAATAAAGAGATGCATTTACTTAACTATATTAAACATTCATACAAATATCATTTGTGAATACTAAATGTAGAATTAGTAAATTATTATTATTTAAATAAACAATCTATTTCTTTACATACATTGATATCTCTTATGAAGATGTTTTAAGTTCAATGATTGAAATCATGAATCCATTGAAGTTAGATCATTATGAAAAACTTGGAAACACTGGAAGGCTGTTTCGTTGTATTATGGGACTCTTTAGCAGTGTACATTCATGATTCTACAATAGGACGAAACGGACTATGTAGCGCTTTCATGTTTAATTTTTTCTCATGATAGTCTATCTTCAATGGACTCATGATTTCAATCATTGAAATTACTGGAATATCCACAAACACTCTTCGAATATTTTAATGTATTTGTTCAGTGGTTGTGAAAGAGTCTAATTTGTTTATCATTATCTATATACATATACCTGTTGATTAAACAATCTATTCAATTAGATTATATTCTTATTGTTATCATTGTCAATAGTTTATTATTCTTTTTGTCACAGTTTGTTTACTTTCTTTTTTTTCAACTTAGAACTATGTGTTAGTACCATTGGTTAATTAATGTCACTTTGAAAGCGGGTACTTTTCCCCCATCAGTACTAGTCACACAACTATCACAATCATTAAATATCTTTTATTTATCATGTAATTTCTCATTGAATAATCAATTGATTAAGGCATTTTCAACGAGATGAACATCGAATCCATACAACATTAATATTATATTCAGATTGGATTAAAGTGTTCAGTATTATTTATTGTTCAGTATAAACGTAATAAACGTGAATACAGTTGAAGACAATTGATTGTATTTTTGGTAAAATATAAGAACTATACACTAAAATATATTTCATTTTCAAATTTTCATCATTTGTTCTTCATATTCTGTATAATTCTCCAAGTTCTTCTTAGTTTTCTATTGCCAGGTTTTCCATTTCCGATTGGTGTTATATACTACTTATATCAGTCAGCATAAGTAGCATGCATTACATAACAAGTATTAAGCACCTTTATTAACATCATGAAATAAACTTTTGCATAGTATTTATGTTTGCATCAAAATGATTATGAAAGTTAACAAAGAATAGTTTTTTTTTCTAGTTCAACCAATTTAACACAGTGATTAGTTAGATGCTTAAATTAGGTTTATTAGAAATTTGACAACAATTTGAAAATAAATTTCCTATTGAAATAATATCAGTTAATGATCAGATAGTAAACAGTTGGAAGCTTATATTATTGATTAGTTCGTAAATGGATGAACAATTTGTGTTTATCATTTGGATTCCATGAAAAAGTTTTGCGTAAACTTACAGTTCATATTCATTTTGTATTGTACATTCGAATATTCCCATGGATGTTTAGGACTGCAATTGATCAGTCTCTTATTAGAATATGTGCATACTGTGCGAATTGCTTCGGTATTGCCTTAATTTACAAGCATTATAAGCGAAGATGGATAGTAGCTAGCAGTTGGATCCAAGATGCGCATTTGATCCTATTTAGAACTCGTCACCTGGATGAAGTGAATGATACTGGGTTCCAGACCCATATTGAACATCAACTCTGGCATACACGTACATCCAGCTGATGAGTTCCAAATAGGACAAAACGCGCGTCCTGGATTCCACTCTAGTCAATATCTATCTTAACACTTCACAGTTTATAGTTATAATATTCTTTAGTTACGACATTTTGGTTAGTTATCAATGTGAAAGTTAATCTATAAAAACGATTCATCTTATCTATAGTTAATTGCAAAGTTTTTGATATATCAAATAAACACAGTATCTTCTTGCCTATCTTCTCACTTATTTGAAGACTTATATAACCATATATGCCTTTTGAATATTAAATTACTTTCAATCTAATTATTGGAAATCTAATAAAGTGTAAGTTATCTCAAACAATCTGAGATTTTCTTTACAACTCTCTAGTACGTAATGATTAACAATCGACAACAACAAAAAAACAACGTTTTATTCACATGGTGTCGTTTACTTGTATCTCATCGAGTCCCAGAGTGAGCATCAACTTTGAGATGCAGGTACATCCAGCTGACGAGTCACAAATAGGACAAAACGCGCGTCAAACTCGATTCCACTGCTAGCCACCATCTATTTTCGCTTAAAAAAAGTTTTTTTTCAATGTTTTTAACAATTTTATCTTAAAATATCAAAAATATCCTTATAATTCCATATGATATTGTAGGTATAATCTCTTAATCATTATACACTGAAGTAATGAGTTTCAACCTCTTTATTGTAAAATACTTATATTGTAAATACATATCTAAATAACAATGACTGACCATTGAACAATAACCCCTACCATATTTGCCTAGTCTTCATTGTCGATCACATTCTATAGATTAAGTTAAATTTTAATTACTAGTCTAAATGACTAGGGATTGTATATAGTATATGTTCGGGTGTTATATAGATGAAAGTGATCGGTAGATTACCTGGAACGTGTATTCTGTTATAGTTGGTACTAATTGGAAAAAGCCCTCAAATGCCCTGGTACGGCCGAGAGTGGGGAGAGACCGCTCTCCCTCTTGAAATGCTCTCACATGGCCACGTGTATGTAGCCTCTGCCAGGGAAGTCCGACTCACTACCTTCTCGTGGCGGGAGTGTTGTTTGCGAAAATGAGAGGACGAAAAGCGAATGTCCGGCGCTTTAACCGGATTCCAAACCATTGGTGCACATGGGCTCCAGCATCCTGTGGGAACAAGTGGCGTACAAACCAGTCGTTGGTCACCGGCTTCCTTACGTTGCTCCACTGCCTTGTGGATCAGACCTTCAGGTCGAAGGCTCAAGGAGTGGCCCACTAAGAAAACCACCTGCTTCAGTTTGGACACCCGGGCAGTATCACATCCCTCACACATATCAAATGAGATTTGTGTGGCGCATATGTATTTGGTGCCTCCTTGTACCAATATTTATGTGTTAAAATAAATAAATAAATAAATAAAATTGGAAAAAACGTATCTACGAACTTAAGATGACTGATTCATCGGCATAATACATTCATATATTTGTTGATTGATCACTATTCATTTACCTTATAACATTTATTTGACTAAGGAACAAAATTACAAATAGTTCTGTTTGTGATAGAAAAGCGAAATCGTTAAACACCAACATGAAGTATTCTTTATCTTCAAATATATGACAACAATGTACCAATGTTGAATAAAGATTATAGAAATTTACATTTAATACAAGTGTATGGTCAGTAAGGTATGAATTTCGGTGTGTGTGTGGGGGGGGAGAATTCAGTAAGTCGTTTGATTTTAATCCTCAAAATAATCGAACTTAATTTTTAGTTCAATACTTTTAATACATCAGATACAATAGTAAACATATTCTTTGTAATATGATCTAATTCAATGTATCAATGTCTAGAGGAAATACAGGCCATCACATGAAGTACATATCCAGATAGTTTTAGAAAGTTAATTCAAGTAAGAAAATTATGACTGATTGAATAAATCATTAAAACTTTCTTTTGGCTAACATGTTCTTTTTGGGAGCGGATAGAGAACAGTTTCTTGTACAATACAATGAATGGTCTGTCTTTATATTGCAGATTTATAGTCTATACGTTCATCTTACATGAAAAAATATATCAATTTTGGTGTTTCCCATGAAGTATTTAATACAGTTCGATTAACACTTGTGACAGTTTCTTAGTGTTTTACTTTCCGGAGGAATAAACATTGATATTAGAAGTACAGTTTTGGCGAGACTCTAATTTAGGGACGAGTCAATCAGAAGCGTTTGAGAAATTCCAATTATTAGCCAATCAGAAGACAGTTAGTATAAAGTGAAAATATATTATAAGAAAGTAATGAATTACAGTGGATATTCTTCTTTTACATGATTTAAAAACTTGTTAAGATTTGATAAAGGTTCAGAAGTTCTGAATTCATAATGCATACAGTATAGAAACTCGTCCATAGGGTTACGGTTTAGGGTTAGGGGTTAGCATCCTAACCCTAACCTAACCCTAACCTTAACCCTAACCTAACCCTAACCGTATTTTAGCACCATAACCCTAAACTTACCCTAACCTAAACCTAACCCTAACCGCATGGACGAGTTTCTATACCATATGCGTTATGAATTCAGAACCTCTGAGCCTTTATCAAACCTTAACAAGTTTTTAAATCATGAAAACGAAGAATATCCACTGTAATTCATTACCTTCATATAATATATTTTCACTTTATACTAACTGTCTTCTGATTGGCTAATAATTGTCAAGGTCATTTAAGATTCGTTCAAAGGTCGTACCTAAATTAGAGTCTCGCCGAAATCTCATCTACAATATATGATTTTGAGTCAAATGAATATACACTTACAATAAACTAAAAAAAAATGGAATTAGTATTATAAACATGGTAAATTGAAAAACTTTGGATTTGTTATAACTTGTGACCGCCGATCAGAGGGCGGTGAATTATCGATCGGACCAAGAACGCGGAAAACACATGCGAGCAGCCTAGAGTCCTGATTGGTCCTGCTTTCCGCCTAGCCCAACCAGTTAAGTCCAGAACACTAGTCTCAGCCTCTGCAATATGAATCTTCATATTTCAAACATACTGAGTTTATATACCAATCAAACAGACCACATCGTACCATAAAATAGAAAATAACATTTTACAAAATTTGGCCAAATGTGGCTGTGAATGTGTGAGGCAGTGACTAATAGACAGGGTATAATTCAAGAATGATAAAACGTATAATAATAGTTCATAGGTCAAAATAAAGCTCATAATAGGAGGGACATGAATATGAATAGTTTAGTTACTTAACAATTAAATGATAAATATATACGTTTAGTATTAGTCCATAAAAGGATCCCAAAGTTACCATTCATCATGTTTATCGGGACCTAACAGGATTACTGATATGAAAGTAAATTTAAGAAAACTTCACCCCTAGTAAATTAAGAAAAACTGTATCTTATATAAAGTTATAAAGGAGATGCAATTATTAATTTACTAGAACCAAGTTTAAATAAATGTTCTTTACCTTAATACATTTTGTGCATTCCTGAATGCGAATAAAAAAATCTTCCAACTCTGTCCACTTCTATGTACATATGTAAATTTAAATAGTCCAGTGGAGAAAGAATAAGCATGCGATCTTTCTTCATGTTGCACAACACTTAGGTAAATGCATAGCTAAATCATTGTTTGAGTCACTGCTAGAAAAGCCAACTTAGCATATTTGGTTGTTATTTTTCCAAAACTCAATTGTACAGTGCACAAACTGCAGTATAGGAACTCAGATTTAAAACATTTTGAAACTTCTGACTAAGCTTCGACTTAGTATTTGACTCGGATAAACGAAATGAAATAAAGATGATAATTTTATCTATACAGTAATAATTAGTTCCATCCATGATTATAATTCAAAAACGTACAACCTCATCCAACTGATAAGAATGTATTTATAACAACATTTTGAGCTACTTACAAGTAGTATAAACACAAAACGTGAAAAATAAACCCGTGGAACTGGAAAATGTTTCATTCAATTTCATTACATTTGCATTTCAAATCATCTGATCCATAATTTTACATAACCAAGTGGTCTTTTTTGTATATTTATGTTCGTTAAGTCATATATAACACTCATTTTGACCACATTGTTACGAAATTCCTTTTAAACAAAACCAAATTATGTCAGCACTTTAAAAAGTCTATACAAAAGAAATTCAGCCGAAAATATTTATGCTGTTTTTATACACTATAAAACACGGGAACTGATCAATCTGAGTTCACTTTAAAGTTACTGGTGTTACACCAACCCAATTTAGAGAGTAACAGCTTTGTATGATGAATCATGTCATGAATAAATTAAAAGAATTGGAAACTTTTGAACAGTGAGTAAAATCGGAATGCAGAACTCAGGTTCTGTTTGTGGTTCGTCATCTGGATATACCTGCATTACAGTGTTGGTGTAGACAATTAAAGTTAGTACCATTTTCTATCCAGTTGATGGGCCTTTAATAAGACGGAACATATCTAGATTCTGCTGTTAACCACAATCCAAAGATGTAATAAACTTTTAACTTTTGATGATGTTATGTTCTTTGAGTTAAATGGTTTATCCGTGCTTTCATCGTCATTATAGACAACACTTTGAGTCCCCTCTTGATGTAGTAGTAACTACTGAAAAGTTCTAATGGAATTTTTTTACTCATATCATATCATATGATGTTCCTTTTCTGACAAAATTTCTATCAAGGACAATCATTCATAGTGAACATTGTCGTTTGATTAATCATAGAAAGTAATGAAACATGTAATTTCCCTTATACTTGAACAATCACTTCCATGTTACCTACAATCGCTTATTGTCATGAATAACATCATTTTCGTCAATTTCTCTGGCTTATTTTTAGTTTACTGAACTTGTTTAAGCATGCAAAACTATTAATGAATGTCTATCGGTTGTTTATATACATATTCATATTACACGTAAATGTAGACTGGGTTTGACCTTTTTGAGGTCATTTAGGTGCAATTAAGTGCTTTATATTGCAATACATCTATACACTGAACTAATTTTCAAGAGGAATGAACATTATCAGAAATGAAACATATAGATATATTGATTGATTGACGGGAGTGTTACAATACAGTCTTATATACAAAGTTAAATTATACTGAAAGGTCACTTTTGGAGATAGTGACAAGAATGTATACACAATTGGTCATTTGAAATAAAAATATTCAATACACTAGAGTTCTGATAATATTCCGAAACATAGTCACTTTGGCTTTATAAGTTTCATAAGTAAGTAAAAATAAGAAATTATACAACTAACAAATTTCACCAATGGCTGAATTCATGAGCCGATTTTAAGCTAGACCACTCTGGAAAGCCTGGAAGTACTGGACAGCCGTTTCATCCTAGTATGGGACTCCTCAGCGTTGCACATCCATGATTCCGCACACGGGAGTCGAACCCAAGACCTTCATTCTCACGCACGAACACTTCACCTCTAGGTCACTGAACTGGCCGCCATCCAACGGTGTTAATGTCTAACTTCAACCAATCCACGAAATTGAGTCACCATCCACCATTGTATTCAGTGAGTTTCACAACAGACACGTTTGAAGACCACAGGTCACGTCTATTCACTAGAACTCCATGAAAACCATCTTGAAGCCAGTCAGTAGTAAGCACATGATGATTATTGTCAGAATTAAATACCAAAATTAAATTACCACAATTTCCACAAACCCTCATTCTGACAAAATTCCATTAAGTTAACTAAGAAAAAGAGTATAATTTTAATGAAATAGGAAGTGTATAAGTAAACTAATTCAATGATTTCTGTATATTTCTGTGTATATCACAGAGGAGACTCAAACTAAGATAATAATTAAGAATTACTTAATACTCTCTTGTTTTATATGATTCTGTAACTCCAATTGATACATGATAAAAGTTACATACAAACAAAACAATTACTAATTTTTACTAGTTGAGATTATGAGTCGATTGAAGCTAGACCACCATGAAAAACAGTTTCGTCCTATTATGGGACTCCTCAGCAGTGTGCATCCACGATCCCGCCTCACAAGATTCGAACCCAGTGCCAATCGGTCTCGCGTGCAAGCCCTCAACCTCCAGACCACTGAGCCGGCAATTACTAAAAACAGTTTATTATAATTTTATACGTAAAGTATATGAATAAACCAGTATAAAATAAGAAATCAATGTTCCTTGTTAGATTCAATTAAAATTCAATTTAATGATAAGTCTGTTAAGCTTTTTTTCAGTAAATCCTTTGTGTTTGTTCAGTCTTCCATCCTTCATGGAATTAATCACTTGTGCAAAACCGCCTTTTATAATATTTGCTCCCTTTTTTTCTGGTCTCACTGTGATAAAACTGTGGGCTGAGTTAAATTTTATCTCATTTTTTTAGGATCCTATTTATTTGTCGTTTTGTTTGGAATAAAACAAAAGATTACAAATGGAGAGTTGACTGTCCCAGTTATTTTATATGTGATAATCGTCTGAGCTCTTTTCACTCTACAAACCAGGAAAGTACTATACAACTGTTTTTTTTTGTATGGGATTCTTCAATGGTACAATTCAGCCAAACTCCAGAATTGTGGTGGACAAATGTCTCACAAGAATTGGCTGAAAGTTGAAATAGACACCACTAGATCCCAGTTCATTTGTCTAAAGGTTAAGTCTTTTTCCTTAAGACCAAAGTTCCTAGATTCCATCACATGTAGTAGCTTCATAGAATCTCCTACTGGGGCGAAACAACAGTTCAGTACTTCCTGGTTTTTGGTAGTGGTCTCATTAAAACCAGAGACGCAAGGTATGAAAAGCGGTTTCTCGAAGGTACAATTTCGAGGAAACTATGTAATATATATATTTATTTGATATTGTTTTACTTGAATCTTCCCATTGATGTTTTTGGACTGAAATTGATCAGTCTCTTATTGGCATATGTGCATACTGTGCGTATGCCTCGATATTGCCTTAATTTACAAGCATTATAAGCAAAGATGGATAGTGGCTAGTACCGTTCGCTTCAAGCGCCATCAATGGGAAGATTCAAGTAAAACAATATCACGTAAATTAAACTTCACCCCATTGCACAAGCAAGTGGCTATCAGGACTCAGTAGCTAAGTGGATAACGCGATAGCGTTTGAAGCGAACGGTACTGAGTTCGAGCCCCAGAATGAACATCAACTCTGAGATGCAGGTACATCCAGCTGACGAGTCCCAAACAGGACGAAACGCGCATCCTGGATTCCACTGCTAGCCACTATCCATCTTTGCTTATATGTAATATATAGTTTCCAAAACTATGATGATATGAATAAAATAACCTTATGTAAGCAAATAGATTTAAAACATTTAGAAGCAATACCAGAAGATGGTCATCAGAATGTGATATCAAATGGGTAGTTTAGTCTGTTTCAGTTGAAACATTAGTGGATGTTAATCTCTTGATTATTTCGTAAATAAATTAGTTAAAATTGTATGATCAGTGGTCACTATTTACTATACATAAGACATTAGTTCGACTAGTTCCTATACTTAAAGTAACTGATTTCAAGTGAAGTGTTTCCTTCTTTGACCTTTCCCATCGTGCTTCTTCATGTCCTTTGTAGATTATCTTGAAGTGATCAATTAATCAATGCTAAAATCTCTCCCATTAACCAGTGATGCGTTAGATTTATTATAAGTAAATATGCCAGACAGTTGAATTCGGCTGACAGGTAATAAACAAAAGTATTTTAAAAGTGTTACATCTTCTGAACCGAATGGTTCAGTGATAAAGCTTTCATTACCTTTCTAGGTATCATCAGAGTAAAATTCTAAGAGGTATTCCATGCTAAAATAAGGTTGGATGTATTTGTTTTCAGACTGATGATAATCGTAAATAAACTTCGAGTCTTTAAAGAGAACATGTAGAGCTTTTCAAGTTTAAATTGAAAATATGAGTCTATCGTATCCTGTTTATTGTTTCTAATCCTCTAGCACTTTTCGTAGTAAAACCCATTAGTTAGCTTAGTGTTCACAATGTAAACAATATAGATAGATTTTAAACAATATTGAAAACTATAACAACTCAGTCTGTTGTGAGATAGTAACTCACTGAAAACAATAGTAGACAGTGGCTCAATTTCGTGGATTGGTTGAAGTTAGACATTAACACCGTTAGATGCCGGCCATCTCAGCGGTTTAGTATTCGTGCGCGAGAATGAAGGTCTTGGGTTTGAATCCCGCGCACTGTCCAGTATTTCTAGGTTTTCCATGGTGGTCTAGCTATAAAATTACTAAATTCTCCACAAAACCCCCCTTCTATTAACAATATTAGATTGTTTATCCGTGAATGAATGATTAGTATTAGACCAAATCAACTAAATGAACTGAATTTGTAAGCCATTACTCCAACCTATACGTTAATCATAAATTACTCTTTTCTCTCTCCCTCTCTCTCTCTCTTTCTCTTGAGACGCTTATAGAAATGCTTTCTAGTAATTGAATGAAAATACAAGTCCATGTGATGGATTTAATTATGGACATGTATCTTTGATAAAATAATCACTATTTCTTTCACATTCAATATGTTTACATTAAATGGACAAAATCATTTGGCAAAGTTAGATATGTATCAATTGGAACTGAACACAGAATTAATCATTGAACAACACAATAAAAGATCAGGTCAATGTGACTTTTTTCTGGTTGCCAATGTCTGTAATAATTTCGTTACAAATTTCCAATTATATCTAGACAGACAACAACAGATACTGTTACTATGGAATGAGTCAAGCTAAATCATGTAGGAAACAAACAATAATAGTGAGTTTATTATTCGTAAATTTGAAACAAAATTTAGTTTATTCGTTGTCTAAAACTCCTTTTTACAGTAGAATACTGATGGATTATAATTCAGGAGCTGAAAACAATAGTGTTGAAGATGCCACAGGTATTTGGAGTTTGACAACACTTTACCCAGTAACACTCTCTATTATGAATCGTAATCACCAGGTGAAATTAAAAGACAGAAGCAAGGCAGTTCGTAAGTGTATTTGATAGGTTATCAATATATCGAGGATCAAAGGATCTAGACTGGCTAGTGATTGCAGGAGATGTTAAGCACAACGTTTCCACTCGTGATCTGGTGCGGATGCATGACCTAGCATCTTCAGCTAGGTGAGTCGGTTAAAACTAATGTGGTCAGCATCCAATGTCGAAGACTTACAGAGATATTGAACTTGGGGATTTATTTACCGCTATAGATCACTCCCCCTTAATGAGGTAGTGATGACCCTAAGACGTGGCCAGCCAAAAGTTTAAACGCAACGAGTTTGTCGTTGGTAAACAGTCTTCTGATAGCTTGCTATGTTTGTTCGATAAGTGAACTGAAAAATATTGAAAAGAACATAAGAAATCAAGAGTGTCAATCTGGACTCATGTCAATGATACCAGTGAAAAACGCTGTCAATGTTGGGAAAGAGGCGACAATGTTGTTTTCAGTTTGCAGCAGATTCGACCAACTGTGTAAACTGATGATAATGTCGTCAGATCACCAATTGAACTGGACAGGTTTTAAATGGTCGAGTAGTTGGACAGCCGATCGATGTACCGAAATCATCTGTTAGATAACAACCACGAGGAAACATTACTTCATAAAATAAAGTGCGGGGTTGAAGTTGAATAACTACAATAGTTCGGATGTGTTATAACGTCAAATCTAAATAACATCGTTCTTACGAATTCTGACAGTTGAACCGAAAGGTCGTTTAGGTATTATTGGCGTAACAGTTGGATGTGTGAATAAACACATATACGAAGACTACGGTGGGATTCATGGAGAATTTCGGAGGTCGTTTAGATATTTTCCGCTACAGCGTTTACTCCACAACTAACTATTACTAAATAATGATCTATTGTAATCAAAGGTTAAAATGATGTAACTATATAAAATCCACAAGTTTCGCATAAACCCATCATTTTTTGATTTGTTAATGGTGCACCTAATTATTAATGTGATTAAAATTATTTAATTCTCTAGCTTGAATTAATCTACAACATTTTGTTAGTTTGTTATTAGTTTCGAGCCATGAATAGAGGTGGTTTTATGTACTTAATTTTCTGTGGGTGTTGCATATCAATCCCCTTCCTACAGTAATGATTTAATTCGGAACACTACTCTCAAAAGATGAACTTAGAGTATGAGTCACTCAGAATAACTTTTGCTCCTCAGTACATGCGACGATTCGTTTGCCGTAAACTTTACAATGTAACAATAGCGAATATTGTAGGCTCAATCGGTAGCTGATTTTTATATTAGAATTTACATATACATTGCGTGGAATCATTTGAAGAAGAGTGTGAAAATTGCTTCCATCCATACAAGTAAGACTTTCACAATTCACTATCATTTTTGAAATAATTTTGTCAGCTTCCGGAAAATAGTATTTGAGAAAGTCGTGATAAGTATTTTGTGGCATATCAGTTCCAAGAATTCTATGTAATATCTTCCTTTATCAAGTAAATTTGTATAATATTTTATTAGTTATGTGACAATTTGACTTGGAGCCTTTGAATCAGTGTGCAAACTGGATAATTTTTGGAGTATGCCGCCTAGTGTACTTCGGGTTGACGAATATTTTATTAGGTGTATACTTAACTTCATTTATGTTTCTTTTCGTGGTATTGACAATTTGGTTGAATGAATTGACATCGAGATGAAAAATGCAATGATATTTTCATCTCCACACTAGCCTTTATGATATGCCTGACAGTGAAAAGGTATAAAACTATCGGTCCAATTTAAGGTTTAATACTTGACTGAAGCTGTGAATCGTGACCATTAAAGAATAACCCAGTTTTCTATAGATAACTTGAATAACATAAGACCTAAAATTCCTGAGTTCAACTTATAAAAGACAGCAGCGTATGCCCTAAAATCTAATAATTTCATTAGTTATGCACAATAACTATCACATACATAGATGAATTAATAAATAAATACACAAATACATATACACATACTTAATTACTTATCCTTCGTGTAACATAGTGTATCGACCGGGATTCTCCAACGTACTCTGTCCTGGGCTCATTATAACGGTTGTTTCGAGTTCCTATTCAATCTTTTGATGTCTTCTTCGGATTCCCGGCACGATGTGTTTCTTTTTCGTCCTATTTTCCTTTTCACTTTCGAGTTCAAAGTCGGGGCTTGACTCGTGATGCAGTTTGGTGAATTTACACAATGTATGTGTTAACCACCTTCAGAGCCTTTTCCTAATTTCCTCTTCAGCTGGAAGCTGGTTTGTTCTTTTTCACAGTAGGTTGTTGTTAATAGTATCTGACCAACTGTTCTAGAGTATCTTGCATAGACAACTGTTTATAAATACTTGTACCTTTTTGATGATGATTATAGTACTTCTCCAAGTTCCGGCTCCGTGCAGTGGAACTGTCTTGACGTTCGTATTAACGATTGTGACTCTGATATTAGTTGACAGTTGTTTTGGGTTTGAGATGTTCCTCAACTATATGAAGGCTACTCTTACTTACCCAATCCCTGCCTTTACGTCTACATCAGATCCTCCGTGTTTATCGATGATGCTATCCAGATACGTGAAAGTTTTCACCTCTTCCAAAGACTCTTCATTAAGTGTGATTGGATTGTTGCTCACTGTGCTTTAATATAGGATTTTGCATTCTCGTATATCGAGACCTACTGATATAGCGGCTGTTGATGCACTGGATGTCATCACCTGCATTTATTAATATGTATAAAATAAAAGAGTAATATCATCTGCAAAGTTCAAATCGTCCGGTTGCACCTAAGCTATCCATTGTATTCCATGATTCCCCTAAGATAAATAGGTCTTCATAATCCAGTCTAATGCCAGGTGGACGATAAAAGGCGAGAAGATATAGCCTTGTCTGACTCCGATCCTTACTTGGAATTCGACTGTCAGCTGTCCTTCATGTACGACTTTGCAATGTAGTGCTTCGTATGAATTCCGTGTGATATTGAAGATCTTCTAATCTAATTACCCCATAGTATTGAAGAAAGTTCCATAAAGTTCCCTTATTCACTCTGTCAAGTGCTTTCTCATATTAAATTAAGGTGATGTATAGTGACGAGTACCATTCAATTGATTGTTCAACGATGATCCGTAGTGTCGCGATTCGATCGATATACTATTGATCCTTACGGAATGCAGCCTGTTGACCTCGAAATTGAGCATCTACTGAATCTTTCACCCGGTTCAACAAAACTCTGCTGATACCTTTTCCTGGTAAGGATAGTATTGTAATGCCTCCGTAGTTCTCACACTTGCTGAGAATTCCTTTCTTTGGCGTCTTGATGAGGTGTCCCTCTTTCCAGTCCGTCAGCACTTGTTCCTTTTCCCAAATCCTCTTGAATAGAAAGTGAAGCATGTTTGTAGCTACTTCAATATCTGACTTCAGTGCTTCAGCTGGTATATTATCAGGTCCTGCTGCTTTCCCACTGATGATTTGTCTGGTGGTCATCCTGATTTCTTCAGTCGTTGGTGGAATGACATCTATAGGAAGGCCTGTGTGTTACTTTGACGTCCGGTGGATTCAGTGGGGTTGGTCTATTCAAGAGTTCTTCAAAGTATTATACCCACGTGTCCCTCTGTTCTTGAATTCCAGTGACTGACATCTTCGTCCCTGACCGGTCTCTCTGGTTTACCACATTTCCCTCTTACATCCTTGGTTTTGACACATGATCGTTTTATAGTGCCTCTTCTTACAGCCTTTTCCACGATCGTTTCTAGATCTTCTACGTGTTTCCGTTTATCAGCACTAGTGCTCTTGGTCACTTACTTGTTTGCTTCAGTGTACTCAGCTTGTGTCTTAACTTTCTCTGTTCTTGTTCGACTATTGTTAATTGCTGTCTTCTTGTTCTTCCTTTCATGAATCGTGTTCAGGGTTTCCATAGAGATTCACTCACTATGACGAGGCCCAGAACCGCTTGACACGTTGAAGTTAGTACTTCTTTGATCGATTTCCAGCTGTCCTCCATAGTAGTTTTTTCGCCTTTCAGCAGATCCTCTAAGGCTTTGAACCTGTTGTTGAGAGCTATCTTGAACTCGTTGAGTTTGTCAGTACGTCAAAAGATAGCTGCATTGAACCTTCATAATACTGTTTGTCCAGTTGTCCAATGCTTTTTTAGCTTCAATTTCATCTTGTCAACCACCAGGTGGTGATCTGAAGCTATGTGAGTTCCTCTCTCTGTTCTCACGTTTTCTATTGACCTTGTGAATTTTTTACCGATGCATTTATGATCGATCTGGTTTTCTGTAGTGTGATCTGGTTAGACGCATGTAGCTATGTGGGAGAATATAGTGCCATCCAGAAACATTTTGTTGAATGCACATAAATTTGCAAATCTCCCATGATTCTCGTTTCTTTCTCCCAATCAGCCAATGTTGTCCCATGATATCTTCATAACCGTTGTTTTCTATTCTGAATTTAGTGTTTAGATTTCCTATCAGATCGCTTCTTGGACACTTCTATATTATCAATTGCAGCCTGTCGTAGAACTGATCTTTATCGTAGTAATTACTATCATTGGTGGTTGCATAACATTGGATAACATTCATCGTGATTCTCTCCTTCTTTGCTTTGTGTGATGGTTTGATTATTACGGATCTATGAGATTCCTACCCCCTAAGTGCTCGTTGGGCCCCTTTGAACAGCATCAGAGAAACCTTCTGAGAGCGTTGAGCATTTTCTTCTCAGTGGCCGGAGTACAGCAACATCTCTCACGTACCTAACCTTTGCATTCCAGCTTAAGTCGAATGGGTTTCGCTGATTCCGAGCACCATCAAGTTGTATCTTCGCATTTCCTTAGCTGTTTGACTGGTTCTTCCGGTCTCTCACATTGTCTGGAAACTCCATGCACCTATATTAAT
This sequence comes from Schistosoma bovis, assembly GCA_944470425.2. NCBI lineage: Eukaryota > Metazoa > Platyhelminthes > Trematoda > Strigeidida > Schistosomatidae > Schistosoma > Schistosoma bovis. The sequence goes on from OX103953.1 coordinate 85,278,875, forward strand.
TGTTGCTCTGGTTGTTAGAGGAGGCATCAGCCTCGTGACTTCTGGAGAATCTCGGCCTTTACCGCGAAGCTTCATAATTCTTCTCTCAACTCGGAGGACATGGCTTAAATTACATTTTCTGGTTAGTGTTTTTAGCAAGTTTATTTTTTATGGCATCAGTCAGTCAGCTACAGTGTAGGACCAGTCACATATATCCATCAGTCCAAGTTGCCATACAGCATTAGCACAACAAGATAAACACCAAATTCATAGAACTAGTTACTTCAGTGGTGGTAGTATATAAAAGAAAGATTGAATATAAGGATACAGTACAGGAAGAAAGAATTAGTTCGTAGAAAGAAAAGTATAAAGTAATTTTAATCTCGTCGTTTAAGGGAAGATAAAGAGTGTATACACCTACGCCATTGTGATAGATTCTGAGTCATGTCACACAGAGTCTCTAACCACTGGTTACGATAGTCACGCGGACCACAACCAAGTAGTCTGCATCTACCAACATCGCTCAGACCACAAAATAGTGACTTCAAGCACTGACGCCATGTTTTAGTTTCACCAACCCTAATTTTCTTCCAATCATCACCAACACTGGTTAGCATTACACGTCGTGATACTCGGTGTCCAGGCATACGTAACACGTGACCCATCCATCTCAGTCGATGAAGATTCACAACCTCATCAACTGATTTACCATCATTACCTAATACCCTGCGTCTAACCTCACTATTACTTACCCGGTGATGCCAACAGATGCCAGCAATATTTCTAACACATCTGTGGTCAAATACTATTAGCTTACGAGTATCTTCTACTCTTAGTGGCCATGTTTTGTTGCCGTAAGTTAAAACATAACGGACTGCCGCGCAGTGTACTCGTCCTTTTATTGATAGACGGATATCTCGCCTTCGCCATAGGTGACGTTAGTTGACAAAAGTAAAGCAAGCTTTTCGAATCCGTGCTGAGATTTCGTCCGATACCAACCCATTAGGGCTGATCAGACTTCCAAGATAAGTGAAGTTGTCGACTGCTTCACTCCCTATTTTTAGTTCAAGTGTTGACGCAGACCAGTCCTGAAGCAACAACTTGCATTTAGAGGAAGAGAAGCGCATTCCAAACATTCTGGCATTGTTGCTTAGTGCCACCAAAAGACTCTGCATTTTGTCAGCGTCTTCACCAAACAGAACTTTGTCATCTGCATATTCTAAGTCGATAAGTGGACCTCCTGGAAGGAGAACGTTATTTTCATCAGGAGTTCTATGATGAAGTTGAACAAAAATGGAGAAAGTGGACAACCTTGACGGACAATTTTATATGGGATATGTTCACTTGCCTCGTACCCACCTCTCCTTTATCCGGTTTTCGGACCGCAGTAACCCTATTACAACTACAGGGGGACTTAGTATAACTATACGGCCTTTGAATTATATGACCTTGACTAATATTTCATCCTGTGTTTAAATTAGTTGAATAGCTTTTAAATGTCTTATCGATTAAAAACAGATTAGTTGTTTACTTTTAAACATCAACTAGTGGTTACATTAATTTTATTTCTCATTTAGTCAAGCAGTAATCTGAAAATCATATAATATTCTTTAATAATACACTTAACTTATATCGATATGTAAATACACATAGGGATTACAGAGATTTCAACGTGACAGAGATTATTTTATCTTGATTTAGCACGAATATAATTGCGGATAATCAAAATAATTGTTTATTTAAACACATAAACATTGGTGTGAGGAGGCATCAACCAGATTTATTTGAGGGCTGAGACACCTCTCGGGTGCCAAAGCCGAAGCATGTGGTTTTCTTAGGGGACCACACCCAAAGCCTTTCGCATGAAGGTCTAATTAACAAGGTAGTTGAGTAACGTCAGGAGATGCAGTCTTATGGTAACCGGTGACCAACAACAGGTCAATATGTCATTTGTTTCCTTAAAATCCTGGAGCCCATGTGCACTATTGGTTTGCAATCATGGTTTTCCAACTTCTCTAGGTGAATCCTCCGTATCCGCCAAACCGGTTAAAGTGCTGGACATTCGCTTTTATTCCTCTTGTTTTCGTAAAAAACACCTCTGTCTCGAGAAAGCAGTGAGTAGGACTTCCCTGGCAGTAGTTGTTAAATAAAAATCATTCTTCTTTCTACCTGTTTACAAATATTTAATTCCTTCATTCTCTATTTTAAAACAACATTTATCCGCTCATCACCAAACTAACATCAATAACTGTTAAAAGAAAAACATGGGACAAACCTGGTAAATAAACATAATCATTATAAATTTGGTTATAAACGGGAATTGAAACAATTAACCCAAATATTGGAGCTCATAATACGTTTATTTATTTATTTTTAAAAATCAATTGTTCAAAAAAGACAACAAAAAACCGATTCACTAGT